>JAVKPL010010398.1:0-435338 GCA_032173675.1 Gastrolobium villosum | reverse complement strand
TATCCGGGAACACAATTTGACAGAAATAGAAAATAACTCTTTTACCAAAAAAAGAAAAAGAAAATAACTTTTATTTTAATAGCACACTATTAAATACGAACATCATAGAATGTGTTATTAACATCAAATACACATTATTCATTAAAAGCACTATTTATGGAGATAAAGATGAGAAATGTTATATTTGCAACTTTTTTTTATAACCATATCTTAACATTGTTGATTTATGTCAATCGACGGTTATCATTTAATTAATTAATGAGGTTGTAAATAATTAATTAATTTAATGAATTAATAACCGTCGGAAATCACCAGTGTTAAAATATGGTTGTAAAAGATTGTAAAAAAAAAAGTCGTAAGTATAACCTTCCTACATAAAACTAAGGTATATATGTTATTAAATATATTAGTTTTACATTATTTTTAATTTTGACAAAAGGTAGTTTAGTATTAGGGAAAACCACTTCTTATGGCACCGTAAAACATGAGATCTCGTGTTGCTGACACATATCTTGAAATAAGGTTTATTATTTAATTAGAAAAAAAAAACCAAAAATGGGGTTAGGTGAGCGTGCACTTCACGTGCGTTTTTCTTCTTCTCTGTTAGGGCAAATATGAGCGTTCTGAATGAAAAACAAGGTGGATCTCAGTTTTCTGAATCTGATTCTCGAGATGGCATGCGAAAGAGTATCAAGAGATCCAAGAATGGGGAGGAATTTTCCCCTGATTCATCCAATCGAGGAGCAAGTTTGGGAAATCTGATGGACCGGGTTCCGTCAGGCAAACCCAAGTCGTTCGCGGAGGCTCTTCGATCGGAAGGTGGCTTGTTGGGGGAGGACGATTCTTGGCATGAAGAGCTAGATGATGATAATAGCGAACCCCTGGACCCTAAATTAGGTGTCATAAACGAGCTGGGTTTTCAAACAATATATGGGGAAGACGGCTCAGTCAGGTTTCGCTGCACAAAAGAAGCAAAACAGAGGCTTAGAAGCCCCTGGAAAAATGCAATTATTGTAAAGTTGCTGGGGAAAAAGGTTGGGGTCATGTATATGAAAAACAAGCTGGTCAGCTTATGGGCAAAATCAGGTTCCATCATAGTAGCTGATCTGGGGAATGACTTCTTCTCTGTGAAATTCTCGAGCCTGGAGGATCTTAATCTGGCCTTAAATGGAGGTCCCTGGGTGCTGATGGGTCATTATCTGGCAATAAGAAGATGGGAGCCCTTCTTCAACCCCCATAAAGCAAATATCCATCGTGTGGCTGCGTGGATTCGTCTTCCAGGTATACCTCTTGAGTTTTGTGTTATCCCTGTTTTAAAGATGATTGCAAACTCTGTTGGTAAAGTTCTTAAGATTGATAAAACCACTTCACTGGGTGATAGAGGGAAGTTTGCGAGGGTTTGTGTTGAATTGGACCTCTCTAAACCTTTGAGAGGGGAATTCATATTGGAAGAGGAAGTATTTAAGGTGGAATATGAAGGATTGTACCTGATTTGTCTTCACTGTGGAAAATATGGACATAATTCTGAAAAATGTCCGGATTTTACTAAACCTGCTGAGAGCAGTAACACACAGGAACCAGTTGTTGAAAAAGTGCCACCTATTGCCAACCATGGTGTGGGACCTTGGATGGTAGTGCAAAAGAAAAAATTCCCAAAGAACCAACATCCAAAGAAATCTGAAGGAAAGGCGGATAGAGCTTTTGGAGATGATATCTCCAATAAAAGAGGCTCCAGCCAGGCTAATCAAGAGCCTATGATCAATCCTGGTCCAGCTGTTCCGAAAAATACCAATAGCAATTCAGCTGTGGGAGCTAGAATGAATGTGAACAAGGAGAATGAAGGGGCTACTCCTCTCAAGACTAAGCCTCAGGTTCCAATCAGGAAATCTCCATCAGCTCAGAAAAGGACTGCTGGTAAGTCAATCTATAAGCCTAAATCTTCTGAGAAGACAGAATCCTTTATTTTCACTACTGCTTCTAAGTCAGTAGGGAAAAGCTCTAACTCTGTAGAGCTCCCTTCATCCAGTAATCCCACTAAACTGCGTCCTCAGAATCATGTCAACACGATTCCGGTTTGCCGTCTTGGAAAAGAGCCTATTCTGATTGAGGTAGAGAAGGATCTGTGTGATAAGATTGCTGCTTCTAATCTTAGTGATATGCCTGGTCAAACTACTAGCAGTGATCTATGTATGGAGGATAACAAGCCTTCGGATATGGATACTACTCAATCTAGTAGTGATGTTCAATTGAAAAAAGGGGAACCTCCTGATAAAGAGGGGAAGGATGGAATGGAGATGGAAAAGAATTCAACCATGAATGAAGCTGCTCATATGATAGAGAGTGTTCAGGGGCTCAGTAACCCTGACCATGATCTAGTTATCCAATGAATTGCCTAGTTTGGAATTGTAGGGGTGCTGCAAAGAAATCTTTCAAGACATCCCTAAGTAATTTCGTAAGGAAATATAAGGTTGGCTTGGTTGCTATTTTAGAACCGAGAATTAGTGGGGCTATTGCTCAGAAAAAGATTAAACAGCTGGGTTTCAATAATTTTGAATTAGAGGAAGCTGTGGGTTTCTCAGGTGGTATCTGGATCCTGTGGAAGGAAGATGCTTTCAATATAGAGATAATAGAAAAAAATAGCCAGTTCATTCACATGTATTGCTCGATTAGTTCAGGGAATTCTTTTTTCTTAACTGTGGTCTATGCCAATCCTAGGGAGGATATTCGTGAGGAGCTATGGCCAAATATTAAGAGGATTAGAAACATTGTGGGTGGTCCTTGGGTCATAATGGGAGACTTCAATGAAATTGCTTCAGTTAATGAAAAAAAAGGTGGAGCCCCTGTCAATACTGCTAGATGCCAGAAATTCTCCTCTTTCCTTAATGATTGTAATCTTTTGGATCTCGGCTGTAAAGGTTCTAAGTTTACCTGGAAGGGACCTAAATGGCTTCATCTTGACAGGGTTTTCAAAAGATTAGACAGAGTTTGTGTAAATGCAGATTGGAGAGTTGCTTTTGATGATGCTTATGTGAGATCCTTGCCCAGGCTTAATTCTGATCATAATCCTTTGCTCCTAACCTTGTCTACAAAAGAAAATGGTAAGAAGGATAGGCCTTTCAGATTTCTGGTGGCTTGGCTTGAGCATTCTTCCTTTTCCCACTTTCTCAAATTTGTTTGGAAACCTCATCTTAAAATTAACCAGAGCTTGTATGAACTGGTTAACCCTTTAAAGTCTTGGAATAAAAGGGTGTTTGGGTGTATTCAGATTAGAAAGGAGTTCCTACTTAATAAGTTGCATGAAATTCAACTGAATACCAATAACCACCTGGATCAGTTTAACTCAGACCTAGACAAGGCCCTCCAGGAAGAACTGAACCGAGTGTTGGATCAAGAAGAAGCTCTTTGGTTTCAAAAAGCTAGATGCAATTGGATAAAAGATGGAGATCGGAACACTAGATTTTATCATACGACTACTATCATCAGGAGGGCTAGGAATAAGATCCTAGAATTAAAAAATGATGAAGGTCATCCTGTTAGAGAAGAAGGAAATCTGAAGAAGCTTATTTTAGGGTTTTTCAATAACCTGTTCGCAGAAGAAAACTGTAATAGACCTTGGGCTGTCACTAGTGTTAACTGGCCTGGCCTTGTTGAATCTGATCTGAAGTTGATTAATGAGCCCATAACTGATCTTATGATTAAGGAGGCTTTTTTTTCCATGGGTGGTCTCAAAGCTCCTGGCCCTGATGGATTCCCAGCTCTTTTCTTCCAAAAAAATTGGGATCTCCTGAAGAAGCAAGTGGTAGAGTGTGCCTCTCATATCTGGAAGAATCCAGGTGATGTTAGGGATCTCAATAAAACCTTACTTGTCTTAATTCCAAAACTTGCTAAACCTGAAAGAATTTCTCAATTTCGGCCTATAGCTCTTTGCTCAGTGTTATATAAAGGTATCAGTAAAATTATTGTTGGGAAGCTGAAACCCATTCTAAACAAGCTAATCTCCCCTCACCAAGTCAGCTTCGTTCCCAATAGGCAAATTCAAGACAATATTGTTATTGCTCAGGAGATGGTTCATTCTATGAATAGAATGAAAGGTAAGCGGGGCTTTTTTACTATAAAGATTGATCTCGAAAAAGCCTATGATCGCATGTCCTGGAGTTTCATCCATAAAGTGCTTAAGGAGATTAGTCTTCCTGATCAATTTGTGAATCTCATCATGCATTGCATCTCTACTACTGAGCTGGAAATCCTTTGGAATGGTGCTAAGTCAGGCAGAATTTCTCCTAGCAGAGGCCTTAGACAAGGGGACCCCATATCTCCCTATATCTTTGTTCTGTGTATGGAGAAGCTGTCTCATTTAATTGCTGACTGCATTAATAGAGAGGAGTGGAAGCCCATGAAAGCTGGAAAAGGTGGTCCAATTATATCTCCCTGCTTTTTGCAGATGATTTGCTTCTTTTCGGTGAAGCTAGCATCAATCAGATCAAGACTATTCTGAACTGTCTTGCAATCTTCGGTGACATGTCGGGGCAAAAGGTTAGTTACCCCAAATCAAACATTTTCTTCTCTAAGAATGTTTCTTCTGAGCTGGCTAATTCTATTGTGGAGATAAGTGGCTTTGCTCATACTAGGAATATTGGCAGATACCTGGGCTATAGAATGAAGCATGGAAGAATAAATAAACTACATTATGGAGAGATCATGGACAGAGTAAATGGGAGACTCCAGGGCTGGAAAAAGAGCTGCTTGTCTATGGCAGGGAGAGTGACATTAGCTAAATCAGTCATTTCAGCTATTCCTATGTTTCATATGCAGAATAGCCTTCTCCCAAAGGGCATCTGTGATGAGATAGAAAGAATTCAAAGGAGTTTTATTTGGGGAGACACTGATAATCATAGGAATCACCATGCGGTAAGGTGGGAGCAGCTCCAGATGGACAAAAAGCAAGGTGGTTTGGGGATCATCAATCTTAGAAAGCAAAATGAAGCTTTCCTGCAAAAATGTGCCTGGAAGTTAATTCAATCCCCTGACCACCTGTGGGCTCAAGTGCTAGTGGCTAAATATGGCAGAAATAAAGAGTTGTTAAAGGAGGTATCTTCTAAACCGTATGATTCTCATTTATGGAAAAGTTTATGCAAAGTCTGGCCAGATATGTTAAGTAACATCTCTTGGCAGATTGGTAATGGGAAGAAGGTTGATTTCTGGAAGGATGATTGGGCTGGTCTCAACACTAGCTTAATTTCGTTAGCAATTGTTCCTCCTTCAGCTGAGACTGTTGATCTCAAAATAAACCATAATTCTTTCTCTTCAGGAGAGGGATGGAATACGCACTTTCTCTTTAACCATTTTAATGAAAGTGTAGTAAACCAGATTATGGCTATTCCTCATCCTGATGGGGAAGCAGGA
The DNA here is from genome assembly GCA_032173675.1 of Gastrolobium villosum. Lineage (NCBI taxonomy): Eukaryota > Viridiplantae > Streptophyta > Magnoliopsida > Fabales > Fabaceae > Gastrolobium > Gastrolobium villosum. The sequence goes on along the minus strand of JAVKPL010010398.1, from coordinate 429,935 downwards.
GAGGATTGTGTTAGCTGGAGAAATTTGCTTCCAGGTCAGTCTATAGTTAAATCGGCTTATAGAAATCTGACCTGTCCTAACTCCCTCTCTAGTGATAGCTGCTGGGACCGGATATGGAGTTGGAAAGGGAAAGAGAGAGTTAAGCTTCTTTTGTGGAAAATGCTCCATGGTAGGATGCTAACTAAAGACTATATCAGCAAATGGAGTGATTCCTCTAATAGCTGCCCCTCTTGTCCTGACCTAGCGGAGACCCTGCTCCATGCTTTTAGAGACTGTAATAAAGCTAAAAAGGTCTGGCTAATACCTTTGTTGCATCCTCTTCCTCCTGGTTTTTTCACCTCAAGCTGTTCCAAAGAGTGGATTATCCTCAATTTGAATATAAAGAATACCCATGCCAAGGACTGGAGGGACTTTTTCTTTACCGTTTGTAATTTCTTATGGTATTGGAGAAATAAAGAGCTTCATGAAGGCTTTGTAAAGAGACCTGAAGACCCTTCTCCTTGTATTGCTGAATCAATTGGAGAGTTAAGGTGCTGTAACAGAAAATGGTTAACAAAAGTTGATCCTATATACCCCCCATCAGATCCTCCCCTGCCTGGATTGCTCCAACTCAAGGTTATTTAAAATTAAATGTTGATGGTGCAGTTTCTAATGAGAGAGCTGCATGTGGGGGATTATTGAGAGACTGGGAGGGGAATTGGGTTTCTGGTTTCTCTGTCTTTATTGGTTCCTGCTCCCCTTTGCAAGCTGAACTCTGGGCTATTTTACATGGGTTGGAGTTTGCTTGGAAATCTGGTTGGAAGAAAATTATTCTTGAATCAGATTCTGCTCAAGCCATTGGCCTTCTTACCATGACTGGTAATGACACTCGAAAGCTACCTCTGGTAACTAAGATTCGAGCTGCTCTCAATAAGGATTGGTCTGTCTTGTTGAAGCATATTTCTAGGACCTGTAATCATTGTGCGGACTGGCTAGCGAAGAAAGCAATGGATGATCCTTTTGGTTTATCCACTATTACATCCCCTCACAGTGAGCTACTTAATCTTCTTACTGCTGATATGCTGGATCCGGGAGTCATCACTCCAGCTGCAAGATGCTGAGTTTGTTTCTTCTGAGTCGATGGTTTTTAGTTTTCTTTCTGTCTTGCTTTTTCCTGTTATTGTTTGTTTTCTTTTGTTTCGTTTTGTCTGTTTCGTGGGGCAATGCCCCATGTATTTAGAAAAAACAAACCCATCTTTATTATTATAACCAATAAAACAGTTCGATCTCAATTGAAAACTTAAAATTTATTTGATTCATCACATATGTACTAAACTAGATCTCTATTTATTATGTTATATATTCATAAAAATATAAATGTATTTTTTCTAAAAACATTTTTATAAAAAACAAAAACATAATATTAATTAAATATAAATGAATTAAAGAGAATTATCATATATATGATTCCAATATTTATATGATTACAACTTTCAAAATTAATACTAAAAAACAACATATTATAAATGTTGGGTATGACTCATACTTCGTGGTGAAGGCCCTAGTTGTCGGTAGGGGTGTTCATCAACCGATTCAAACCGCGTTGACTGAACCGAAAAACTGATAATCGAATAAACCGAAAACTAAAAATTCATAAACCAAAAAAAAAACTTGCATATTTTAATTGGATTGGATCGAATTTCGGATTGAGTGACGAAAACCGATCCAATATATTAATTCCCCTCTATTTACTTGGGTCTTTCCCTAATCATAGCCCAAAGATTTCTAAACCCAAGACCCATCAACTAAATCTAAGAAAAAACCTAGTCACATCTCATCAACCAAATTTCATCTGTGTAAAACTTCATATCTCATATCTCATTGTCCAAAAAAAACTATATTATCGTTTACTAATGCTTTTGTATTTCAAAAATAAATTAATTTACAAAGCTAATATATACCAAAGATGTTATTTGCACAAAAATTATAAAATAAGTTATAGGATTTTCAAAAAATCGAAAACCGATCCAATCCAAACCCAAAAAAATTGGATTGGATTGGATCGGATTTGAAAAAACAAATTGAAATTGAATGGATGATTACATCATCAAACCGAAGGGATTGGATCGGATGGTTTTTGCTTCCAAAACCGATCCAATCCAGACCACAAACACCCCTAGTTGTCGGGGTCAACAGAAAGGCAACTGGAGTCCCGCTCTCAGGTGAGTGGGCCCATAGAGGCTAAGTACTGTTGCGGACCTCTGATTTATTGTAATTTTCTTAGTAGTTTGGGCTTGAGCCCATGAATAGCTGCTGTTAGGATTTTCTAATCCTATTTATATTTTCCTTGTAAACCGAGTGAATTGTAATGAGTGACGATGAGGTGAATATAATACAGACAAGCTGGACGTAGCATAAATTGGGTGAACTAGGATAAATCTTTGTGTCTATTCTCTCTCTTTCTCTTTTAGTTTACGATTTCTGTGATTGTCGATTTTCAACAATAAATATATAAAATAATATTATTTATAATTCATTTTACTAATATAAAACTTAAGATCAATATAAGAAAGAAATTTAATATTTTTATTTCTAATTTACTAAAATGAAAATAGTTTTATTTTTTTGTTAAAAAAGATTCTGAAAGGTGAACAAAGATTAAAGAAAATAAAAAAGATATAAATGAAAGGACTGAAAATAAAAAGTTATAATAAAAAATTACTTTTTAAAAGATGTCCTTTTGACAATTGAATGGGAAAGCTTTTATATTATAACCAAGAGTTTTACTAATCTCATGTTAAAGGAGGTAAATTATCTCGTGTTATAGAGATAAATTTATGGGTTCCACCTCCTGAAAAAAAATGGCACAATTATCAAAGAATTTGTTGGAAAATTTTTTATCACATATTAAGAGTAATTTTTTTTCCTATAATGTAACTAGATAGATAAATTACTCGAGTACTGTTAATCTGGATTCTGCTGGAGTTGGTAAGAATGTCGTCGATCCCCAGCTTGAGCCTACCTACCACTTGTTTTGGAAGTTAGCACGTTTATGGTTGTTTCGTATCATTTCCGGCAAAAAAATATATTATTATTTTAATAAATAATTATAAATATATAATAATTTCAAAATTATTTACGAATTTATTATATTTATTTACACCCAAATTAGGCATGATCATTCATGCTTGAGTTACGCGTGACTCGCAAGGCATTCACGCCTAATTTAGGAGTGACTCGTCAAGTATTGACACATGACATAAAAATGTTAACTTACGAACCGTAAAATTTTGGAAAACAATAATTTTTAACTTAGGTATCTAAATCAGGTATTTTTTTTTGATTCCACAAATTTTTTCGAGATTTATACAATGACACCTCATTTGACATATTTTATCTTTCACAACAACAGTTCAAATTTACAATAATGATATTATAAGAGCGTTTAAATTCAAAAACCTCATAGTTCTGGATTTGTGATTTAGTATAAAAAAAAATAAAGATTTGATTTGTGATTTAAATTAAAAAAATTAAAATTTTAATTTTTAATATAAAAAATAAATAAAGATTTGGTTTGTGATTAAAATTAAAAAAATCTAAATTTTTAATATAAAAAATAAATAAAGATTTGGTTTGTGATTAAAATTAAAAAAATCTAAAAAAATTATTAATAAGGAAAACAAAATAAAGATTTGATTTGTGATTTAAACTCAAAAATCAAATTGAAAAATCTCTATTAATAAAAGAAATAATTAAATAAATATTCTAAATCTGTAAGGAAGAATGATTTTATTTTTAAAAAACATTAAAAGCTATAAGCTTCCAACGAATTCAACTATAAAGACCCCGCCATTGTTTCGTATTAGAGACGTCTCCAAACTTTAGAGTTCGAGATTCGATTTCAGGTATAGTTTTCTTTTCTTATACCCATTAGGCCATTTTTTATTTTTCTTTTAAATATATTTATTTTTTCTTTCTATTAGGCATACATAATTTAAATGGCTTTAAAGGAAAAAGTCATAAAACATAAAGATGTATAAAACTCATAAAAAATTATATATTTTTAAATTGTTTTTTATTATATTTTTGTATCTTACGATTCAATATGATTCATAAAATGAAAAATCGGCCAAACGATACATGGTACGTATTGTGATTCAATAACTTGTACACTATTTTTTTTTCATACACTTGGTAAAAAGTATATATTTAATATGACATTAAGTATCCTTATTTATAGATGGACTAATCCACTTTGGTGTCACCTTTATGGTACCATTGTTGCAAATTTAAAGTGTATTTACGAGAGATAAAATATGTCAAATGAGAAGTCATTGCGTAGATCTTGAAAAATTATCTGGAATCAAAAAGAAATACCCGATTCGGATACTCGAGTCAAAAGTTATGACCTTATGAAATTTTACGGTTAAACTGTTGACTTTTTGTTCAACGTGTCAATACCAGACGAGTCACGTCTAAATTAGGCGTGAATGCGAGTCACGTCTAACTTAGGCGTGAATGGTCACGCCCAATTTGGACCTGAATAAGTGTAATATATTCATAATTAGGTTCAAAACAGCAACTTATTGGTAATTGTTTATTAAAAATTTTAATATTTTTGCCTATCATTTCCTCCTTCTTTTTTTAGTTCAAATTTCGTACAATTTCTTAATTTCATATGCTATTATTAACTAAAATTTTTGGAATTTTTTTATTAATATATATATATATATTTTAAAAAAATTTACAAAATTTAATCTTTTCCTATATAATAAAATAGTGTCTCACTCTTTATATTGTGTTATTAATTCATGGATTACTGGTCTAACTATGATCCATCCTCTAACCCAATCAAATTAATGATAATTACATATTTTTTTATTGTTCGTAATATATATTATACTGATGGAATAACATATATTTACAATTAAATATTATAATAAAATATTAAAATTCAACCACAAACATAACATTTATTAGTCAATAACACTAGAAATTATACTAAGAATAAATGGAAACATGGCATAATTAATACTTAAAATGATAACCTCTAGTTCTTAAAAAAAAAAAAAAACCAAAATGACGTCGTAAAAGCCAATTTATTTCTGTTAAAAATTTCTCCAATCTAGTTTGATTGGCTTTCTACTTCATTGGTTTTGGATTTATTATCGACTACTTCTTTGCATAGTTTATTTTCTGAGTTAAATGAAGCAACCCATTGAGTAATTCACCATTTTTTTAGTTGGACTGGTCGATTCAATCAAATTGTTTTATCATTAGTTCTTACATCTAGTTTCAATCGTTAGCTAAGTCGAAAAAAACAAGAGAGAATAAGTTGACATCGGAAAATCTATTTGACTAAGTTACAAATAAGGAAAAAGGATTTTACTTCGGTACCACCTTAAAAAATGAAAGTATGATGTCTCAATAAAATTGTAAATTTTTTTACGAGTCTATAATTTTTATTCATAAATTTGTGATATTTATCCTTCATAACTTTTCAAGTTAAATAATAAATTTTATCTGAAATTTTATATACTGACAAAGAAAATTATGAACTTATAGACAAAAGCTATAAAAATAAAATAAAAATTACAAAATTTATTAAAACAGTATGATATTTTCTGTTTCAGAACGATAATAGAAATAGATCTTTGACTATTGACTATAAACTATAGACAACTTTTGTTATATATATAGACAGCTTCTTCTGCAATGTAAATGTTTTCATTTGAATGTTACTTTTGTTGACCAAGTGCATTATAATTTTTTTTTTTATTCTTTTATGTCTCCATTTTCCATGATGATGGCGGTTTTTTATTTTAGTAAAAATAATACAAAAATAGCAGCACGAAGTTGACAATTAATCAATAAATATATATGAGTGGTAGTTGCTACAAGTAGCCAAAACGGAAATCAATCAATGAATATTTTAAACTAAATATTCTCCTACCAGCTGAAACTAAAATGATAAGCTCAGAGCCTCCACAATAAACTAATACAATTGTATTAAGGGTTTTATAATCTCATTCAATATGAGAATTACAATTTTTCTACGCACCATTCGATTTCTGTGTTGACATGGGTCCTGCATATAATTTTTTCTAACGCATGGATCTCCCATACTTTTTATCTCTACAACATGAAATTTCAATTCTCCTTCAACATGAGAATTATAAAACACTTGTATTAAAATGCACCACGAAGGCACTAACCGAGGGAGTCAGAGTGAGAGGTTTAGGGTCTGTTTGATTACGTTCTGGTTTTTTTGTTCTTAAAACTGTTTTGTAAAATAGTTATGAAAACAGTTATTTTCTATATGTTTTTATTTTTAAAAGTTAAAAACCAAAACAGAAAACAAAAACAACTCAGACATATTCTCTTAATTTGATTCTAAAAACAAAAAAAAAAAACAGTTATAATTTTCAAAAAAAATTTAGAAAATAAATCGTACCAAACGAGTTTTTTAATTTTTTTCTTCTTCTGAAAACTAAAAAATTATTTTTACAAACAATAGTCAAACAGACCCTTAATATTCAGATTTGTATAAGGTCCGTAGGTAATTAAAAGTTTATTAACTCATGTACAAAATAAAAAATAAAAGTTTATCAACTGTGTTTAATCTTAACAATTGAATCAATTAACCTTCTTTAGTCACTAGACAATTTTGTAGTTTGGAACAATACAAATATTTTTTAAGAAAAATAAAATCAGATAATAAATGGAAAAAATATGAATAGCAATAAAAAGTTAAAAAACCAAATCTAAAGGCATGTTTGAATTCTGTTTTCAAAAATAATTTTTTGATTTTCAGAAAAAATATATATTTTTGACAAGACTTGTTTTGAAAAAATTATTTTAAAAATTAAAATATTTTTTATTTTTTAGAATTGAATTAAAAAATATATCTAAATTATTTTCATTTGTGTTTTGATTTTTAACTTTATAAAAAACATAAAAAATATAAAAATATATTTTTCATTAGTTATTCTACAAAATAGTTTTAAGAAAAAAAAAAAAGATACAGTCAAACATTTATGAACATAATTCGTAAAATCTTGTAAATTGTGGCAGCCAGATCCAATTTATTTGGCAACTAATGTCTAATAAATATACGAGTCTGCTTGAAAACAAAAGCATTTATGACTGAAGTTTTTTTTCTTCGAGTTTCCAGAAGCAGGCGGCTCCGTAGCTACGCCTCTATTATTTATTTTTATTTTTAAAAAAATATTAATTGTAGCGGGGGACAATGTCGTATAAATCATAGACCCGTTTTTTGTTTTATTTTTGCACATGCAAAGCCGTCGTGTCTAGTTTTACTTGTGAATACGCTTAAGACACAAAAGTTGACCCACTACATGTGATGGTTTGATCCATTAGGATGGCATTTTTATAAGGGCTTCTTATCCTTAGTCACTATACCATGCATATGGTCGTTAGGATGAAAAGAAATAACACAGAAAATAATTGTTCCATGCATTGTTTTTCTTGGTGAGTGGATTCAGTTAATTTATATACTATCATAACTCATAAGACACTCGGAAGTTTCTGACTTGTGGATGATTAAATTTCGTTAGAAGAAAAATATTAATAACAATGTGATCAACCAGTTCTTCATTTGTGCACAAGTTCACAATTACATATCCTTAGCAATTGTAATTGATCTGGATAGAATATGATAGGCCCATTAAATGCCCAAATACATAGAATGAGGCCCAAACCTACGAGAACTAGAGTGAGGAGCGATGGCTTCCATCGCGCATGAAACCGCCCTTCAACAAAAATCTCAGAGATAAGGAAGCAATCACAGGAATTAATAAAGGTCCACCGCGCCATTGAACAAATAAGCAGAAGACAACACTAACTTATCACCACTCTACCAAGATAGCCTGACATAAAGATGGAAGCACCAGCTGAACCTGCAGCCCTTGAACAGCCAATCAGAGCCATACCGCCTTCCTACGGCGGCATCAAAACCACTATATAAACATGGGGTACATCCCCAGTTATTATCATCTAATTCAGTAAGAATACACATAAACTTATCATTGATACTGACTTGACTTGAGTGTCAGAGTGTCATTGCAGGTACCCCCAATCAGAATCATTCGCGCCGAAGGTGAATCAAAGTCCTCACATCATCCTCAACAACCTTCAGCCCGAAAAATAGATTACCCAAAAGGCCTTCTCACTTCAACTGTGTGTGATTTTGTCCGATACACTTTGAGCAGCCCATTTGTATTGATCTGATCAGTAGTCAATCAAAGATTCATTGTTTATTGTGATTTAAGATATATCAAGAGTCAATCACAGATCGAACATGCTATATATTACAATACGGAAAAAGAATTGGATTTTTCTTTTTGAATAAGAAAAGTAATTTTAGGTTAGTATTAGTGGGTTAACTGAACACATTTCGTTGTTCTTATTCAGTATTACAAAATAAGATTCTAGATTGTAGACTTTTACTATTACAAATATAATCAGGATTTATACATAACCTTTCGGTGGATAAACTGAACACAACCCTGCAAGCACTCTATGTAAGAAATTTCAAAATATGAGATTATATGAAATTAGAACACCGAACGAGTTTAGCTTACTTATTGAAGACATAATTTTTGATTTCTTGAAGGTTTTCTTATTTCTTACGCGTTGTTCTGATCGATGCTCTTGCAAAACTGGAAAGATCAGGATCTTTCTCTGCAATTCACATCACTTCATGATCATAACCGTCGATGGGGAAAGTTGTAGAATGACAGTTTTTTGCATACGCTGTGAATGCAGAGGAGACCTCACCAAACTTATTAACCCTAGTCCTCTTCCCATTACTATTACCCACCACACTAATCAGTTTATATATCCAAACACAAACCAAATGATTCCTTAATTAAATGGGCTTTATACTGCACCCATATGGATCATATCTTAGCACGTTTTTTATTAGAATAAGAAAAACTACAATTGATTGTCACAATGATCATAAAAATTCTAACACACTGTGTATAAAGAAAGTCAAAAAAGAAATAAAAAGACAGAAAATATTCCAAACTATCTCGTATTTTAACATCAGCATTTGAAATTTATAATGAAACGTAGAAAACATTAATGCGGCAAAATTGGAATGTGAAGACAATAACTTTGACCTTCATTGTCATCTAGCTAGTAGACTCGACTGAAATGAGTAGATAGATAGAGTTGTATCAACTTGTGAATTGATACAAATTTACTTGCCAAATGCTTTGTAGGTTAAGACTCTTTCTACTCGCATAATTAATCTTATATGTCAATTTTCTAATGATACTTCAATTTTTAGTATATTATCTTTTAGAGCAAGACATGACATTTTTTATTTCTATTTTATTTTACCAAGTCTTTTTTCAAGTTTTAAACTCATGGGTTTAACCCATTATAACCTAAATATATATAAGTTAGGTCAAAGAAAAAAAGAATTACAAGCTCAACTGAACTCACATTTGTCATTAACAGGTTAGATTGAAAAATATTCCAAAACCTAACTAACCAAAACCAGTTTATCCCTATAAATGAATAAAAATCTTAACCTTCTGGAAATAAGAATTATTTTCATTTCAAAAAGAACTTTTATTACCCATTTTTTCTCCTCTCTCTCATCTTTGAACTCAATGGCTAGTGATCCTTTCTAGAGTGTGAGAATATTTTCTAAAAAAAAAATTATAAATTTCCATTGTTCACTTTGCCAACGGTTTGGAGCCAACACTAATTTAATATTGCCCGTTCAAACTATGACCGTTCAAGAATTCAAAATATTTCCATATATTATTCACCAAAAGTCCCCACTTTGATTTACTTCACAACGTTTTAATAGCAATGGAATTTGTAAATTCTATCCTTCACTTTGCCAACATTTGAAACCAACATTAATTTAGTTGTCCGTTCAAACTATGACGGTTGAAGAATTCAAAATATTGCCATATATTATTCACAAAATCTCTACGGTTTGATCTACTTCACAACGTTTTTTTTTTACAATAGAATTTGCATTGTGAAATAGGACTGAAGCTACGAGTAATCATCTGAATCAGTGATTTCTTCTTTTTTTTTTTTTTTTTGGAGTACAGTGATTTCTTCTTTCTATAAATTCCAATTTCCTGTCTAAAATCGCTTCCATTGTCTGAAGATATTTTTGGACGAAGGATAGAAGAGTTTGAATTAAAAAAAAAAAAAGAGTAATTTTTAATTTAAATGCAAAACATTTGTAAAGAACTAATATAACCCAAAAGTTTAAGTCGTTGGGTGAGGCTACCTTAATGAATTTTATACTTTTTTTAACACGTCCCTTCACACGAAAATCCACCGCCTTGAAGGATGGACAATGCACAGGTCCACCTACCGTGCTAAGAAATTCCACAAGAGAAAGTTTAGGGCAGTGAGGATTGAACTCGTGACCACTTGGTCACGGAGGCTTTGATACAATATAAAGAATTAATTCAACCCACAAATTTAAACAAATTTAAACTGTTGGGTAAGGCTACCTTGATGATCTTTATACTTTTCTAACAACATTATTAATGCAAAGTTTTTAGAAATTTTATATAATAATATATTAATGGGAAAACTTCATCAATACCCCTATAGTTTGCTTCAGAATCACCTATGACCATGTAATATGCGATTTGTAAAAGGGTATGTTTTTTTATCACATATGTCCATGTGATTTTTTATTTTTTACAAAGCACATGGGCATATATGATAAAAAAATATCCACAGGGACATGGGTGATTCTGAAGCAAACCACAGGATATTGGTAAACTTTTCCCTATATTAATATATCATTAAAAAAGTTAAATTTCTTTAATAATTTAACAATACATAATTGATAATGGTGTAATTTTATATTGACATTTGACGGTGTATTAAAATTAATATTAAATAAATATTCACATATATAAAAATTTTAAATACAAAATTAAAAGGTAAAATTATCATTCTTTTAACATCTCACTTACATAAGCCATTCTTTTCCTATCAAAATTAAATGATAGCTTCTATTGATGAAAGACTTTATTTTAATTAGCGCTATCAGAATTATTGTCAAAGAACACGTGTCCCTAGATATTTAGCATGATCTTGTAATATCTAAATTGTGGTAGCTCAGTTACTAGCAAAGGAGCTCAATAAGTAGGAAAAAAAAAGGTCTCGGTTCCATCTCCATATCATATGTCACCTTTAGGAGAAGTTTAAATATGTTCATCCCTAACTCGCCCAGTACTCCGGATTAATCTCATACCCAGCTCAAAAGAATCGAAGATTGTGAGGATATAAAGAAAAGTCAAGTCACCTCAAAGAGATAATTAGGATTGAGTTAACTCCAAAAAAAAAGAATATATCATGATCTTGTAGCAATGCCCCGTAAATATTGCGTAATTTTAATTCGTTTACAGGGTGAGATTGCATAAAGATTGTAACTTTGTATGGATTCATTTTGATATAATTAATAATTTGTATCATTGAAATTTTAGGATTTTCTAAAAATCGAGAACTAATCTAATTTAAAACTGAATAAAATTGGATTAGATTTAATCAGATTTAAAAAAAATCCAAATCGAATGAAGCAAAAAATATTTTTGCAATATGTATTTGATATCCAAAATTAACAAATGAATTCTTGAAATCCTTATTCGACAGAACATTTTAAACCATGTCAACTAATTGATTTCCTAACTTAACAAATAGCAACTGAATCATTTTATCCTCCAAGTTTTCTTGAATCAAATATCTGTTAACAGATATCGTTGAATAGGATGGAAGGACTAGGACATGTAAATCGCAACCTTGTTATTACAAAATTATTTCATTTCAGGTTCCAAACGATAACACAATAATTTACACGTCTCAATTTTGCACTACTTCGAATTTGATCTTGACACTAGATAATGACACCACTTTTTCTTTTTCTTTTTTATATATATTTCACCGTGAAAGTATGTAACAAAACCCCATACTTTTGTAAGACACTTGTATGCAAATCCGTTATCACTAATCAACGCCAAAGAACAAGGTTTTCCTTAAAGATAACTTTAAGTGTTAGAGAATTCTAAATATTGCATCCATACGATTCTTCCACAGCGTATGCATGAATAGGCACATGATTGCGATCAGAACAAATATACCGTTCATATGGGTAATATGATAAAAATGAATGGGTTGTCGTTCCCATAAGAATTGATGTACTAAATACTAACTAATCTATGCAACTAAAGTTGGATGGATCTTTAAGATTCTCTTGAGAATATAATTTTAAATTAATTAAAACAGAATTATAAAACTAATAAGACCAATAATCAAGAGTTGAAACCAAATAAAGCGAGTGTAGCTAGGGTGTTCATTTTTCCAATTTCTTCCTAATAAATCTATCATTTCCTTAACGAAACCTCAATGCCTTAGTAATTTAATCCTTTACTCTATTCAAAACCCTAATCTCTTAGTGATCTTTCCTAGAGCAAGCATTAAGAGTAAGAATCACACGTCATAGAATTCGTAAGCCTATGCCTAGATCATACAAACCCTAGCAAATCACTCAGAATCAAGAACCAACATTCCTAATGTCATGTAAGATTCATGTGTTTATCAACGAGTGATCAGTTCATAAACGAAGTTAATCGTGGAGAAACAGATTAATTGTATAAGATAATTAAATAAAATTACAAGAAAGGAATAAACAAAATTAGGAATTCATGGTTCCATCTAACTCTAACTACAAAAAGAACCTAATCTGATATGGTCAGGAAAACTAAGAAAACAAATAAGAAATTAAAGAAAAGCATAACAAGAACTCATAATCCGATCTCCACAGTGAAATTTTGACCGTTCTTCTGCCTCCTCCGCTTTAGAAATGTGGTCCTCTACCTCTCCCCTCATTTCTGCTGTCCAAGAATCCATAGAAACAACCCTAGGCACAAAGCCAGAGAAGAATTGTATCACTATCTTCTTCGCCTATGCAATCGTCTTGAGAGATAGCTGCCGAATCATGACACCAATCAGCCAAACCTGCACACAAATGAAGTGTAAAAATGTGTTTATGGTATAGTTCATGGTCAAATTTATCATTTGTCGTTATTTTAACAAGCCTCATAGTATAATTGAGTAAACCAATTTACCCAAAATGATCGATATCAATCAAGTGCAATTATTCTATAGCAAAAGTCTCTCTAATAACTAATAATGGATAATGACTCGTGTTTCTTTAGATATTTATAAATTTTGTTAGAAAAGTAGCAAAAAAAAAGAAAGAGAGATAAAGTTTAACTAATTGGAATTTTTAGAATTTATTATCTTTCTGACAAATCTCACTATATTGAACCTAATTTATTCAAACATAAAACATTACACCACCCTATAATCACCACCATCGTTATATTTATTTCTTTTACTTTTACTTTTTCATCCTCAATATAATTAGTGTTAAAGTTTTATCTCTATATAATGTTTCCCACTAATTTTTTTTATCTTCAAGGAAAAAAAAAAAAACAAGTTCAACAGATTAATTGGTTCTAATTTTCCTCTTCAAGTAAGCGGTGCAAGTGCAAGTGAGGCACCAAAGGAAGAAAACAATAAATGCAAAGTAGCCAAGTAGGCACGTGTTCTTCCTTTTTGGTCAAAAGCTGGACTAGTGGGTTGATTTTGAAGCAAAGATTGACCAGTCAAGCGCAGCCCAAGATTATGCTCTCTCTCTCTCTGTGTATATATATGCATGCAAGCTTTGGTATCACTCATCAAATGCATGCAAAGTGATTTTAGCAAGAATCAACTAAGCATTGCATTGCCACAACAAAAACACTAACTACAACAAGCATCATCAACATATCAACCATGGAGATCCTTTCTATCTTTTTATACTCTCTCTTTTATCTTTCTTTGCTTCTCATTTTCAACCTTCTCCTCCAAGCAAGAAAATTCAAAAACTTGCCACCGGGTCCACCTTCTCTTCCCATAATCGGCGATCTCCACCACCTGAAAAAGCCACTCCACCGTACTTTCAAGGGGCTGTCGGATAAATACGGCCACGTTTTTAAACTTTGGTTCGGTTCACGTCTCGTGGTGGTTGTTTCTTCACAATCAGAATTCCAAGAATGTTTCACAAAAAATGATGTTGTCCTTGCAAATAGGCCACGCTTTCTCTCAGGAAAGTACATCTTCTACAACTACACAACCTTAGGATCCACATCCTACGGCGACCACTGGCGCAACCTCCGCCGCATCACCTCCCTCGACGTTCTCTCGAACCACCGCATCAACAGCTTCTCTCCCATAAGAAGGGACGAGACAAGGAGGCTGATAACAAAGCTAGCTGAGGGCGCATCCATGGATTTTGCAGAAGTGGAACTCTCTTCAAGGTTCTATGACATGACTTTCAACAACATCATGAGAATGATCTCAGGAAAGAGATACTATGGTGAAGACTGTGACATGGCGGATCTTCAAGAAGCGAGCCAATTCAGAGATATGGTATCTGAGTTGCTTCAGTTGTCAGGTGCTAATAACAAGACTGATTTCATGCCTTTACTTAGGCTTTTTGATGTTGAAAACTTGAAGAAGAGGCTTACCCAGATTAGCGACAAAACTGATGCGTTCTTGAAAGGACTCCTTCAAGAACACCGCACCAAGAAGAAACACCCAAATACCATGATTGATCATCTCCTTAGTCTGCAAGAATCACAACCTGAGTACTACACTGATCAAATCATCAAAGGCCTTGCTCTGGTACGTAATTATTCCTAGTGGTGCTATCACTTTTTTTTAGACTAAATACCATTTTCGGTTCTCAACAAATTTTAGCATGGCCTCTAGAAAATAAAAAGTTTCTATTCTAGTCCCACAAATTCAGATCCTGAAACCATTTTAATTCTTTGTTTAATGTGAACATAAAAACGATAAGGTTGTTTTTAAATTTGTGATTTGGGCATAAACAATTTTTTTTTGTAAAAAACATTAGGGTAATTTTAAATTTCTTAGGTAAGCACCGACGAAAAAGCCTTTTTATTTGCCAGGGACTAAAGCGGTTATCATGAAATTTGCTGAGGACCAAAAATAGTATTTACTCTTATTTTTTATTAATATTACTTTCTTTAATGTGAAAATTGGAATAACTATAAGATTGTTCTTGTGATTGGAAATTCACGAGTTTGAGTATCATAAACAATTTTTTTTTGTAAAAAACATTAGGGTAAGGATGAATAAAATCGAGCCTCGCCCCCATCCTTGTATGTCCCTTTTATTAATATTTAATATTTATTAGGCTATTAGATATAAGGATATGTATAGGATAAAAGTAATTAGAGGGTAGCATAGGATATCCTCTGTTTTTTCTTATTCCTATCCCTAATATGGTTGAGAGAATACTCATTCTTGTTTTTAATGCAGTTATATATAACTATCTAGATATATTATTTATGGGTTTTATTAATCTCATATTAAATGAGATAAGTTATCTCATGTTATATAGACAAACTTGTGGGTCCCACAATCTGAAAAATAAAAAGAAAAGAAAAAAGTGACACAGTTATCGAAGGGTGCTTAGGAGAGAAGTTTACCGCAAGTAACATGAGAATAGTATTTCTCATTATTTATATTACTTTTTACTTGCATTGCAGGCTATGCTCCTTGCTGGAACCGACTCATCTGCTGTTACTTTAGAATGGGCAATGTCTAATGTGCTGAACCATCCAGAGGTATTGAAGAAGGTAAGAGCTGAATTGGATACCGAAGTAGGACAAGATCGCATGGTGGACGAGTCAGACATTCCAAAACTCACTTACTTGAAAAATGTCATCAATGAGACACTTCGGTTGTACACACCTGCTCCATTGTTATTACCACACTCGAATTCAGAGGAGTGCGTTATCGGAGGATACAAAGTTCCACGAGACACTATAGTGTTAATTAATGCTTGGGCAATTCATAGGGATCCTGAATCATGGAGTGAGGCCACAAGTTTTAAGCCAGAAAGGTTTGAGAAAAAAGGAGAGGCAGAAAAGCTAATTGCATTTGGGATGGGAAGAAGGGCATGTCCTGGAGAAGCCTTGGCTATTCGTGCTGTTAGTTTGACTTTGGCATTATTGATTCAATGCTTTGATTGGAAACGTGTCAGTGATGATAAGATTGATATGGGAGAGCAAGATGGGTTCGTCTTGACAAAATTGGTCCCATTAAAGGCCATGTGTAAATCACGTCCAGTCATCAACAAGGTTATATAGTAATTCCTCATCCTCAGATCAAGTGGAGCTAGTTGTGTGAGGATATATATATATCTATAATAGAATGAAATTTGTACCTTTTTTTTTGTAACCAAGGTAGTACACATATATATATGCACAAATACTGGGCGTGCTCAAATAAGTGTGTACCAGGGTCATCTTTGGGTACTGATTATGCAAATAGTGTCATGATGTGAACTTTGTACTACTGGATTTAATTTTCACAAATAAATTTTCTTAGCTTCGTACTTTAATTCTGAAGTTTCTATTTGAATTCAAATTTTTATTCCTTGTTTAGAGAATATATATGAGGTGATGTTTGGCAATTCTCTAAGTATTTCACCAAGATAAATGTGACCACGTACCAATGAACTAAGTTAATTAGCCTAACCACTAGTTGAGAAAATACCGTGTTTTATCAAAAAAATCTTAAGACAATTAATACATTCAAGGGTTCTCACTTTCATATGGTCTAATTAACTCATAATCATTTAACAATAACCATCATGGATGAGGTGTAATTTAAATTTACCTATGCACCTTAATTACTTAAATTTATTACTGAGTTAATGCGCTATACGCCACTTAAAAAATGATGAAAAGCCTCAATTTCTAGTTATCTACAAGATGTCATAAATAGGACAGTGTCATTTCCTTCTCAGACGTTCTTAATACTTTTTATTGGGAAAATGCCATGTCACGAACATGTATACTTTTTCGATTTTAAAACTTTGGGTAAAATTCTTTTAGAGGAGGGATATTCTTACTACCAAAATCTCCTACTACCAACTCACTACCTATTTAATCACTATTGGATCAGCATTTTCTCTTTTTTTCAAAAACTTTTTAGCATTCTCTCTCTTTGATTCAATAGTGACTAGATAGGTAGTGAGTTGGTAGTAGGAGATTTTAGTAATAAGAATACCCCTTCTCATTCTTTTACTCCTTAAAGATACACTTTATTACAGTCTTTAAAATTTCTCATTAATTTAAGTTTTTAATAGTTTCCATTCATTTCCCCATAAGGCCGTTAGTAAAAAAACTGACAGTATTGCTTGGGTGGGTTATTGGCGAGTGGTGGCTGCTGGGACGCAAAGAAGTGTGAGTTGCGCTGGTTGTTAGGTTGGGGGGCTGCTGGCTGGCTCAAGGTGCGTGTGGTGTGTACTGAGCAATATTATTAAAACCGACCCGGTCATTGACCCGGTCGAGATACTGGATCACTGATTCAATCAGTGGGTCACTGGTTCAACTGCATGACCCGGTAATTATATGCAATTTTATAATTTATATTAAAAAATTATAAACATACTTAAATATTCAAAAAAAAATAAAAATTTCAAATATTTTAATATAAAAAATAATAAAGACATATTATTATCCAATAAAAGATCAAATAAAAATATAATGATCGTGATATGAGACTTTAGGTTAAGAAAATGATATCTCTAACTATAAATTAAATCAAAATTTTCTGAATAGTGCATAATTGAGATAATATTAGTTTTGTAGGTACATAACTTATGTAAGTTAATAAGCAAAAAAATATTCAAATATATTCATTATGATTTTTTTTTTTAAAAAATTAATTTTTTTTGGGATCGGGCCGGGTCACCGGTTTTCATGAAAACCAACCGGGTTGGACCGGGTCGCACCGATTCTGATGCATAATCGGTCTGTTGCTTGAACCGGACCGGTTATATGACCGATTTACCGGTTCCCGGGTCGATCCGGATTTTATAACACTGGTACTGAGAGTATGACGGTGAAAATATATAAATTAATGGTTAAGATAGAGACTAATGTAAAGGATAATGATTTATTTATTTATTAATAATTAACATATATAGTATCATGTGACCTATATGTTAAATGAGGCTCCCTCAACTTCATAAAACAATAGGTATTTTTAGACATAAAACATCTGTTGCTAGTGGATTTGTACCTACTTTTCTTTTCTTTTTCTTTTTTATGGCTAATGCAGCCCTCAAACGGTGACCTGTAGAATCTTTTCCAACTAACATGTTATATATCAGAATTGTTGTTGTTCCAAAGGCCAAGTGAATGGTTTATATACGCGGTCACGTGGATACTCTGCTCATTCACTTAGTATAATATAAAACAATAATGTTTCTCATTCGAAGGAAAGACAAAATCAATGTAATATTTATGATTAACAGATTAGGTGCGAAGTTTTAAGGTAAATCTTGGTAGATGAATGTCATTACTTTTATTTTAAAAGGTTTACAAATGAACCAACCATAACATTTGAACTTCAGTTTTCAACCAAAGGTTTATCGACACTCCAAGAAATTATCATCCACTTATCTACTTTTCGCTATTTCTGACGTTTGTTAAAGCCCACCGTAGTTTTCCTGCCTTGTATTGCGTATGACAATAGCGGAACTAGAAATTTTTTTAATGTTTACACACTTAGAATAAAAGAATAAAGGAAAAAAAATTTAAAGAAAATTTTTAGTATATTAAAATACAAAAGAATATAAAAAAAAAAACTTTAAGTTAATATAAAAAAAGTAATCAAAAGTCAATTAAACTGTTATAATAGAATATTTTGGGTCCTCGACAAAACTTACAAGCCCAATTTAATCTTTTAGGAAAAAAAGTCTGGAATTCAAAAATAGACCCAGATAATTAAAATCATGGTCTCTGAAATTCAAAAAGACTCACATTAATCCCTCAAAATGACTAACATAGGTCTATTTTAGAATTTAAAGGGATCACGAGTCAATTTTTTTTAAGAGATTAAATTGAGTTCTGTAATTTTTGTTGATGACCCAAAATATATTTTATTATTTATTTTTTCCAAAAAAATTGTGTTGCACATGCACAGGTCCGCCGCTTTCTTGAATATCGGTTGGCCAAACAAGAAAGAAACTATTTTAGAAGATTAATTGTATAGAGATTAATTTGTAAGTTTGGTCTAGATTAATTGTATAGAGATTTGTAAATTTGGTCTAGATTAATTGTATAGACTATAGAGATTTGTAAGTTTGGTCTAACAATATTCATTTCTTTAACTTAAAAGTTTTACAAATGAACCAATCATAACATTCAACCAAATGTTTATTGACAATCCAAGATATTATCATCTATTTACCTAGTTTTCGCTCTCCCTGGTATTTGTTAAAACCTCCCTTGGCTTTCATGTTTGTATTGCGTATGCGATATATGTTAGTTGATTTGCATTTTTTTTTTCTATCTCTTTCTTGAATATCATTGGGGTGGGCCAAACACGAAAGAAACAATTTCATAAGAATTTGTATGATTGTGTAATTTATAAGATTCGTTTTGCGTGCCTTATTTTTATTTATATTTTTTGTAATAAAATCTGTATGTAGAAAAGTTTATTGTGTTTGATTAATTTTTTTATAAAAAATTGAAGTATTTTTTTTTTTTAATATCAAATGTATATGTGCATGGCATATAAAAATAAATTGAAGTATGGTCACATTCAGAGTTTAATAGTAGCTAGGGATGTTATATATTGTATGATAAAAGGGATAAAAATGGCCATTGTCCTCAAATCCTAATAATACTCTAATTTATCGAACATTTCCTTAGCTAGAGAATGTTTGCAATGAAGCTATGCATCCCGTTATTCGTAAACCATTTCATTATATATATTCAACAAGCTTGGAAGCTCTGGCGGTTAATATTACGAATATTTCATTACAAAACTACTATACGAAAGGAAGCTCAACATTGTACATGTATCGATAAAAAATCAATAACATACACAATCGAAAATAAAGTAAAAAAGAAGGGAAGAAAAGCAGGATACACGAGTTATCCTACTTCACCCCGATGTATAGTTGCATCCGGTTAAGTTTATGGGATTTGATTTTCTTATGTTGCATGAGAATCCAATTCTCATATTGTGACACAACTAGTGGTGAGACATTTATTAAAAAAGAAAAAAGAAAAGAAAAGTTTTGCACGCAAATCGAAAGTGAGAAAATGTTTTCCGTAAGTTTATTCCCATCTACATTTGTTACAATACACTCACTGATCAAAACGGAGAATGAATTCATATTTCTTTTCCATGAATTTTGTTCAAGAGTAGGGACCAGTTCATTGATAGAGAAACGTGTATATATATAGGTTTGGAAAATCCTAAACTGCACCTGTTATTTATGTATCCAAACCCAAACCACTTGCTAAATGAAATTACAAAAAACTCAAGACCCACATTCATATTTCTTTTAACATTATTTTTTAAAAACTGAAAGAGTTGACTTTCATAAGGACTAATGTTCAATTAAAAGATTCTATCATATACATCATACTGATATAAAGTTCCATTCGTTTGCCGGCAACATCGTTGTATGGGTGAGGCATTAAATTTGAAGATAACAATGTGAGCAATCTATATCTCACATCTGTTATGGCCACGGGTAACGACGTAATCTTCTTTGTACTATTGCATTTAACTTTTATGATCATTTCAGTATCAGATATATATAATCCTTAGCTCTGGCGATTGGAGTACTTCTGTTTTTAGCATATGTCTGTTATATATATTTTGTCATTCTTAAATATTTTACTCCCGGAAAATGAACCTATCTTGGCAATAGTAAAGTCAATCTATCATGTCACAATAGAAAATAGAGATACGGATTGTTTCGGTATGCTTTACATTAAATTTTATTTTTGGTATAATCCGTAGGTGTCTTTATTGAATCTCATCCAGTCACTTTGTCCTCGGAGTACGTACCTGAAGGTTATCTCTTTATTGGAATAACGGGTGCATTGAGCTTTGCTATCGGAGGAAGGATGAGACTAATTCCTCATTCGAGGATAGAGGCACATCCTCCAACCCCATAAATTTTCCAAGAATTTAGTTGAGAGAAGGTTTCAACGGTCAACATTCTTAGTCCAATTGATTCAGGAAGGAGAGGCTCTTCATTCTTAGTTTTTATGTTGCTACCCTTTACAATATGTCATCTTAGTAGGTTTGATAAGCTTGAAAGACCAAGTCAAGTCTTGTATTTTTTAAAAACTGCCCAGACAAGACCAATACTTTGCCTAAAAGGATTGGGAAATTAGGAAAACCTTCTATCTATTAGATTGAAACAGCTAGCTAGGCACGGAGGTAATATTTTATCTTTAGAGAACATTAAAGTCTTCTAGTTTTTTTAATATTTATTATTTATTTGAAAGAATTTCAAGGGAAGCCTATTCTACTTAACGTGATTCGTCCGCGGATACGTACATTTTTATCTCACGTTCTTACCGTGGTTAGAACTTAGAAAGATCACCACCGTCCACCACACGTACAAAAGTGAAAAAATAAAGAAAAAAAAGATGATAGATGATGAAGGGGATATCCAAGTGATAATATATGAGGGATGTAAAGCAAAATATGTGTGTATATCACTCTTTCGTAACGTAACTCACTTTTCTCCAACTATATTACTGAAGTGCATGATCTTGATATATTCACTGCCATGTATTATCTGTTCAAAACTAAGGTTAATAACTTTGAGTTCTCGCTAGCATACTTGTATATAGATTACATATTAATTCACGATAAAACTTTTTAACATGGCAAAAGGTATAAATTATCCGCATCATCGATTAGCCAATTAATCAAATTCGGAATTTATCATATACCCAAATAAAGGCAGACTAGATGACATACTTAAAAATTCGTAATCAATGTATTTTGAAGTTCAAATATAGTGAAATCATAATTCTTATCAGGCATCAGGTTCTCCTAGCATACGTGTATATACATCTCATATCATTAATTCAGATAAAACTTTTTAACATGGCAAAAGATATGCCCTTATATACATAACATAGAAATTACATCAAAGGGTGGACAATTATCATAGACCAAATAAAGGGCGCTGTAGCGAAACTATTGCAAAAGAGGGAAATCAGTTTTTTTCCGTTTGAAATCCAAAAACTCTCATCAATGGCTCAACAAAGAGAGAATGAAGTTGACAAATATAGTGAAATCATAATTCTTAAAATTTAGGTAGAGCCGGCATCAAACATCTCATACCATCAAGTTCTCCTTATGTGTTGCAGCAAACACAGCCTTAGTTAATTAAAAAAACATGATATTAATCGTTGGTTTTAAGCCACAAGAATAGCCAGTTGAATCCAAATTAGTAAGATGACAGTAACACATTACTCAAGTCAGAAACTCTAAATTAATTCAATGTGATTATGAGGATGGAGGGAGTTTAAAACCAATCAGAGCTCTCATTAAAACTACATTTTGATCTTCTCAAAGCTACTAACATCTAGGACAACGTTTTCAACTGATGATAAACACCATTAAAGTAACATAAGGCTGGCAGGTTCTTCCAAGTTCACATTCATAAAGGAACAAAAGACTGAAAACTACAATCATGAGAAACGTAAACCAGTCCTATCAAATTCCATATTTAAGAACAAGGTTGGTGCAGAAGTTAAACATTCTATCCTTCGTGTTCAGAACGAGTCATCAACATTAACCACATCCCCAAACTAAAATTGTGTTGTACCTCAATATCTAAGTCAACAAAAAGGTCCTCAGGTCATAATGAAGAGATTTGAATGGTCTTCAGTATTTTTTTTGTTTTTTAATCAAAATTGGAACAGTCTTCATGAGTCAAGCTAAAAAGCACAGGAGCTCTTAACTAGCCCACCACAACCTACATTAGCAAATACAAAAACCAAGTATCAAAGCATTAAGTCAGACAGTCAATCCTCAGATCTCATACTGAAAATTTTGCATGATGCTAAAACATAAATGCTGTGCACTGTTAAAGATGTTCATGACAGAAACGCCTCAATCATTAATTACCAAAATAAAAAGCAAAAGGATATATATATACACACATATATATGTATAAAAGAGTAAGGAAATAATAAAAACCGAGTACTTCAGTTAATAAACATTTTAAAGCAAATAGATTTGATACACAAAGTAATTAAGACCAAGAACACTAAAAAGAGATATCCAAAAACCTCCTACTGAATCAGCCTAATAATCCTCCAATTTACCTAAAAAAGAAAGAGTATCAAATGCTTTTTTGGGTTCCCTTTCCCAACATATTAAAAGTCTCAAGTTTTTCAGTACTTTCTGATTTTTACAATCAGGAGATTTTAAAGTGATTCTTAGGAATATTTAGCATTACTCCACTAGAGTTCCAGATAAGCAACTCTAATGCATAAGGAGTGGGATAGAGCCAAATGCAATGCAATTAGGAAACACTGCTAGTTCCAAAAACTTGTATCTATTTCAGCTACTTAATTACATGATTCACATTGTCAATAAGAACTAGTGATAAATGCAGTGCAATAAGGGGAAACTGAATGTGGTAAAGAATTATGTCTGTCACATACTTCTGCTAAGCAATTTTGAGGTATAAATAGCAATAAACAGCTTTCGTAGACATTTAACTATTTCCAGGCCTGAGGTGAGGCTCATAGCATCATAGCATTGTGGTATGGAAGCAAAGATACCAGTTTTAGTTTAGGTGTTATGAGAAAGCCATTTATTGAAGAGAGAGAGAGAAAAAATAAAATATAAATTTTTGTATAAGTGTCTAAGCGTGAAATCTTTTAGGTGTTATGAGAAAGCCATATATCAAAATCTTGAGCTATATCAATTTCTGGAGCTACATATGTTTAGGAAATTGCAATGGTCATAACTTATTTCACTACTTACTAGATGATGTTTATTACAATATTTGTTTCAGTGTTAATTATTAAAAACTAACCATTTGAATAACCAGACATTCCCAAATATAAAACTGATGGTTATATTACCAAAGTGAAAGATAAAATCATTTAATATGCAAAGGCAAGATACAATGAAAGAATTCGTGTTGGAGATAAATGAGATATCATTACCATTCACTGTTGGAGTTATATTTTACGGTTTCCTCCGAGCTTACCCTTGAATCCCTTACCACGGCGTTTGCTTTTAGCAATTTTCAGTTTCTTTTTTAATTTCTTCCCTATTCCACCAACAGGCTTTAAGGAAGCCATGCTTTGACTGCCTTCAGCCATATCCACATCTGTCAAATTAAAAGCAAATACAGTACATTAAACTGTGATTGCAAGGCAACGAAATGCCAATACATGGTTTATTTAAAATAAAAAGTATAAATTTAGGATTCTTATTTTACATAACAATTTTCTTGTGCAAATTTTCACCAGAATGTTTAGTTAATTCTCAGAGAGATCACAAGTAAGAAGCAGGTTAAAGCAAAACCATTTCTAAACTTAGTTCCAATCAGCATATTAGTGGCAGTTCACCAAATAGCTTAGCTCCTCCGGAGTTTGTAAGAACAGAGTCTACAGACTTAATTCCAGGCTTACAAACGCATTGCAAACAGTAACAAGGCAGTCACAAATAATATTATAATCAACTTCACTCCACTTAATGCATTTGTATTGTTTCAAAAAACCAACATAAGATTAGAACTTGTTATCAAAATTCACATCAATCCAAAGATTCCATATAAAGAAAGAAGCAGAAGGATGATATAAAGTAAAAGAGATGATATGATACCGGCGTTGGTGCTGTTAGTGGAGGTGGAGGCAGAGGCGTCCATGGCAGTATTTGATGGGGCAGAAACATGTAGCTTAGGAGCAGCAAGGGCAGCTTCTTGGGCAGCAAGCTTAGCAGCTTCTTTCTTGTCATAGAAAGGCTCAACAATCTCCCTCCGAATAGCCCTCAGCCTCTTCTCCCTCTTTGATCTCAAAGACTTTGCCATTCTATTGTTCTCAATTTCACCTTGCTATGTTTAAATGTGGGGTTCCAGGGTATTCCTTAGACCCTGTTTGGAATTCAATTCATCAGTAATTCAATTTTGTTTTATAATTTAAACCATTTTGACGTTTGTAACCGATTTTAAAATTTATTCAAATAAGTTTCAGACTTTTTGATCAGCAAAATCAACAGGTTATCAAAGCAGATAAAAAGCAACAGCAAGAATCACCCCAAGATTTTGAATTTTGATTGCCAAAGTTCTTTTTATTGAACAAAATTCTTCAGTATAATTTAGCTGCAGTTTATCATATGATTAATCAAACTAAATTACATTGGCTACGCGTGGAAAACCCAGGTAGCCAACATAAAATTTTAGTAGTAAAGCAAGAGAGGAAAACCCATATACCAAAAACCATATCATCGAACTTTACACAAACCAATCTTAAACTCGCTCAACAGTGTGTAAATTAAAAAAAAAAAAAAAAAAAACACAAACACACAAAAAAATTGAACATGAAATATAATAAAAAGAGAAAGAACATAATTACAACGTTGTTACATTACCTGCTTTGGTTTGAGGAGGTAAAAGGACTTAAACTGTTGCTATGGACTCTGCTATATGAAGAATGAGGCGCGTGGGGTTACCTAGGTTACATAACGAAGGAACTGTGTAGTTTGTTTGTATTAATAGTCGAAACCTAGGAGGGTAGAATAGTCAATTGAATCTAATGAATTTTTGGTCAGCTTATGTGAGATTGGGTTGGGCTATTGAGATGGCTTGGATCTGCCTCTTTATGTTTTTTGGGTCAAATTTGTTCTATGGGATATATTCATTATGATTTTTTTAAAAAAAAAAATTAAGATAATTTTTTTTATATATTTTTAAAAGATTATTTAGAATTAGAGGGACTTTAAAGACTTTTTAGAAGACTTTTTTTATAATTAAGATTTGATAAGATTGAATTTTAAAGAATTTTAAAGGAATTTATAAGATTTGAAATGATTAGATGGATTTATAAGATTTTAAAAAACATATGAATTTTTAACAAACATTCAAAATTACAAGAGTCAATAAAAAAAAATGTAATGAAACTAATAAAAAAAAGCTAAAACTAATATAATTTTCTCAATCAGCAAAACATAATATGTTTTTTAACAAATATTCAAAATTAATAAGACAGTTTTTCACATATCTAAATATATACTAGTCCTCCATCATTAGTATTTTCTCGTTCTTGCTCTTGGGTTAATTTGATCAATGGGTTGAAAATTATCATCTTCATTTGGTATCAAAGCTATGATATATGGTTATAAGACCCAATTTTTTAATTATAAAAATAATTCTAAATTTGCATATAGAATTTAAAGTTCATGATAAAATTTCGTTTGGAATTTTTTGGAATTGATCTTGAAAATTTTGGGATCTTTTTTCTACACGGTGAGAGTTTTCTAACTATATAACATATGCATATTTTCATTTCTAAGAAAATTTTGAATCTGAATTTTTAGGTTTATTACATGAAAGTTTAGAAAATTTCTCAAAAATTTTTTTAATCAAAACATTGAAACCTTAAATTGCTTAGAGGCCTTTGAAAAACAAGCTTTTAGTTATCTATTGATACAAAAATTGTTTGAAATCATTTCCTATAATCAAAGAATTTCATTCATAAATGTATTGTTACGAAATATAGGGTTCATATTATGAAAATTTCAATCTTTCTTTAAATCGATATTGTTTCATTTATGTAAAACGAAAATTGGTTTGAGGGTTTTAGTTCCCTGTTATTTCCCCACTATTTTATGTTGTTTTTAATACAAAAAATGACACATTTTTGGGTCAAGAAAAATCGTGACCCATAGCTTGAAAAATCACTTTTTAAACTTCCAAAATTTCTCAAAATGGCTCAAAAAATATGTTGTTTTTGAAGATAGAAAACACTACAATCTTTACCGTTGATTTCCGTCAATAACGGTTATTATAAACTCATTAATTAATTATTTATTCACAATCCGTTAATTGACGTTTGTTGTTTCATTATTTGGGAGATAGATTATATTAAAATCTCGTTGGTTTGTTGTTTCTGGGTTATTTTGTGATTAAAACTGCTCAAAAATATGCTATTTTTGAGTTTTGACGAAACTCCATCGGAACTCGATTTTGAGCGGGTTAACTTGCCAAAGGAAGAAGAAAACACTACAATAGAGAGATCTTAAGAAATCCTAGGGGTTAGGGTGAGATTGTGAAAGAGGCATCCTATTTATATTTCTAACTAAAAAGTCTCACGAAATCCACACCAATAGAAAGTACATTAAAATCATTAGATTTTTGAATAACACAGGATGTTTTTCCATTGTTTAAAATCTTGATTAAATACTATGTTTATATTTCTTACTAAAAAGTCTCACGAAATCCACACCAATAGAAAATAAATTAAAATCATTAGATTTTTGAATACCACCTGAAGTTTTTCCATTGTTTAAAATCTTTATTTAAAATCTTGATTGAATACCAAAGGATTTGGACGAACTCTAAAATAATCTTTTAAAATCCTAATCGAATACCGCGAGACTTTTTTTCAATCCATTAAAATCCTAATTAAATACTAATGGATTTTTTGTTCAAAAAGAATCTATTGAAATTCTTTCAAATCTCAATACAATACACCCCCTTACTTTTTTTGAGGTTAAAACTCAAAGGTATTTTCTATACTTGAAAATGGATTTTTTTTTTTCCAAATACTAAAAATAAAAACTAAATTGGTTTGATTACTTATTTTTATTTTAAAAGTCATTCACTATAATTTATTTTAAAATATAAAAAAAAGAATACTTAAGTTTTTTATTATTTTTATTTTTATGGACTACTCAGACTTATAAATATCAAAATTTATTTTTAAAACAAAATTCATCAAACAATTCTTTTAATAATTTTATTATGTAAAATAATTCAAAAAAAAACTTTGAGAAATTTTTTTCATAAAAAAAGCAAAATTTGGGCAGGTCTAATTTCTATTTCTAAAATTAGTTTTTCAATTTTAAGAAAAAAAAATTTAAAAAAATTATTTGATAAGGTGTGTTTTGTAAAAATGTCTCTAAAGTAAAAATTAGTTTTCTGTTGTACTTTTGTTTAGAAAAGTTGTTTTCGTTCTAATATTTTTTCTTATTTACAAAAAGATAAAAAAAAATATGTACAACATATCATACTAATTCACAGCATCCTTACATGTTA
The DNA here is from genome assembly GCA_032173675.1 of Gastrolobium villosum. Taxonomy (NCBI): domain Eukaryota; kingdom Viridiplantae; phylum Streptophyta; class Magnoliopsida; order Fabales; family Fabaceae; genus Gastrolobium; species Gastrolobium villosum. The sequence goes on along the minus strand of JAVKPL010010398.1, from coordinate 401,758 downwards.
TTCAATGCACATTTTCTAACTTCTCCTTAGTTGATTTATTCATCCTCTCTCTTTTTTCTTTTTCTTTTTCTTTTAATATTTCAATCGATTCATTGCTTCGCGACAAGTCTGATTTAGGGCAGCTCTCGGAAATAAGACTTTAAACTTATCTCAAAGATGGTACTAGAAAGAATTGAAGACATACTCCCATTCTCACATATTCAGTTCCCTGGTGCCAACTAAGCTACTATCATTTGGTATTATTCATCTTCTTTCTCACTATAGAGTTTTCTCTTTCATTTAAATCGATGTAATCAAATTTGTTCACTTCTCTGATCTAATCTTCTTCTTCTTTTTTATCGCACTCATTTTTCTTCTCCCCGAAGAGTGTCGTCAATACCACTGTCTTAAGAGCCTATTTGGATCCTCTCCTTTTTAAGCAAGAAGCTACTTATAAGATAAAGATAAAAAAGAGCTTAAAAAAAAGAAGCTAAAAGTTGTTTGTTAATTACATAAAAAAAATTAGTTTAAAATCACATATTCTAATAAAATTATCTCTCTCTATCTGTTTTTATAGCTCTTCATTTCAAGAAAAATGCACAATTCAAGAAAAGCAGATAAGAGCTTAAAAAAAAGCTCCTTTAGGAGCTTTTACCTTTTACCTGTTCTCTTTATTATAAAAAAGAGTTTTTCATTATAAGAGCTTTTTCTCAAAATCTGTTTGGCCTAATTTATGCTTATAAGTAGCTTCTATCTTAAAAAAGAAAGAATTCAAACAAGCAATAAACAAAGAGATGGCAAAATAGCCAATTCACCTTGCCTCATATTCAACGCGCCAAAAATAAGGCAGAGTCAATTTGAGGTGGAATGGCGAGTTGACCCGCCACTGATAAATGGGTTGAAAATCTCAATTCACCCCATTTTGAGGTGGAATAGCGGGTTAACAAGTTAATTTGCCTAAAAAAATATAAATATAAGTATATTAATATGAATATTTTATTTTTAATCTCTAATCTAAATACTTTCCAAGTATAAAAAAAAGCATCAAGCAATGAGTTAAAGAAAAAAGAATGATTCAAATCAATAATTTCATTTAACATTATTATACAAATAATATCTTAAGATTAATTAATAATACCAATGTTATTATATAACAAAATATTAACATCAAACATGTAAATATTTGCATATGAACACATCATTACATCTTATAACAAGAATTTCATAAGCATTAATTTGATTTGTATAGATACTAGCATTTAAATCCAAAAAAAAAAAAACTTAAGTTGGCGCATTGGAAGACAAGAATAATGGTAGCTTAGTTGGCGCATTGGAGCTGAAAATTTGTTCTCTATGATTTTTTTAGAATCGAAAAACAAGAACACGTTTTTTTTTTTTTTTTTTTGCATATTACTGTTATTTTAAGTTATAAGTATAAAATGATGGTAGCTTAGTTAGCGCATTAGAACTGAGTATGTGGGGATGAGAGTAGGGTGATAAATGAATCAGGGGTCTTTGGCTCGGCTCATGAATGTCTGTACTTACGTGTCTAAATTTGGTTGTTGCCTGTTGGAACCAAACTTGAACTTGTATAAAAACTCGTTTAATAAAAAGGTCTTATGCTCCAATTCAAAATCTCAGCTTTAGAGCCTATTAGGCTGACCCAGTATATTAATTTTGTTTTTTTTTATATATTTTTATACTACTTGTGTGGAACCAATGCACTCAACGAAAAGAACATAAAGGTTCAACGATTTTGATGATAACAAACAAGTATGAAAAGAAAGTTTCATGGTGCAACCATCAAAAAGAAAAAACAAGATCAAGGCTCAAGCTTTGAGAAGTCTTAAGTCCAAACTCAAAATATATATAGGACTTAGGATCATTTGTAAATTGATTTCTTATGTGAACAAAGCTCAAAGTATTTTATTTGAAATACATGCATTAAATCATCGATTAACGTTCAAATACATTTCTAACATGAAAATATATTTTTAATGTTCATAAATTGTTTAAACAATATTTGAAACTGTTTTAAATCAAGAGAAAACCATGTTAGGGTGAAATCCAACTTGTTAACAGGTTGGTAATCGATTACCCTTCATGGTAATCGATTACCCAATCAATGGTAATCGATTACCTACTGTGTGTAGAGAAAAAATAACGGCTATAAGACGGCTAGTTTGCGAAAATGAATAGGAAAAAGGCCTTGGGGGCCTTATAATGTCAAAACAAAATTTATGGGACACACTTTTTGATCATTATTGCTCATTAATTCTCATCCTATTTGCATTATTTTTGTCTTCTTGATCATAAATTCTCTTTGAGCTTTATTCTTGTGAGAGTGTCATATACCATTGTTCTTCAACTTGTGTTATTTGTACTTTGAGAGTACTTAGCCATTATTAAACAACTTCCTTTGATTTATTGAGTAGTTTAGTGAACCCTATACACTTGTTCACCAAATTCCTAAGAAAATTTGGAGTGAAAAGTTGTAAGGCATCAAGAGCCCGAAGTCTTGAGAAGTTGTAGTGGTTTGTCAAGCACCCTCAAGCTTGATTGTTAGTGAAAAGAATTGATCAAGCGGCTTCAGTCTGGACGTAGGTCATAGTGGTGGTGACCGAACCAGGATACATCTAGTTTGCAATTTCTCTAACCCTAATCTCTTTATTTAAGTATTGAAATTTCCTTTTTAGATTGTCTATACAAACTAGCTTGATTACTTTGCTATTCTTTTTCTTGCTCCTACGCTTAGATTATTTCTTATTAAATCGCTTTATTGAAGAAATAGTCTTTAAAACATCAAATGAGGTACTTTGCGAAAAGATTTTGTAAAACTCGATTCACCCCCTCTTGAGTATTGAAGCCACTTGTCCAACAAGTAATAGCCTTCTCTCTCTTCTTAATCCATTTCACTCTATTTTTTTTTTATTAAACATAAATTTTGAAAGATTTTGTTCTATATTATGTTTTTTAGATATACATTGAATTTATGAATATTTATGAAATTATTAGTGCTGTTGATTATATATTCTGTTTGGATACATTTTTGTTGTCTTATTTTTTTTTTAAACAGGTTAAACTAGATTTTTATTTCTTGTAAATAAATCAGGCCACATACTTATAATTATGTTCTTGGTCAGGCTGACACATTTAAATATAAACTTAACATTTTAAAATCAAAGCTTGGCTTGGCTCGTTAACACCCCAAGATGAGAGTATGTGTTCGATCCCTACAGTACCATTCGCCTCGAATAATATTGTCTCTCTTAGAGAATACATGTTGTTTATCCACACAAAAAAGTCCTCACTAAGATCACCACCACTCTACCAAGAGAAACAAATCTTCAGTGTAGCGTAGCAGATGTACCAACATCATACTAAAAAATAAAATATTTTTGGGACTTATATGAAAATATAAATAAAAACTAGATTCAAATGGCATATGGAAAAAAAAAGTATCCACTTGGGTACTTTTTTTTTTTTGGTAAAAAAACCACTTGGGTACTCTTACTGCACTAAAGATTTATCTCTACCAAGTAATGTTTTAAAACCCGAATCGGTCATTCAACCGATCGGAGTATTGGAACAATGAGTCACTGGTACGATTGATTTAGTCGTAATTATTGTATGTGTTTATCCTATGTAGGGGTGTTCATCAACAAATCCAAACTGATTCAAACCGCGGTGACCGAACCGAAAAATCGAAAACTGAATTAATCGAAAAAAAAAAAAACGCAAAATTTAATTGGATTGGATCAGTTTTTGGATGAGTTGGTGAAAATCGCTCCAATGATTCTGTAACCTTACCATCTACCTACTTGGGTCTTTCCCCAATCATAGACCAAAAATCATATAGCAAAATTCTAAATCCAATACCCATTAAACCATCATGTTGGAGAAAGTGGGTTGTGCTTATGTTATGCTTTTTTGGTAAGATACATATATATTTTTATCACATAGGTTATTATTGTACATCAACTCTTCTATATGATGTAAATTTGGGTTACTTTGTATCTCAGGCAACCATATTATAAATTTTTTGTTGGAAGTAAAAGATGATAATTTAACTTTTTATTGTACAATGCTTCTAGATTGCACAATAATCATCATACAAATTTTACAATGCAGATACACAAAAGATATGTTATTTGCACAATAATTACCATACAAATTTTAGGCTTTTCAAAAAATCAAAAATTGATCTAATCCAAACCGAATAAAACTGGATTGGATCGGATTTAAAAAAAAAAATCAAACTGAATGAATGATTACATAATTAAACCAAAGAAATTGGATCAAATGATTTTTTACTTTTAAAATCGATCCAATCCAAATCAAAAATATCCAAATCATCTTGCCTTGCGTTCGATCTCCAATACTAACAAGTGTGAAATATTATGCGCAAATAAGCCAAAACTGGGTTGTCTAATATCCCAGTACCAATTTGGGCTGGTTTAAATAATACTTGTTTGACTATTTGATTTTTTTTTTAATTCAGAATTTATTTTTGTAATTTAAAAAAAAAAAGAATTTTGATTGTTCTCAAAATATTTCTCTAATCTCACTCCGGCCTTAGTTTTCTAGACTTTGTTCTAATGATGTTGAAGGCTTAATTTGATCTTCTACCGTATCATTTATCTTCCTCTCTTATTCAAGTATTTGAACCTCTTACATAATAATAAATAAAAAAATTATATTAAAGATTCATTTTTTTATTGTTTTTTCTATGTCAGGATAATTTTAGAGATTTTGATATTTCTAATAATATAAAATTATTTCCTATATAAATATAAAATATATGAGTTATGTAAAGAGAAAAAAAAAATTCCAACACACTTAAGATAATTTTAACAAGGGAAAAATATTTATTCTTTTAAAATGACATATCTTACGTTATTTCATTCTCAAAAATAAAATAGGAGCATATCTTTATTTATTTTTTGTCTATTCTTTTTTTCATATAATTTATTTTTTTCATTTAAAATGATAAAATTTTACGTTGTTTAAAATCAGAGACATTTATTCATTTTAATAAACATAATTTTGGGTTTGTGATTGATATTTTGAGCAATACCATAGAACAATTAGAACCACAATCATTCATTCCCACCGAAATCCGTGCCATATCCTGGATTTGGTGGAGATGAAATCACTGGCACCATATTCACTTGGGACTTGCCTTACTTCCCTGCAACCCCAAAAGGGTAGTAGTAACTATTCATCACCTCTTGCATTCTCTGCTCTCCAAGTCCAACAACCACTAGTACTCTTACAAAATGAGACCAACCCAACCACCCAGTTCAAGAGAAGAGATGCAATAGGCCTTTCCTTAAGTTTTGGCCTTCTTCATAATTTCTTCCAATCACAACCCACTTCAGCAGCTGAAGCAGTTCCATGTGAAGAATTAACAGTTGCTCCTTCAGGCCTTGCCTTCTGTGATCAAATTGTGGGAACTGGTCCTCAGGCTCTTAAGGGACAGCTTATTAAGGTTACCATTTTTCTTATTTTTTTTTCACATGCATTATACACATGGTGTCTTTGGTCTTGGACAATTTGGTCATTTGTTGTCATTGTCTTTTGTTTTGACCAATATCCTATCAGGCACATTATGTTGGGAAATTGGAAAATGGGAAAATTTTCGACAGCAGTTACAATCGTGGCAAGCCACTTACGTTCCGTGTTGGCGTTGGAGAGGTATGTATGATATTGATAAATAATTGTTAAACTTTCATCCACTATAATTGGTGTATTCAGTATAGAAAACTCTTTTGGGAATTTAATTGGTGTTTTCAGAAAAGGGTTTGCTTCTGAAGAATTTTTAATAAGAACCATAGATTAAATTTTCAATTTTTTTTATTTTTTTTTTTAAATGAGCCCTTCACTGGAAACCACCCAATACCCATGTTTGAATAGGTCATCAAAGGATGGGATGAAGGCATTTTAGGAGGTGATGGAGTACCTCCCATGCTTGCAGGTATATTATTTTTAAGGAAAAAAAATGTAAATTCGTTGTTTTATAGCATGCCAATGTAAAATTACTTTTTCTTTTCTAACATAGGAGGGAAACGTACATTGAAGCTTCCCCCAGAACTTGGATATGGCTCAAGAGGGGCTGGTTGTAGAGGAGGCAAGTAATTTTTTTATTTTATTTTTTCCATTCTGGTCCTGCTAAGCAATACTTTTACTTTGACATTAATATCACAAATTTCCTTATGTATTTGTGTGGAAATTAAAGATGAAATTTTGTTTGCTCTTGGTTGTTTTGCACTGTGTGAAAGTAGGTCTTATAAAGATTATGTTAGTGTTTTAACTTCTATTGGTATTAATAGTTGTTGGAATTCAACTGTGAATGACAAAATCTCACATCAGGAAAAAATTAGTTAAGTAATAGTGTAAGACACATATAAGTGAATGGACCAATGTTAAGTTTTTTAGCTCAGATGAGATGTGGATATGCTTAATTTTGAGCGTGACGATTGGGGCACTAATCAAATATGCGGCAAGTGACATAACAATGCAGAATAGGAGAATAGATGGATTTAATGGCAGATCTATTTTCTGTGTTCTTTACCTGTCCACCTAGAAGGGCAGGAGGTAAACAAGAAAATTACAAACTCATGATGAGGAAAAGGAATAAAGAGCATTGAGACTGTAGAAAGATGATTATAAAACAATATAATGGAACTTATATACAGCAAATTCGTAGAGAACCTTGAACCAAGGAAAGCATGTCAATCTGCACTAGGCTAGCTATATAAATGTAAATTAGTACTGTACCCGTGGATGTGTAGCAGTTGAACGGAATAGTAGTGTTGAGATATATAAAACCATTAACGTAGTCTCAGAACAACTTAAGTTTTTGGGTTGAATGGAACTTATATACAGCAAATTCAGAGCTACCAAGGAAAGCATGTCACTTTCTTTCTAGTGGAATAAGCCCTCACTTTCTTTTTAGTGGAATAAGCTTTTGGATTGAATTTGTTCTTAAGAAGTAGTAATATAAAGAATTATGCATTGCCTTATACAATGGAGTACTTTTTACACCTTTTTTCTGCATGAATTTTTCTTTACCATTTTTCTTAGCCAAGCAGAAATTTATACCGAATTTTATGCAGGTTCATGTGTCATTCCTCCTGATTCGGTACTCTTATTCGATGTTGAGTTCATTAGCAAAGCCTGATTTACAAAGTCATGCGCGTCAAACTACCTTCCTTTTTCTTGGAGACTGGGGCTTAGATTTATATTGTTTTCTAATTTATGTTTGTATGTGTTACTGTGTGTGTGTGTTTTCAATCATACAGCATTTATTTACTTTTTTTGTGTGGTTATTTACTCTCTCTTTTTTTCATTTCCCTTTAGATTTACATGTTTGGTGGCTTTGATAATACATCCATTGCAAAGTGATAATAATTTCACCCTTGGAATCCATCCATTGATTTCATGGAGGGGCAATTCTAAAATTAAACATTAAGGGCACGTTTGGCAGCAAGAATATATTTTAGTTCACGTGAAAAGATCATCTGACTAATACAAATGTTACATTTGGTAGCAATGTGACAATTATCCATATCTGAAAAGTTTCCAAAAATTGTTTCTCTTTGGAAGAATTCAAATCTCTTCAAATTATGCTTGGTATCATATTGTCACTAACCATAACTTTTTCCTTGCATTATTGATGGCATATGTTAACGTAAAAAACCAATTTAATCCAAAAACTTAAGCTATTTAAATGTCTCTTTTATGATAAGGTATACTGGTGTTGTAATATTGCCCACAAAAAATTTAAGATGCCGATAAATATAATCTTTTTTTTATAAATAAATTCTACAAAAATCTGCATCTTGTATTCCAGGTTGCCAACTTGATGAACTGTATAAACAAGGGGAAAAACCTGTATTACAGGTTGACGACGACGGCCCAAATGTGTTTGGTAGTTGTCTTTAGAGACATTTATTACATATCATATTTCAACAAAAGGCAAAGGTATATTTTCGCTTATATTATACTCTTACATGGAGTTAATATTTAACAATCAACTAAATACACACTCAGTAAATTTAACCATAGAAATTTCACACACAAATTTTATCATATCAAACACTTTTAGTAAACATTCAGACTAAGGCTCTGTTTGATCACTGTTTTTAAAAACAGTTTTTTAGTTTTCAGAATAAAAAAACAAAAAAACTCGTTTGGTAAGGCCAGTTTTGTAAAAAGAGTTTTAAAAATTGTAACTATTTTTTATTTTTTTTAGAATCAAATTTAGAAAACATATGTCTCCGTTGTTTTTGTTTTCTGTTTTAGTTTTTAACTTTAAAACACAGAAAACAACTGTTTTTATAATTATTCTACAAAACAGTTTTAAGAAAAAAAAAATTAAAACGATATCAAACAGATCCACATACCATGTATCATGCTTTGTATGTTTATCCAGTTTTGATTTTATAAACTGTATAACCGAAAGTCCGACAGTTACAAGCTCCAGGAGATCCGTAGTGAAATTCCCCATAGTTTAAACTTTAAACAAAGAAGATGAATAAAAATAAGAAAAAGGGAAATAACCAAATAAAGATTACAGTCGGTGAAAAAAAAAGAAGCTGTCAAAGCACTTTGATTGCTTTTGGCAAAGCAGACAACCAGTTCTTTTCGACTCTCTTTTGTTTGACAAACATTCTCAAGAGCCTTAGTCTAACAAAAGCAGTGAAGTTGAGTCCTAATAACAAACTAAAGTGACAACACCCCTTAAAACCATAAGTGAAGACCAAACAATGCCTTTGCCTGTACAGAAGAGCGTTTTTCCTATTTCTGTGTTCTTAACTTTATAATTGAACCTAAATTTTGGGTTTGAAGTTCACAAGACATTGAATTTGGTTGAAAATGTCCTTCCATGAATTGCATCCAGTACATTTAACTTCTAGTTTGGTAAGTAGAACTGTGACAAAATGTTTGAAACGTGAATGTGTTTCATCCCACAAAGTGTAAAAGGACAAGTTATGATGATTATCACTTTGGAACTTGGTGGCTTTATACCAAAATTTGAAATCATGATTCTAGAGTGTACAAACGTAGCTACCAAAAATCTAATATGTACACCATGTCCAAGACAAGCAAAAAGGGCCGACCCAGTTCAAATACTCATTTCGTGAGTATCTGGGGAAGAAGGAAATACTCTAGGCAGTCTTTCCCCTGTTTTTTGCGGAGAGACTGATTCGAAACCGCGACTTGACACACCACGGCAAGCAAGCTTACCGTTGAGCCAAGCCGGCCCTTCATGTCCAAGACAAGCAAAGCCAAGAAAAATTAGCCAACAATTATTCCAATTAAGTTTGTTGTCAGTTTCTAATGATAAACGAACAAGATAGGGGGTATGTACTACCACTATCTAACAAGAGGTAACAGACAATGTACTGAGATATATATATATATATAAGAATTGGGTCACCCTGCCACGGTTTTAAAGGAAAGGGACAAACGGTACTATGGGATTTCCAGAGAAAGTGATGAGGGTATTTTGGGATATTGAGGAAGAAGGATTTAGACCCTTCAAACACTACTTTGGATGCCATATCCTTATGAACTTTTTCACGCAAAACAATGGTAGTTGAGGGAGGTTTCTGCCTCCTTTTCTTCAATTCCATTTCTCCTTTTATTATTGTGTGCAGTGAGCAACCTCCTCGTCTTAAACAAAAAGCACCAAAAACCATTGCAAATTTGAATCATCATGTCTCTTCCCTCATTGCTTTTTATCCAATAACATAACATAATGATGACAAATATATATAGAAGATCATATACATATATCCTCTCATGTTTAAATAATTGGTGCATGATCATGCTATTAATTTAAGAACAACAATTGTGAACAAACCTCCTTGATGCCTTAGAAATCCAAACTAATCCTTTTCAATAGGACAAAAACAAAACCCAAAAAAAGGAAAAAAGAAAAAAGAAAACTTGAAAGCAATGGGTGGTAGTAATTTTTCTTTCTTTCTTGTGGATCTTCTTTCTTCTATTACTGAATTTACCTGTTTGAAATGGGGTTTGGACCACTGGGGACTTCATGTGCACTGGCATTGAAGATCTTGTTTTGCCACTGAAATGGTGGCCTTGGGGATCTAGAGTGTCCTCTCTTTGGAGCCTGCTTTTGATCATGAACATGAATGCCTTTGTTAGTATCTCTTAGAGCCATATCCTTGGAATTTTGTGTACTACCACCTTCTCTAGCTGAAGCAATGGTGCTCCTCTTCTTAGCACCCTCCTTGGTAGAAGAAGTTAAAGGAGATTCTAGCATGGCCATAGTGAAGTGAGAAACTAGGAGCAAAGAAAAGAAGATGGCCATGCAAGTGGAGAAGAAGGAAGATGCTGTATCACCAGCCATGCAAAACTAAGTGCCTTGTAAAAATCATCCAAGAAACGGAGCTGGCTAGCTTATTAGGTGTGTGATCAACACATTAAAGGGACAACGGTTGGGTATGTGAATATGTGAAACTTTTTGGAGCTCAAGGTGACAAAGAGAAGATAGATTATTGTTTGGGGAAGATATTGGGGCTTATATATATAAAAAAGAAGTTAAACTATATATAAAAGATGGAAAGATAAAATCTCATGATTATATGAAAAGGGAAAGCGAGGATTGATGAATATTTTATTTTGTTGAAAAGAATATCTTTATTATTTATAAATATCTATTTTTTATTTTATTATGATTTAGGTTATGAGCTAAGTCTATTAGTATTTTTATATGAGTGAGAATATTCTAACTACCAAAAATTCTTACTACTAATTTGCTATCCATCACATCACCATTAGATCAAAGAGAGAGAATGTTAAAAAGTTTTTGAAGAGAGAAAAAAATATTAATCTAATGGTGATTAGATAGGTAGTAAGTTAGTAATGAAAAATTTTGGTAGTGAGAATCTAGGAAGCACGGACACTTGTAAAAACAGGAAGAGTCGGGTTCGACACGCGGACACACGGTGTCGGACACGCAGTTGACTTTTTCCGACACGTTGACCATTCCGACACGATCAAATGGCATTTTCGTAATTTTTTTTTAAAAAAATAAATAATTTTTTTTAAATAAATTAAAATATATTAATAAAGCTTACACCTGATCATATCAATTTTATTTTTTTGTCTTTTTCCCCCTTAAGTAGATAAGAGATCATCTCAGCATCATTGTTATCAATTCCTATTACGCTCTTGTCGTATCCCATTCTATCTGATCTCTCTCTAATATGATTTGTTCTCTCTATCTGATATTATATCTCTCTCCTCCCAGTTTTTATTTATTTTTATTAAAGCTTCCATCTTTATAACGTGTTGATGGGTATTATTAATTTAGTTTCATTTTTTTGTTAAATTATTAAATATTAAATGAAATATACACTATATAAATTAAAAATATTATTTAATAAAAATTAAGGTCGAAAGATTGACGTGTCGGAGTATGGTGTCGTGTCACGTGTCGCATGTCGTATCGGTGCTACATAGGTGAGAATATCCCTCCTCTTTTATATATTGGACACTCTTATATAAATTCAAGCAAAAATTTATTTCCAATATTCCTTTCATCTCTTGTTTCTTTAAAATAAATGAGTGGAAATGTGACTGCAATGAGGACATTTGCATCTAAATCTAAATTAAATATATATACTACACACATGTGACTCAGTATGACAGGACATAGCAAATGGTATTTAAATAGAAAAAAATGTGTGTCATTTTAAAATATGTAAAGTTATCATTATAAGAAAGAGAAAATATAGATAAAGGAGGAGAGAGAATTGACAAAAAAAATAAAGGAACAACACCCCTTTGTAATTCCATAAATTATGTCATTTAAAAAAAAAAAACTTCAATATATATCCTCAAAATCACTTAACCCCCTCCCCAAATTTTTTAATTATTTACCCCTTTACTTAATTTTTTTTTATCACTTACCCCCATAATTTGATTTTCCATCTAAAATTGTTACTTTTTTAAAAATGTACCAAAATTACCCTTAATAGAAAAAAAGAAAAACACAATTTCCTTACCAACGCAATTTTAAACAAAATTACATAAGCAAGACATGAATGTAAATCAACAATTGAATTCTCCCTATACTCTCAATAAATAGCACCTTTATATGTTTGCTTGGTAATATCATATGATTAAGGGGAAAACAAGGCATATATGAAGCACATAACGTAAAGCTTTTCAGTGCGAGCAAAATAAAGTGCAGCTCTAAATAAATTTATAAAGTCAGACTCATTGGTCATATAATAGCAGAAAAGCTTATAACAGAAAAGGGAAGATCTAAGCCTGTTGTTTGTTACTCATATAATAGCAGAAAAGCTAATAACAGAAAAGGGAAGATCTAAACTTGCTGAGATGATGCATCTTTAATCATTTTATTTGAACAACGACACCAACAATTAGGGGTGTAATTAGGCCAGGGCAGGCTTTGACCTTCATGGCCTAGGCCTACACAAAAAAATGTTGAGCTTATCTGGCCTATAAGCATATCAAAGGCTTAATTTAAAGGCCAAGCTTGCCCTGTTATTAAAAAATAAAAAACCTACGTGGCCTATGAGGCCTTTTAGGCCTACCATATTGCAAATTAAATTTTAAAAAAAGAATGAAATATCTCATTCATTATATAATATTTCTAGATGGAAATTATTAAAATTCTACAACAGATTTTTTAACAAGAACACAGATTATAAAAATTCATGACAACAAATAAATATTAAATATTAGGTTAGGTTATCTAACTTTTAGAATAAATAAATAAATATGTAAAATATTTCTTTATTTAAATATTAAATAGGCCTACCTACAAGCTAAAAGGTTAGGCATTTTATTTTTAGCCTACGGCTTTATTTCTAAATAGGTTGATCTACAAGCATTAACGTGTTCTACATATATCGTAGACCAGGGCAAGTCTATAGGCCCCTAGTACCCATTTACACCCTACCAACAATTATGAGTGAGATGTTTAATAGCAATGTGATTTGCATGAAATAATGTGAATAATTACTAATTCTAACAAGGCTACCTTACAGAGAACATTCCGCGAGTTCGTCTAAAACTGCGTTTGTGAAAAAATTATGTTTCTCTTTTTTCTATTAAGGGTAATTTTGGTATTTTTTTAAAAAAATTAACTCTGTTAACAAATTTTTGGATGAAAAATCAAATTAGAGGGGGTAAGTGATAAAAAAAAATTAAGTAGGGGGTAAATGATTAAAAATTTCGGGGATGGGGTTAAGTGATTTTGAGGAAACTTGTAAGGGATTTTTTGAAATTTTCCCAAAAAAATAAACACTGTTCACATCTAAATATACAAAAATTCTTAGGTAAGTAATAAAAATTCTTGCTCTGTCACCTCAATCAGAACACTAAAATTGCTATTAGAGTAAAATAGAGTGATAATTCACATAACTAATCTGATCCACATTTATTTATACAAAATGAGAACCTTTTTTCTTCTTGTAAATAAATTCAATAAGTAACAAGGAGGCAACAATAAGCTATATATACCACAAACACACGGTGAAACCCATATATATATATATATATATATATATATATATATATATATATATATATATTCATGAACTTTTTTTTTTTTGAAAGATATTGTAACAACCAATTAGTGTTACAGCTAATACTACCAATCAATTTTACCGTTAAATCGATTATGTTGATCGAACGGTTATATTTATTTCTATCTTTGTATGGTTATGATTCTCAATATTTAATACTTTATATTTATTTCCACCTTTGTATGGTTCTGATTTTCTATATTTAATGCTTTCACTTTAATAACATATGGAGAATCATAACCATACAAAGATGGAAATAATATAACCGGCGGATCAATATAATCGATCTAACAGTGAAATTGATTGGTAATAACATTGATAATAACACTACTTGGTTGTTACAACATCATTTTTTTTTTATCAAATTCATTCAGAGTTACCACAACTTCAATTTCACTATTTTTATTGTACCCGTACAAAATTTCTGGTATATTTAATTTTTGTCTAATGTTCATCGGAACGACGTCGTTTTGAGGTTGAAAAATTAAAAAATTATACCGATAAAGACTATTATAATCTTAAAATAAATTAAAATTACAAAAACACCATAATTTCCGTCATTTGGATGAACATTTAAAGTTATTATCTAAAGTAACTTTATAAAAAACAAAACCCTTTAAATTATCATTCATCTTTTAAGTCCTAATTACTATACCAAATTGAGGTACCAAAAGTTTAAATCTTAATACTATTAAAGAGAGAAAACGGTTAACAATTTAAACAATTTCAAGGATCAATATAAGGGTTTGATGTTTGTTATTTTAAATGACAAGTATGTAGTAACACAAAAAAATGAAAATCATGGGAAGGAGAAAGTGAGTGATTTTTTTTAATTTAAAATTTAAATAATTTTTTTTTGTATCTCTCTCAAAAGGACAATGATAAACACTTTTCGAAACGAATGCATGAAAAAAGAAAGCAGGATAAAGATCATCCTAGTACAAATTAAAAATAGTTGAAAGCAGAAACAGAGAAATATCAATAAGCATTGACAAAATTGCAGTTGGTCCTAATTTCCCCTTCATCCTGACCCGTGAGAACTTCAATGTTACCAAGCTTTGCCATGGACACCACAAACTGGTGCTTGAAAATGTAAGGCGCGGAAGCTAATGCAGAAACAATGGGAGAAGTCCTTGGATCAGAATATAACAACTGATCTGTTGATAACAACCCCTTTTTCTTCTTGAGATTTATGTAGTACACAGGATCAAAGGCCCTAGGCGTTGTAGCATCAAGATCCACAACCTCTGAGGCCCATCTACACTTTCTTTGCAAGAAGTTGAGGTAATTGGGATCCATAGATGGGTCCGGTTTCCCAGTTCCTTGGTAGTTGTATAACCTATCTTGAATGGATCCACACGAAGCCCTTCCAATTGTATGAGCCCCTGTCACATTATACATACATACATATACATAGTTCATAATAATTTTACAAGAAGATTTTGAAGGAAATTGGTGCCAATTCATGTACTTGTAACTAATAAATATTTCTTTCACATTATATATCATGCTAAATCACACTCTCAAATCTTGGTATCGATATTAATTTTTTTTAATTATGTTTCATTAAATATAAATGGATCAATAACCAAAAATATGGATAAGACTTCTTATTCATATACCAATACAAGAATAAGGTGCGAGCGCGCGCGCGCGCACACACACACATATATATATATGGGAAGGATATTCTTATATCGGTATAAGATATAAAAGTCTTACAAATCTTGATCATTGATTTGCTTCTATCTAACGGTTTAAATATTTAATAAATAATAATCAACAGCCAAAATTAAGAGTGTAATTTACACCGGTATAAAATGAGTAATAATTTGAGGAAGATTCGGCAGGAAATTAGTGTCAATGCATGTAATTGTAATTAATAAAGGAGAAAGTTATACTTACAATATTTTTTCTTTACAAACTCTTACAACCATATCTTATCACCGTTGATTTCCCTTAATCAACGGTTATCATTTTAGCAAATTAAACTAATTAATTAATTATTAATTCACAAGAAATGATAACCGTTGATTGACGGAAATCAATGAAGATAAGATATGGTTGTAAAAAAAAAAATTATAACTTTAAGCTTCTCATTAATAAATGTTTCATTTAGTTTACCTGAGAGAACAACTAAGTCAAGCACATTCAGGCCCTTGGATTGGAGAAACTCAACCAAATAAGTAATGTTTTCATGACCCATGGGCACCATTTCAGCTTCCTTGGCAATGGAAACCAGCCCATCTTTCCTGCCATAGGGAAGTGCCCAATATAGACCACCCAACTTAACAGTAGCATCCCTAGTAGCAGCAGTCAGAATGTCTGCACAAGACACTGTCTTAGGGCAATTCTTCTCCAACTCTGCCTTGATATCATCAATCACTTCAAACCCTCTCAGTGTCTTGCTTACTGGTGATGTCCTCTCACTTCCATCATGGTTCAAAAGAATGGAGCCATCACATCCCTGTATGAATATAGCACAAATGAGTAGAGATATGTAACGTAATCAAAAAAAACTAAACCGAACCGAACAGTCTTTAAAATAACCGATTTTTAAAAATTAGTTCATGAACTGAACCGATTTTTAGAACCAGTTTAAGAACCGAACCATTTTGAATCGAACCGAACTGTTTCTGAACCGAACCGAACCGTTTTCAAACCGAACCGAATTGATTTTTATAACTTTATTTTAAAAAATTTAATTTTTTTTTCAAAAAAGGGTCGACCCGAACCGGTTCCGAACCGAACAGTTTTGAATTGAACCGAACCGAACCAGTTTTGAAACGAACCGAACCATTTCCGAACCGAACCATTTAAACTAATTCGGTTCAATTTTTTAAAAAATCTGGTTTGGTTCGACCAATGCACATGCCTACAAATGAGCACTATACATAATCAAAATGACCCACTTTGGGAGAGCATAAATATATTATTACTTATTTACCCTGAGGGAGCAATCATGGAAATGTAACCTTAGGAGACTAGCAGCTAAAGTGTAATCCTTTTGAATCCATTCAATCACTTTCATGTGCAGGATGGATTCAAATTGTGGACAACTTTTTTGGTAGTAACCAAAGGATAGGAGATTATCCAAGTTGGTTTCCTCTAATGTTGGGACTTTGAGAGTGTAGATAATATCCCCTGGGGAGGAAGTGAATGGCACATCAAAATCTTGAGGAGGATGTGCTGAGGCTGAAATGGTGTAAAGAAGCAAAAGAATATTGAGCAATGAGAAGGGTGAGTTGGACATACTCACTCTGATATTAACCTCACTGACACCAGAAATTGGTTGCTGAGACAACTTAGATAAATGTTGAGGTTTAGGTGATTTATATATAAAGGAAGACTTTGACTTCAACATTGTGAATCTGTGATTATGTTATTAGGCTGGACAAACGTGGGATGCACCCATTGAAACATAGACGACATGCAAGCATGTAGCAAACAGGTTCAAATATTATATATATATATATATTCATTTTGTGCAATATGAATCTTGCAATTTGCATGACTTTTCTTTTGATTGATCGTTCTCCCACTATTTTTCAATGTTTATGACTTGGAATGGCTGCATACTGCATAATTATCATTTGGTCTTATTGTTTCATTCAATGCATTTAATTGATTTAGAAGTTTGCCCCTTCTTGTGGAGAAGTTATTCCATGCCCAGGCCCATAAAATGCATAAATGGTCCCTCTCACATGTAAAAGGGCAAAAAAGGAAGGTAAAAGAAAAAACAGGGATAAAATGATCCAAGAAAAAAATCGATTGTGAGTGGGACCAGGGAAATATTTCATGTGCCGGATCATATAAATTTTATCCCTTCTTGTGTGTTTGTGTGTGGATGTTGGTTGACATTGACTCAAGTGTTTGTTAATTTTCTTCTTTTTGTTTTTTTCCCTTTTTTTCTAATAAAAAAGTATGCAAACTATTGGAGTACAATGTAAAGATATACACTAAACCAATGTTATAAAAATGGGACCGGTGATTGACCCTATTGGAATATTCGGTCAGTGGATCATTGGTCTAACAGGTGAATTATGGGTTGAACCATTTGATTTGAATTAATAAAAAAGTATGTAATAAATATTATAAATGTGATAAAATATCTCAAATGAGGGATTACATAGTGGTTGTTGTCTTTTATTTCATACTATGTCACATGGGTTCGGGTTCAAGTTTTCGCAATTGCACATTGCATAAAGTGATTTTTTTAAAAACAACAAAATCGATTCAACCATTAAATCGGACTAGGTTTTCATCGATTGAACAAGTGGGTCACTCGTTACCAATTCATATGCATATACGGTGGTCCATGACTGATTTTTGTAAAGGTTATTTTTCTTATTGAGGTTGTTAATCAATAGAAATATAAGTATAAACGGCTAAGAAGGAAAGACCTAACTAAATAATAATTAAATGAGATGAAGATGAGTATCTAAATAATGAGATCTTCTTATGTACGTCCATAGTACATACATCGATCCCAAAAAAAGGAAAAATGTGAAGACTCAATGGGGGAATAGCAAAAAAAATCCCTAAATAAGGCATTTCACTCGGCCATACCTTGGGCCATTTAAGAGAGAATATTCTTCTTCATGTTGTACTATATGGGAGAAATTAAGAAACCCAATGACAAAAACAACCGAATCGTATACCATGATAATTGAAGTCCTTACATGAGGAAAAACGCCACTTATTGCAGCTGTAACAGCCCAGTCATGATGTGATCACAAGGAAAAACATATTGTAGTTTTATAAAATCATAGATACATATTAGGGTTTATCATCTATAATTTAACATGATCAGAAAAAATTTCCTACACTCACAACATTTTGTGGGGCCCGCAGCAAAAAAAAAAACTCCGACACGCAAAACGAATCTCTATAACATAACACAAACACTTTTCCTACAACATAACTCTTATAAAACCCTACATATTATATTTCTTGGTTAAAAAATTCATATTCTCGAAAGAATTTGAGGTGATGTTGATATGAAACAATATCACTCACAAAGAAACTTTCTTATGGATGATGTCTTTTCTTAGGTCAGATGATAATATCCATCATAATTTAGAATATAATGAAGAGCATTATTTATATCCTTCCTAATTCAAAAAAGTCAAAGTATATATTATATGAGTTTCAATCCGTCATGTTACATGAAAGAGATTTGATCTTACAAAAAAAATATAATTATGTATTACGAGTAGTACATAATTATAATATTAAAAAAAAACTCTTTTTCCTCATAAGATTGTTGATAGACACATATAGAGAGATAAAATAACTTTAATGTTATAATTATCTACTATCCATACTAAATAATTATAATCTATAACATAAGTAGATTTTTCTTATATTTTTCATATATATGTATATAAAGTTTTATAAGAGTTTATGATTATAAAAAAAGTGATTATGTTATGTTATAGTATTATTCTCTTTTGTCGATAGACACATATAGAGAGATAAAATTTTAATATTATAATTATCTACTATCCATAATAAATAATTATTGTATGCATAAGTAGATTTTTTTTTTATATTTTCTATATATATATATATATATATATATATATATATATATTATGTGAATTGAAAACTGTTTCAAGTTCAGAAATGTACAAAGGTTTTGTCATATTCTCTTGGATAAGCATCCACAACGTATATTTTGTCATTTCTAATCATAATTAGTCAACCGTTGATTTATAGATAAATATCTTTATTCCCTTTCTCTTCTCTTCTCTTGCTATAAGTCTTTCGTTTGTGAGAGCGTACGTAAGGGTCATCGTTTTTATCTAGGGGCAGTTTCACTGGTCTCTCTCTATTTATCTTTTTTTTTTTTAATAAATTACTTAGATCTATTAGAGCTTGAGTTTGTTTATTCAATTATGTTTATCTCAATGACAGATGTTATGTCTTTGTTGTCCTTTTTATGTGAGTTTTGACTTTTCCTTCTTAGGGTGTTTTTGGTGAAAATATAATATACTCCTTTAGCTATGACAATTTTTGTACTCGTCTCTGTTGTGAGAAATGCTTAGTCATTAATAGTATTTGGATTAGAAACAGAGCTAGAGATCGTTAATTAGTTCAGAATATAGACTATATTTATTTATTTTATCTAGATTTACATATTTCTTTATTTATACATGTCATTATTTTTGTGTGTTATAAATTAATTTTCTTTCTTGTTAGTAAAGTCAATTATTGATTTCATCTACTTAATAATAAATATTTCCAAGTTAAATGGATCACTAAGTTAATGTTTACACTTTCAGTTATGTTATATCTCCCTAAAATACTTTCACTATAATTTTTATGGGAAATTTTTTTCTGCTTTGGCTGGAAAAACAAATTTTTTGTAACAAAAGCAGAAGCATTAAACCCAATTTTCATAATAAGAAATAAATTATTGAATGAAAAAGTAAATGCAGCCAATTCTTGAAAGCATAAAAATATTCAACATTTTATTCATTTGACAATATTTAGAAAGATTATTATTAGAAATGATTAAGATGATTTAGAACTATTCTTACACTTTACATATCTCAATAAATTAGGGGCTAGTTTCAATGGATCAGAAAAATTTGATGTGTTAGACCAGCACCAGCTAGTATGTCGTTGGATTAGTTAATCTACGCCCAAAATGTTTCAAAGATTATTTAAAGGAGGAGGGATATTTTTACTACCAACTCACTACCTATCTAATCACCATTGGATCAATATTTTCTCTTTTTAAAATTTCTTTTTAACATTCTCTCTGTTTGATTCAATGATGATTAGATGGGTAGTAAGTTGGTAGCAGAAAATTTTGGTAGTGAGAATATCCTCCCTCTATTTAAAGACAGCATTATATTTACAAACTAAATTATGTATTCTCCGAAGTACATTAGGTTAGACTATGTACTATCAGTAATACATAACATAATTTGCAAAAAATTATAAATTTTTTTGTCAACGGATCATTTTCCGAGTTAGGGTAAGGTTATATTTATAAATTTTTTGTTTATAAATTCTTACAAATCACACTCTGTCTGACCAGTCATACACTAATCAAAAGTGTATGACCGATAATATTTAGTGTAATTTGTAAAAAAAAAATTGTAAACAGATCCTTCTTCTAAGAGTTACATCTATAACAATCGATAATACATAATGGTAAATTTTGGTTTTGTTGTGTAGAGAAGTGTTATTAAACTCGGCTCGGGCATCAATCCGATCGAGGTACTGGATCATTGGCTCACTGGTCGGACCGGATATATATAGATATATAAAAATATATATAAATATGAACATATAAATTCAATCAAAATTCTCCATATCTAAAATGAATTAAACAAGGTTCATTAAATAAGCTAAAAAATATGAAGCATAAAAAAAAAATGTATACTATTTCTATGTCAATTTAAATTGCAACTCAGAATCCCTATAAACATACCTCTCAATGACATTGAACTCATGTTTTTCAAATTCAACTACATTAAAAATGACATATGTCATAATCTCTTAATTTATTATTCCGCAATTTGCTTCAGTATTGGAAGTTGAAATTGGAGGTCATTGTAGAAGAGTATATTAGCAAATAAAATTGCAAAAAAAAATTAAAATGAGTTCTACATTTTTCTGACAAGATGAAACAATTTCGGTTATTTGTTGTTTTTTTAAATGCATGACCTAACCGGGTCACCTGGTCACCGGTTTTGTCCGGGTTTGACCGGGTCGATGCATGAGCGGTCTAATACTGGACCCGAACCGGTCTGATGACCGGGTCGTCGGGTCCCGGGTCTATCCGGCCGGGTCGGGCCAAGTTTTACAACACTGGTTTAGAGTTTCTTCTCATACAAACTTAATTTTAAAAATAAAAAGTTAGAATCAGTCTAATAATTATTCTAATTAAATAAAACAGAAAATTAAATTATTATATTAATTTTGAGATAATTAAAAAAATCCCTAATTCTCAAATAAAGAAATAGATATCCATAATAATTAGAGAATATAATTTCGCATAACTTCTTGTTGTCTGTCACGGGAGATCTTTGGGGCATGATATGATCAACCAAAATATTCCTATTTGTTACTTAAATGAAACCAAGCCAAACCCACCACACCCTTTTTTGTGAAATGCTGCAACAACAACATGGAAATTGATTGGTGAACCATACTCGAGAAAGACTAAATATATATTTTGGAGAACTACTTTACAGTTAAGATATTAAAGGGTATACCATAAGATTTCAAAAGGGAAGGAACCAATTAGGAAATGAAAAAGGTTCACATGCAAGACGCATATACAGAGAAGCTAGGCCTTATTATATATATCCCAAGTGATAGAGGATAAATACGAACAATAGGCCATACATGCTATGAATCAAAACAAAAAAAATAAAAATGAATGAACAAGTTGTATGAGTTCCTATAATGTATATGTTAGCTGCGGATAAGCCTTAATTGTAGGGGTCAATATACTCATGTTTACGATGGATAGGCTCGTGAACTATAGAGTAAGTTTTGAAGACAAAAGGGCTGGTTATACAATTTTGTTGTATTATAGGCTTTTCCATCCCCAATTGACCTCTCTTTTAATAATATATCATGATATTCTTTACTAATGTTCATTTTGGTAGATTGGTTAATAAAACGACAGATTGTTGAGATATATAGTCCCACATTGGTTGTATGTGCAACTAATGTGGAGTTTATAAGAATTTGGGCACTCCCACCCTTTGAGCTAGCTTTTGGGGTGGTGTATCCCAAGATTCTTTACATGGTATCAGAGCCTCGCCGTCCCCCACTTTCTCTCGTGGACTCTCTTAGCACAGGTGGGTTGGACCTGTTGCATCATCCACTCTTCAAGCCCAATGGGCTCTCGTGTGAGGAGGCGTGTTGAGATATATAGTCCCACATTGATTATATGTGCAACTAATGTGGAGTTTATAAGGCCTTGGACACTGCCATCCTTTGAGCTAGCTTTTGGGTGGTGTATCCCAAGATTCTTTACACAAATGCATCTAATTAATGATAAGACTTGATGATGCTCAATGGAATCACCATTCATCGCTGTTCTAGAATGTTGATCATATTAGTTTCCAAAGTACCACCAATAGAGAAAGATCAATTATATGCCTGTACAAGGAAACTATTAAGTGTTTTCTACATATATAGTTATCATAGCATTCTTTGTTTTTCCTTTAGGAGTTAGGACATATGTGGTTAAAAATTAATTAAAGTATTATATTAACCCTTATAAGGGTTAATCTCCAGCATTATTGAAACCCATGCAGGTACATATTGCACTGGATGCATACTCTGAATGTACAAAATTGTTCTACACTTCAATACCAAAGCTGAAATTCAATAGGCAGATACATCCCAAGAGATAGCATTAAGAAATAAATGATTGACTCATCCATCCAAATTCGGTTTGAAATTTTTGTTTAGCTTTGGATTGGCATGGAACCATTGACATAAACAAATCAAGAGTATAAGAAACATTATTTTACAATTTTTTTAATCATTAATTAGGACAACAGTAACATTATTGAGTAGGCAGAGTCAGAGAAAAAAGGAAAGCTTTTGGAGTAGGCAAAAGGTTTACGTGCAAACAATTAAAAATATGAAACGCTACAAAAGGACATCAGGTTTGGTAATTCAAACCAAAAAGATTGACAAGAAAGCAATACTACATAGAAATATAGAATTCAATTGATTTTACTTTATTTTTATTTTTTTTTGGTCCTAGCATAAACTAAGCAGAGTTCTTTAATTTTTACTTTTTTTTTTTTGTATAAAACAGAAAAAGAGTGAGGATTAGTTGGAACTTAACAATTTACCTTGCTTGCTTGGGAATGATAATGCTTCGTGGCTGGTGGGGACTCCATTGACATTGTAAAGCATGGAAAGTACAATTCAAGTTCCTAATCTCAAATCAGCAAGTTTTGAAAAGGAATATTGAACTGCTCACTTTCTGATTCATGTTCATCTAAGACACTATAGCAAGCAAACCCTCTACAACAACTATTCCTTTATGGCCCAACCAACAACTGCATCCTCCTCCTCTAATCCCATATCTTCATGACTTCATAATATTGTTTTCTTTTCTTTTTTAGCTCAGTCTCAAATCTCTTACAACTGTTGCATTGCATAATACTTACTCTATCTTTGGTACTATTACTGTATGATAAAAATATGACATCTCAGTCAAAATTTACTTTTTTTTTGTCAAATTTTTTCTCTCACCTCTAATGTGTAATGCTCTTATTGATAGAATGTATTGAGTTTAGGTGCAACAGTAGCACCAAAGATTTATTCGTTGATATTTTATTTGACCTTTTCTTTTCCTTTATATTTCCCATGCTCTTTTTTCTGACCCATGTTTGACCTTCTCAATATCAGCTTATCTCTGCTTCTTCATTGAAGTCTCTCTCTCTCTCTCTCTTTCTTTCTCTCTGTCTCTGAGTGACTTAACATTAATGGCAATTGCGGTGCTTGACTGCAAAGTTGTGTTCTCATTTATATTACCTCATTTCTCATTTGTCACCCATTTTGACTTTTTCTAGCATCACACATGCAACAGATATCAACTCATCCCCAACGCATGCCTTGCCATGCATCCATTCATCCACTCTGCCTACACATATACACACACTTCAAGAGAACCATAAAAGCAATAGCTCCCCCATGCAATATCCCAAGAACAACCACCCCCCATCTTCCAACTCTACCACCAAACACCATAAATTTACACTGCCTTCAACTTCATCATTTAGAACAATTTTGGTGTAACTTGAAGCCAAAGAATCCTCACTTTGATAAAGTTTGTGAGTGTTTTGAGTGTTGTAAAGTTAAGTCTTCACCCAAATGGCATCAATAATGAGGATTTCAAAACTTGCTGTAGTTATGCTCCTCTTGTGCTTTTTTTCTATGTTACTAGTGCTTGGCCAGAACAAACTAGATAGTGACACAACTTTGAGAGTGCTTTTGGAAGTGAAGAAGTCTTTTGTTGTGCAAGACCCACATAATGTTTTGAGTGATTGGTCAGAGAACAACATAGACTACTGTAGTTGGAGAGGGGTGTCATGTGGATTGAACTCAAACTCAAACACTTTGGATGATGACTCGGTGCAAGTGGTGGGCCTTAACCTTTCTGACTCGTCACTCACCGGGTCAATATCACCTTCACTCGGTCAATTGCAAAACCTGCTCCACCTTGATCTCTCATCCAACAACCTCAATGGTCCCATTCCACCTAATCTCTCTAACCTCATTTCATTGGAATCTTTGCTTCTCTTCTCTAACAAACTCACTGGTCACATTCCCACTGAGCTTGGCTCGCTCTCGAGTCTCCGAGTCATGCGACTCGGTGACAATGCACTAACGGGTATGATTCCCGCGTCTCTTGGAAACCTGCTTAACCTTGTCAACCTTGGTTTGGCTTCCTGTGGACTCACCGGGTCGATTCCCCCACAACTCGGTCAACTCAGTCTCTTGGAGAATCTGATCCTGCAGGACAACGAGTTGATGGGACCGATTCCGACCGAGTTGGGGAACTGCTCAAGCCTCACAATTTTCACTGCTGCTAACAACAAACTCAATGGCTCAATCCCTAGCGAACTGGGTCGACTGCAGAATCTACAAATTCTCAACCTTGCCAACAACAACATATCAGGGGAGATTCCGAGTCAACTCGGTGATATGAGTGAACTCGTTTACCTGAATTTCATGGGGAACCAACTTGAGGGTGGTATTCCACCGTCTCTGGCTCAACTGGGTAATCTTCAAAATCTGGACTTGTCCATGAACAAGCTCAGTGGAGGAATTCCAGAGGAGTTGGGGAACATGGGTCAACTACTTTACATGGTTCTGTCTGGTAACAACCTTAATGGTGTCATCCCAAGAACCATATGTTCCAATGCAACAAGTTTGGAACACTTGATGATATCACAAAGTGGAATTCATGGTGAGATCCCAGCTGAGCTGAATCAGTGTCAATCACTGAAACAACTTGATTTGTCCAACAATTCAATCAATGGATCCATACCTCTTGAGCTTTATGGGTTGGTGGGGTTAACTGATCTCTTGCTTAACAACAACAGTTTGGTTGGTTCAATCTCTCCCTTCATAGGGAACCTCAGTAACTTGCAGACACTTGCTTTGTTTCACAACAGTTTGCAGGGTGTTCTGCCTAGAGAGATTGGAATGCTTGGCAAGTTGGAAATTTTATATCTTTATGATAATCAACTGTCAGGGTTTATACCTATGGAGATTGGTAATTGTTCTAGCTTGCAAATGATTGATTTCTTTGGGAACCGTTTCAGTGGGGATATTCCTATCACTATTGGAAGGCTGAAAGAGTTGAATTTCCTTCACCTTAGGCAGAATGAGCTTGTGGGTGACATTCCTGCCACATTGGGTAACTGTCAGAAATTGAACATCCTGGATTTGGCTGATAATCAGCTCTCAGGTGCAATTCCTGCAACATTTGGATTGCTCAAGGCATTGCAGCAGCTCATGCTCTACAACAATTCTCTTGAAGGTAACCTTCCTCACCAGCTGATAAATGTAGCAAATTTGACCAGAGTGAATCTTTCAAAGAACAGATTGAATGGTAGTGTAGCTGTACTGTGTAGCTCTAGATCGTTTCTTTCTTTTGATGTTACCAACAATGAGTTTGACAGCGAAATTCCACCCCAACTGGGAAACTCCCCCTCCCTTGAGAGGCTGAGATTAGGTAACAATAAATTTTCTGGTGAAATTCCAAGGACATTGGCAAAAATCCGTGACCTGTCATTGCTAGACCTCTCAGGAAATTCACTCACTGGACCAATACCAGCTGAGCTTTCTTTGTGCAATAAACTTACTTACATTGATTTAGACAGAAATCTTCTTTCTGGACAAATTCCATCATGGCTTGGAAGTTTGCCTCAGTTGGGAGAGCTTAAGCTCTCTTTCAATAATTTCTCTGGACCTCTTCCATTAGGCCTATTCAAATGTTCCAAATTGCTAGTTCTCTCTCTAAATGACAACTCTCTCAATGGAAGTGTACCATCTGATATTGGTGATCTTGCATACCTTAATGTCCTTAGACTTGATCATAATAAGTTCTCTGGACCAGTCCCTCCTGAGATAGGTAAGTTGAGCAAGCTTTATGAGCTCCAGCTCTCCAGAAATAGCTTTAATGGTGAGATGCCAACTGAGATTGGTAAACTTCAAAATCTCCAAATCATTTTAGACCTCAGTTACAATAATCTCTCAGGTCATATCCCACCTTCTCTTGGAACTTTGTCAAAATTAGAAGTACTTGACCTTTCCCACAATCAACTCACTGGAGAAGTACCTCCACAAGTTGGTGAAATGAGCAGCTTGGGAAAGCTTGATCTCTCTTACAACAACCTTCAAGGAAAATTGGACAAGCAGTTCTCCCGCTGGCCAGATGAGGCATTTGAAGGGAACCTTCATCTTTGTGGAAGCCCTCTTAAGCGCTGCTACAATGATGCTGCTTCTGGCAGTGAGCACTCAGGCCTAAGTCAATCATCAACAGTGATAATCTCTGCCATTTCAACTTTAGCTGCAATTGCATTATTGGTATTTGCAGTGAGAATCTTCTCCAAAAACAAGCAAGAGTTTTTCAGGAAAGGCAGTGAAATGAATTATGTTTACTCTTCCTCTTCATCACAAGCACAGAGAAGACCGCTTTTCCAACTAAATGCTGCTGGAAAGAGAGACTTCAGGTGGGAAGATATCATGGATGCCACCAACAATCTAAGTGATGACTTCATGATTGGTTCAGGAGGTTCAGGGACGATCTACAAAGCTGAATTGGCCACTGGAGAGACAGTGGCTGTCAAGAAGATTTCTTCAAAAGATGAGTTTCTGTTAAACAGAAGCTTCATAAGAGAAGTGAAGACACTAGGGAGGATTAGGCATAGACATCTGGTGAAGCTAATAGGTTATTGTAGCAATAGAAACAAAGGAGCAAGTTGGAATCTGTTGATATATGAGTACATGGAGAATGGGAGTGTGTGGGATTGGCTTCATGGGAAACCAGCCAAGGATATCAAAGTAAAGAGGAGCCTTGATTGGGAGACAAGGTTCAAGATTGCTGTTGGATTAGCTCAAGGAGTGGAGTACATCCATCACGATTGTGTGCCAAAGATCATTCACAGGGACATCAAATCCAGCAACATATTGCTAGATTCCAAAATGGAGGCACACTTGGGAGATTTTGGACTGGCAAAAGCACTCTTTGAGAATTATGACTCCAATACCGAGTCTGGTTCTTGGTTTGCTGGGTCCTATGGCTACATGGCTCCAGGTAGTTATCAAATTGCTGATTTGAATTGACTTTGATCTTAAACTATTCTTAGTCTAACTTACACTGCTGAACAAACTTGTTTAATTTTGTCTTGTTTTCAGAATATGCATACTCCCTACAGGCAACAGAAAAAAGCGATGTTTACAGCATGGGAATTGTGTTTATGGAACTTGTTAGTGGTAAAATGCCAACAAATGAAATGTTTGGAGCGGAGATGGGCATGGTGAGATGGGTGGAGTTGCACATTGATATGCATGGCTCTGCCAGAGAGGAATTGATAGATTCTGAGCTAAAACCTCTTTTACCTGGACAAGAGTTTGCTGCATTCCAAGTGCTTGAGATAGCCTTACAGTGTACAAAAACTACACCACTGGAGAGGCCATCTTCAAGGAAAGTATGCGATCTTCTCCTCCATGTATTCAACAACAGAATGGTGGACTTCCAGAAGATGAATTTGGATCATGGCAAGTGAATTTATGCAGACTTTTGTCCATTATACTTTTTAACTTCATATATAGTTTTTTCTTTTCACCTTACTTGGATTTTGTGTAGAAAAACGATGGCATAGTTGCTGTGATTTAAGAGTTCCAACTAACGGCCAAAATTGGTTGCACGTCCTACTAATTTTCAATAGTTTATCTGTGGAGTACTCTTGTGCTAACTTCAAGCAGTAAGGAATCACATCAGTTCTTGCAGTTATAATTTTAAAGCCATCATTTTGCTTGAGTAATTTAGGCATTTCTATCGATGTTTCATTCCAAAACTACTCCACATGCTAAAAAGTTAAAAAGAGACAGGTGATTTGGAATTGGATTTTTTTATATATATATTTTTCATTTTATAATCATCTAATATTTTCTTATTGCGAGTCCTTTCAACAATATTGAATGTAGAAAACTTTTACATTGTGAGTTATGCCAAAATGTCGTTATAATGCCCAAAAGAGAGGGGTGGGGGAGCTAATAAACTTGAAAAAAGAATCAATATATCAATGTAGTAGAATAAATAATGAAAGAAAATTCGGGTTAAGATAACGGAGGCGGTTGTGACAAGGTAAACTCGCTGTCTTGGACCTGCACTTTCCGTTCACAGTTTCAGAACCTTCGCAATCACCATACCCTCAGCACTACCCAGCCTTAAGAAAACAAAAATAAATAAACCTAATAAAAATAGGGTTTAATTTTTCGATTTTTGATGTAGAAAACATTTCTGCACCACACTCACATAAAAATGAATGAATCTTCTTATAAAAAGAAGAAAGAGAATAGATTAATAAAACCCACTCACTTTTATGTGAGTGCAACGGAAAACCTTTTACTACAACAAAAGCTAAAATATTTTTCCCATAAAAATATGAGAAAAATATGTATCATTTTTAAGGATATAAAATTATATCATTTTAAGTAAGAGAAAGAGATAAATCATGAGAGAGAGTAAAGAAAAAAAGTTTTAAAAATGTGAATCTCGTCTTTTTGTGAGAGTGAAAGAATATAAGGTGTGTAATTTAAAATGACACATTTTTCCCTGAAAATATTGTAAGAAAAAGAAAAACATAGATAAGTATAGAGCCACCGTGACTATCAAGTCCTGAAGAGCTTCGGAACTCAGTTTACAAAGTTTTCATGTATTCAAACTGAAAATGTCTTCGCAAAATTGCCTCCGGTAATAACCTTTTTTAAAACATTAATCAACACTGAAGCTATTGAATTCCTTTAAACCAGGACAGCCAAAAGTGCTTTTTCCCTAAATAGTTAACAACCCAAAAACCCATCAACAGAAGTAACAAGTACCTGTTTTTTTTTTTTTTTAGTACAATGCACCTGTTATTTCAAAATGCACATATACCTCAATTTACAGAGAAACCGTTCATCTCAGTGCAGTGGAAACAAAGAGTAAAGCAATACAGCAAGAAAATTTTGATAAAACAAAACCGCAATAAATCAGAGACGAGAATTACTTATCTATCAAATAGTAAATACCAATGAGTGAAACTAGCAATCTAGCATTTTTTGGAAACAAAATATGTAGGATCACTAAAACCCCACAATGCATCCTTTCAAAACCAGTGCTCGGCTGTGATTAGTACTTTACAAATGCCTGGTGCAATGGGCTGTTTTATTCTCCAAAATCACCAAACTCATGGCATGCAGACACTAGATAAAAGATTTTGGAATCACAGTTACCGCCAAGGAAGTTATCGGATAAAGTCATTATTATTAAAGAAGCCATAAGCCCATAACATTATCATCTAACAGTTTCACTACTTGAAGAAGCTTGTGCAGAAAATAGGTTGATTGGCATGAAAAAGCTTTAAAAGCCTTACAAACATAACAATATGAAATCATAACAAGTTCAACACATTTCACGATTATTTTCACCAACTGCTGCAGTCCTTGAAGGCATGCATTAATCGTCCTCTGCATCTGCAATGTAATACCACAAATAAATAAAATGCAATGAGAAAATAAAATGACAATCTAAAAACGACAGAGTAAATGACACTAAAAGAGAATTATTGACAAATCAAATAAGCGCACAAGAAAAGAAAAAAAAAAGGACTACAAAACGCATCATAACAGCACAAAAAAGAATTCAATGACACATGAAGAAGAAGCGTGAAAAGAATGGAATTTCATGCTGGATTAATCAGTTCTCTGAAGCATCAGATGAATCACATTAATTGGTGGGACTACTCACGAAAATTTCACCATGCAACAATAAATTGAAAGTTATGCCACAGCATTAAAATCGTAGTAGCTACCTAAAGTTCAAAAATGTCTAGCACACAAGCTTCACTACAGAGTTCTAGTAAATCATATAACAGGAAACAAACAAAATCTTATTTACTACAATGTCAAACCCACTAACAGAGTTATATTCTTCTGCATAGATAGCTACAGTTTAATATAAAGCAACATCATGCTACTTCAAAATCATTATATTTAAGTGACTTTTAGAATTGCATAGGTTACATTATCCTCCTCTAATTAGTGTTTTCAAACACCATAGAAATTTAGGAGCATCTGAAATATTAATATCTTCCTCATAACAGATGCCTCCATATACTCTGAACTGAAGAAAAGTGATAAAGGACAAACCCCAATGCAAAAAAGGCTCTCTGACTTTACGATGGTGGGGGTATAGTCGATTATAAGCAACCTTACGTTTGCAATTTTGTAAAGAGACTGTTTTCTAGACTCGAACCCATGAACTTCCGGTCACAAAGAAATAACCTTACAATTACTCGAAGGCTCGCCCTCTACCGAAGAAAAGTGACAGTGCACAAAAATCATTTCTCCAACAGTAAATGAGAGAGAAACTTTATTGTTGCATTTTGAGGCAAACACAACATCAACAACATGAATTATTATACTAGTTCATCAACTCAAAGTCTACAGCCCAAACAACCACGAGAAAAAAGAATAGGTCAGGGAAACAAACTCTCTTTAGCTATGTTTGGAGGGAATGGTATGGAGTGGTTCATAAAAGAGTCGAGTATGTTGGTAACGATTTAAGATAGCTTTGTTTGGACAGTAAATTAGGGTAGGCAGGGAAGTTCCCTTTTCCTGTCAAGTTTACATCCAAATCGCAAAACTATCTGGCACCTTCCCTCCTTTTCTCACCCACATATCTGACCATCCACATCAACCACACAGACCAATCAGCATCAACACTATCATTCTCCTTCTCCACCACATATCACATGATCTACAATCACAGACTTTCAATTTTACAACCCTCTACCGAGTAATGTTGAATCCTCCTATACCATCTTCCTAATTGCTCAGAACATAAAAGTATCAAACGAAAAAGCAGGTTAATTTAATAACTTGAAAACCTAAAATGCATTTCATATTTTTCTTCTTTAGGTAATTAGGAGGAAATGAATCAGCTTCGTGTTGGAACAACCCCTGAATATTGTACACAAAATTGAAAGATGAGAAATAAGAGATAGTGAGAGTGAGAGTGAACCTATATAACGTCTTTCGTTACATTCCTTGGCTCTTTCGAGCAACTTGTTAACGTCTTGTTCTTGCTGAGCCTCGAATTTCAAAAGCGATTTCACAAACACCACGCCCAACCCCATTCCTAACACGTGCTCCCATGGATCTACACAGTAATAACAACAAAAATAAAGATTAAAAAAAAACGAAATTCTGGAGAAACAAACAGAAAATCGGAGATATAGAGAGAACAGATTATTACGGCGACTAAAGGGAAGTCTGCGGAGAGCATTGGAGTACATCTGAATCCCCAAACCCAGTAAGGCTCCGACCGCCGTCGCACTCAGCCCCATTCTTCTCTATCTCTTTCTTTCTCTCTATGTGTGAGCGTGTCTCTCCACAACCTTTCTTGTTTATACATAAAACTTAATTTTTTCAGAAATAAAAATATTACCTTCGTTATTAAAAAATAAGAAAAATGCAGTTATCACCTATTAACTTTATTACTTCTTATCAAAAATTTTTTTATTACTTCTTATCATTAAATTTTAATCATTTATTTCAGTTTATCATTAAATTTTAATCATTTATTTCGGTTATTGAAAATTAATAATTAATTAATAAATGTCATCCAATAAATTATAATTTTATTTACAAAAATTAACTGTTAAAATTTAGTAATATCCCCTAAAAAATTATGATTTTTATCTTTTTCATTAACCGGTGATACAAAGATGGAAATGCATTTATTGATTCAATTGAAAATTCATCTAAACAACATTCTTTGCCAAAAAGTTGTGTAGTGCTACATGTGCTAACACAATCTTGTGTTTTAAATGGGAATGGAGATACTAATTTAAAAATTGTGAATCATGATTTAAAAATACCAAATATCCTCTCAATTACATTTCTCAATGATGCATGATGAAGGTTGAACAATTCATTTGTATTTTGAAGGTCATTACCTATAAAATCTTGCGGTTAACACCTTGAAATGGAGCTAAAAATTGAGTCTAATGGGAAATCCACAATCCATCGGGAAATATTTATCTAGTTATACATACAATACATATAAAATTAGTATGAAAACTAAAAAAAATATTTATTATTTAAAAAATAAATATATACCAAAGGACACTTCAAGTCTATAACTTCTTGTTAAAGCATCGGCTTTTTGACCATTGTAACCCCTATGTAATAATTAATTACCAAATTGACCTTGATTATAAACTATTTCAAAAATTTAACCTCACCTGAAAACATAACATCAATCTGCCCCTATTTGACCAAGCCTACCCGGGTACCCCCTTCCCTACCTGGGTAGATTTAGAAAAAATTTATCTACCCGGGTAGGGAGAAATATTATGGAAAATGTTTATCTATTTACCCGGGTAGGGAGGCGGGTACCCGGGTAAATAATCCAGATTGAAAAACGAGCAGGGATGGTGCCATGCCAACTGAAGAACAACAACTCCGAATTGAATTTTTTGTTCTATAAGCTCCTATATATATTTCGGGTACATGAATTGCAACACGTATATAAGCATGGTAACAGAGATTACTAACGTGAGCCGGTGGCTTCCCAGAGCTGCATCTCGCCGTGCTCGTAGTATTCTGAGGTGCGAATGATAACAAGAATGAGGTGATCCCCTTCTTTGACAAATTATCCACCGTCCATTTTAGTGCTTTGATGCTGCAAAAATCCACAGCCACGCCCAATCTCCTATTTGCATTACCAGCCATTTCTATCTACAACAACGATCAAACTATCTTATTCTTGAGATCTCTTTTTTGTTAGGTTGCTCTGTATAATAGGTCGAGATTTGGTTTTGTTTTACTTTTAATGTTAACGTTTCACGTGACATTGAGCTTTGATGACTGAAGACCGCAACTTCTGAGGCAGACACTGAAGACATCGACAATTGCTTGCGTACCCGAGTATATTTCTATACCAACAAATGTTCTAAGAGTGAAATTTTCAATCTGTATTTTATATATAAAGAAAATTAGAAAAGTAATTATAACCTATGTTTTTGAGTTTTGTGGACACAAACCTCAGCTTTGAGTTTGACATTTTCAATTTGTAGTTGTTGTTCTTCAGTTGGCATGACACCATCTCTGCATATAAAATTTACCCGTATGGGTAAATAATTCTTTTCCATATTCAAGAAATATACCAAAGATAAAATTTTTCAAAATCTACTTGGGTAGGAAAACTAAAAAAGGGGCAGATTGGTGTTATATTTTCTGGAGAGGTTAAATTTTTGAAATAGTTTATAATCAAGATCAATTTGGTAATTAATTATTACATAAGGGCTACAATGGTCAAAAAGTCTTAAAGCATAAGTTAGTAGTTTGAAATCATGAGCTGAACCCCCTATCCACTAAGAACATACATGAATTCCAAATCAAAGTTACAAGCTGCTAATACATTTTGTGAAATCTTTCCATAACGATTACAATAACTGCTTACATCTATAACTACTTACATCTGGTCCCATCACTATTGCAGGAATATGTGTACCATCAATAGCTCCAATATAATCCTAAAATTATTCATATATAACAATAATTTTTTTGTTATATAAGATATATAACAAAAATTATATTAATGAAAATACATATTATAATAATCACAATTATAATACAATATTGTTATGATTAGATAATTATCACATACTTTGAAATAAGGGTAAAACCTTGTGTTATCCTTTATTTTATTAGGCACAATAGGTCCCAGTTTAGTCATCAAATCAGATGCTATTAAATTCAAGGCCTTCAAAATCTTGTGAAATTTTCACTCAACAAATTGCCATCAGTCAAATGTATTACAAATCATACAGAATATTGAGTATTTTGGCCGACAATTTGTAGGAATGATGCAAGCATTTCTTCAACGGAAATAAATCTTGTATCCTTCAAAGGTGTATTTTCTTTAAGAATTGTGCATAAATTACGGAACACATCTGGATACATTTTATATACTTGTCGAAAGATAGCAAGATCCTCATTCAATGCCTAATGTATATAATCATATCCTATACTAGTGATTCGCCGTCGAGTCAATGGATGTTCAATATGTTCACCGCCCATCATAATCAAAAATTGATTTAACACATGCATTAATGCGTAGATTGCCATCATCAACATGTACACGGCTTTATAAAATTCTTCATCAACTCTTTCTTCTTCCTCTGAGTCATTATCTTCATACATGCTCAATTGTGACATTTTATGTATATATAAAAAAATATACGATACTGCAAACAATTAAAAAAGAAGAAAATAAGATCCCAACTCAAATAATTCAATAAAAATACAACCAATAAATTATTCAACCAAATTTAAACCAAATACTTCAACCTTAGTTAAACCAAATTATAACCCAAATACTACAACCAAAATAGTTCAACCAAATTATAACCCAAATTACAACCAAAATATCATAAAAAAATGTAGTTCATGAAAGGACAATCTGATCAAAATATTAATCATCCTAGCTTGAAATTTATCCAAGAAAAGTTTTCTTCTAATGACATGCTCAAGAACAAGTCATTCTTTGCTTTAGTATTAAGCAAATCAATTGCCAAGAACCGAGTCTCAACCTTCAAATTTGGAGTCTCTTTTATAGCATCCCAAATATTACTTTCTCTTTTTCTATCTTTTTCTCTTTCCTCCATTAGGTTAGATTTTTTTTCAAAATTGCTAGCAATTGTCTCAATGTCAATTGAAAGATTTTCTAGAACTTTAGCTTATTATTGGTCCCAACTAAGGTAGAATTCCCTTTATATTTGGATCTACTTCGATTATTGAACTTGTTTTTTCAGTGCAAACCTCCGAAGCTAAAAGGGAATGAGATGGTGGACTATATTGGTAGGGTGATAGAGAATGATCGAGTGGTTGATAGTGATTTGGTGCTATGAAGACATCGTTGATAGGATCATACACAAAGTGTTCTATCCTAGAATCCATTTTTTCTTCTCCAAAAGTTGTAGCATCGGTATCATTAGTGCCTAATGCAATGAAACCATTCCAGTAATAGTTGCACCATTAAAGACAATCTTCAATTCTTCATAATCAACTACACTCTTTTCACGAAGCTTATTGTGACTTGGATGAGACTGGCAAATAAAAAATTGTTCATTGTTAATATATTATAAATAATGTAATGTACTAATCTAGTAAGCTATTAATATATTAAAAAAATAATAAACTAATAAGTTCACCTTCAAGTAATCTTCCCATACTTCGTCATCCATGGTCCAAGATTTATAGTTCTCTTTCTCTTTGCCCTTTACTATCTTATTTCCTTGGTGCGAATCCCTCATTCACTATAACAAAATTAAAACTAGGCAATAATTAAAACAATTTTAAATGAGATTAGTATCAACACAATTTAAAAATAGGTTTACTTAAATTAGTAAACTAAACCAACGTTAAATAGTTCAATCAACAAACAATAAAAAAAGGATTGAATAAACTAATGATTATATAGAGAGAAAAATAAAGCACATGCTTACAAAAACAGAGCACGTATATTCTGTTGTCCGCAATTGAGATAAGATACATATACAAATTGCAGACGATGCTAATTAAATATATATGTGCTCTTGTGTGTGTCTGTGTCTATTTGATAAAGCTTTCCACCTGGTTATTAGATTTTTTTAATAAATACCATTGCCAAACACGAAGAATATTAGGATTTTATGTTCATTATAATCCAAACAATATACAAAAGAAGAAGGTTGACAAATGTGGTAAGCTTATTAGTTCAATTTCAAATTAAAGACATGAGCATATACATTATTTAGAGATCAGATGCATATTTATCGTCAACTTTAGGAAAAAAAATAATGAAGCACACAATTAATTATGAAGGAGGAATACAAAAACATGATAATATAGACGATAAACAGAACCATTAATCATGAAGGAGGAATACCAAAATCTCAGAAAATGTATGAGAGTAAAAAAAGAACATACCTTGGCTTTAAGAAAAAGCTAGAGTAAATTGTGAGATACTGCAATAGAAAAATCTCAAGAAATCATAGGGGTTAAAGTGAAATTATGAGAGAGGCATCCTATTTATATTTTTCAATAAGAATTCTTCACGAAATCCACATATCAATAGAAAATTCATTAAAATCGTTAGATCTTTGAATACCACAAGATTATTTTTTTCTTTATTTAAAATCCTGATTTAATACCAATGAATTTGGACTGACTCTAAAATAATCTTTTAAATTTCTAATTAAATACTACATGATTTTTTTTCAATCCTTTAAAATCCTAATTAAATAACAATGGATTTTTTTGTCAAAAAATAATCCATTAAAATTTCAATTTAATACAACCCCTAAATTAAAAAAAAAAATGTTTATTTTTGTTTTGTGTTTTAACTTTTAACTTTCAAAACAAAAAACATAGAAAACACATATGATTCTATAATTATTCTTCAAAACATTTAGAAAAATAAAAAAACCAGAGCACAATTAAAGGTATCTTCAAATTGTTTACTTATTTTTGTCTTGTGATATTTTTTAATTTCAGGATTGAGTTGTTATTATTTATATACTTATATTTATTTTACATTCCGGACAAAATTGAAGGATAGATATTCGAATTTTGGATTTGGACATTGGAATGAACAGTCTCATAAATGTACAAAAATATGTTTATAAAGAGTAGAATAAAATTTCTTGAGGGAATATGACTCAAAAGTTTTGATATTTCACGTTATTAATAAAGCTTGAACTCTATATGGATTACTTTGAATGGATCAATTGAGACTTTTTTTCCCCTATTAACACTCTATCTTAGTTACTTTAAATTTTATTTTTTTAATTACCCTCAAGTGGTTTTCTATCCAAGCTTAATGTTCTTCTCCTTCTCATTCTTTAATCCTTATCATTGAAGTCAGGCATAATCATTTTTTAATGACCAGGAAGGCATATCACATGGGGTTAGGGTAAAGACACTAGCAAATGCAAAATTAGATTGATCATTAAACTTAACTAAGAACCAAGACCTGTTATTAAACTTCAACTACATAAATATGAAGCACATGCATACTACTTGCATAAAGCTTATTTCTGTTTATTTATGTGTGCTTCTGGGGTTTCAGATAGGTGTTAATCTCTTCCATCCAAAGAGAACCACCAAGATAGTGTAATTGAGAATGGGATTGGCTACAATGAAGAGTCCAACATCAGATACTGTAAACCATGTATGGATTTTGTCTTAATTTATATCTGTTCAAATAGCTATCATGAGAACTATAATGCAAAAGCCACTAGAATTGGTCTAATAGTGAGTTCATAGGTTCAAACCTCAGTAGTTTTGATCTTTGTAATAAAGCTTGGGGTTTAAATGTGTCATAATGCATAGAGAAGGGCATGTCTTGATCCGTGAGCAGAGCATTAAGTACATGTGGGAAAAAAAAATCTCGTGCATTTCTCTTCAAAAAAAAAAATCAATTACATAAAGTATATGTGAAATGGAGAAATCACAAATATTATCAAACTAGTAATATCTCGTGAACTGCACTAGATAAAAGGATTTGAATTTGAAAGGAACTAAGGTTAGTAGATAAAAAGGTGGATTGCCTTCTTTGCTGTTTACCAAGTTTAAGGACTTATGGTTAGTCCTCTACAGCGAGACTGTGTTTGAAAGATTCTGTGTCAGCATATACACGGACAACATCTATTATTGGTGCTCTACATATTGGACATTTTCCGTTGTTACATTGCAACTCATTGGCACACTTGAGACATGCACACATGTGTCCACATCTGAAAGAAATATAGAAGACAAAATGAGTACTTATATGCTTTAAAAAATGGCCGACCCAGTTCAAATACCCACTTCGTGAGTGTCTTCGTGAGTGTCTGGGGAAGGGAATACTCTAGGCAGTCTTTCCCCTACTTTTTGCAGAGAGATTGATTCGAACCCGCGACCTGACACACCACGGTAAGCAAGCTTACCGCTGAGTCAAGCCGGCCCTTCACTTATGTGCTTTAAAAGTTGAAACAAAAAAATTTCTACCAAGATTGTTCCATTTAGAAGCAAATACCTGTATAAAACCGAGTTTACTTTCTTCTCATGGCAAATGCAACAGTTTCCTTTCTTTGGTGTCCTCTTGTGGGACTTCTTGTGAACCTCTTGGTTCTTGGATTGTTGTAATTGCATGTGCATCTGCATGTCCATGCAGCTCTTTATTGATTTCCTTAGCTCAGACATCTCATGAAAAAGTTGATCCATTTGTCCTCTCAGTTCGTATATGAATTCCATTTCCTGTAAGAAACAACAGAATTGTGTTATTAACAAGAGATTTTAGACCTGAAGTCAGATATATCTATGTAAGAGAAAAATAAGACTCACAATTGAATGATGACTTGTGGATGAAGAGTACTGTCTACTATCTTTATAGAAAGACTCAGATTGAGAAGGTAATGATGAGGATATAGATGCAACTCTATCCGAATCATCCCCAGCATCATTGTCTCTATAACTCCAATTTGAGGAGGAAGATGAATGCATTGATGATGATGATTGATTGAAATAATCACCAAGTTCATGATCCGAACCACTAATGATGCTTTCCTTTTCTTGCTCCTCTACCTTCACTTCCTCTTCCTCTTCTTCTTCTTCTTCTTCTTCTTCTTCTTCTTCTTCTTCTTCTTCTTCTTCTTCT
Source organism: Gastrolobium villosum (assembly GCA_032173675.1). NCBI lineage: Eukaryota > Viridiplantae > Streptophyta > Magnoliopsida > Fabales > Fabaceae > Gastrolobium > Gastrolobium villosum. Next base: position 362,230 of record JAVKPL010010398.1, on the reverse strand, counting down.
TGTTTCTCCACTGCACTACCTCTTCCATCTTGAGGACTGTCTCCAAAACACAAGTGTTCCTGTAAAAATTCCATGACCTGGTCCATTCTATCTTTTTGGTCTCCCTCATCGTATTGACCATTGATTAGGTGTGTTTGTGTTCCAATATGAGACTTCATCAATCTATCCATCCTTTCACGGAAGTCACTAGAAAGGAAAGTTGACACTGTTCTTCTGTAAACATAATTTACTTTGTGTTCATATCAGTGAAATCAAAGAATGAAAATATTTTCTTGAAGTAGTGTTTAATTCACAAAGTAAAAAAATATTTTGGGAGAATATTGCATATCTTTCGTTACTCAACAAAAGATTTTTATGTAGGCATGCTAAAGGTATGGTAGGTATAACATAAGAAGTAGTATATGCATAATCGAATCAATTCATTTATAGTATTGAATTATCTTGAACTAAACATTCATGAGTACACAAAGAAAAGGTGAAATATATCAAAATAATATCTGTGTACCTTTCAAGAAGCTTACATATCTCATCATTGTCTGAACCAAAGTCAAGCATCTCCCTATACCATTCTTGCCTTCGTTCTTCCCAATAGCTCCTAGGCCGAGAAATAGGACTAATCCAGTCATAACTAGCTTCATTATAATAATGGTCATTGGCCTCTTCCTCTTCCTCTTCTACTATTTCATTGTAACTGCTTGCAGCATACTCCTGTTCACTTGCCTCTACCTCATAGGCCGTCTCATTTGCATTTGAATCAGCCATGGATGAACATGCTCCAACAGTTTCTTTTGGATCATCATTTTGAGCTTCAAAAAATGTTCCTTGGAATGTGACATCTGAACTTGGAGGATGAGCTTCTTTTTTGTTATCTGCACTAGTTTGAGATTCTGAGTTCTGTATAGGTTCTTCACAGTGAATGTCAGTGCCATAAATAGTCTTGCAGCGAGTGTCTTTACTGATCTGATTAGAGGTAGGAAAGTCACCCATTTGTTTGATGCTGCTTACTATTATCTCCCTACCAGGACTTCTTGGATCGGATACCTCTGCCAGGGATGAAGTTCTATGTTCATCTCCTGTGCTAAATCTTTCCCTGCATTCATTTGAAAGATTGTGTCATTTAGTATCACACACACACAGTTAAATTATGGATCTTGCAGTTTTCATATTTTGAAAATCTTTATGTTAAATTAAGGATGATAACCACTAATAGGTTAAAGGGTCCAAAGCATATATAGATATTAGGAAGGATTGTTGCATTGTTTTGCTTCAAGACATCTAATTTACTTTAGATTATTTAACAGATTTCCATCCTAAGTGGTATTTATAGATGAGCACGGGTTCGCAGAATAATGCAACTCTATTTCTTGTGGCAACATCAAGTAATAAAATGAAATGATATGAATTTATCTTATAACTTCACTGTCTAAATGTCACCTTACAGAATGAAATTTTTGTATTTCACAGACAGTGCATGAATAATAATAATTATACAATGATTAACTCACTTAACCTCTTCAATGCATTTGCCAAACCTTGACATGGCATAACTTTCTTTTTTCCTTTTCTAACTATTAGGCCAGTTAAAGGTGTGGCAGTTGCAGAGACTTAGGGTCTGTTTGATTGTGTTCTAATTTTTTTGTTCTTAAAACTATTTTGTAAAATAGTTATGGAAACAGTTGTTTTCTATATTTTTTTTTTTTAAAGTTAAAAATCAAAACAAAAACAAAAACAACTCAGACATGTTCTCTAAATTTGATTTTAAAAACAAAAAAAACAGTTATAGTTTTCAAAATATTTTTTACAAAACAAGTCTTAACAGACGAGTTCTTTAGTTTTTTTGTTCTGAAAACTAAAAAATTGTTTTCCAAAACAGAAATCAAAGAGAGCCTAAAATTACCATAGAAGAAAAGATGAGACAAAAAGAGATATTGGAATTTTATATATATATATATATAAAAATTACTTTCAAGTGTTCTATATCAATCAAGAAAGCAACAAGATGTTCGAATTTGATATGAAATTATCATACCTCAATTGCATAATTGGTGATCCTTCTTGTTGTGTGTTCACTTGATCTGATTTCTGGCGGGACTGATCAAAAGCTGCTACCCCACGTTGTAATAATCTAAGCCGAAGCAATGACTACATGCATTGTGTGATACAAAGAAAATGAGTTACAAATGGAAAAGGAAGGCAGAGATAAAATTTTGAAGGAAACTCAAAAAAGTATAAAAAGAACTCTCATACCTGAATACGGCCTCTTTGTGAAAACATGGAAACTGCACCTCTCTCTGCAAGATGGTTGAGCTCTCTATGACGATCACTCTCAAACTGCATAATCAAATCATTGAATGCTTGGCGCCCCCTAATACGTGGTGAACTTATGACCTGAGCAAAAGCCTTGTGCTCTTGTTGTTTTGGTGTAGAAACACGTTCACGCTCTCTATATGGAGATCCAGTCACACTACTACTACTACTACACATCTCATGATCATTTTCATCACTCATTTTGAGTCTCTTGATAATATCTGCAACCCTTCCTTTCTCATCTGAACTATGATGCACTTGTGGTGGTGAATGTGATTGATAACTTGTTCCTGTTTTATCAGATTCCCAATCTGAGAATGATTCCTCATCCCCTTCTTCTTCTAAGACCCTGCATTGTTCTTCCACAGAAAATGCATTCTCATTGCAACTTGGATTAGGACTAATCCTCCCAGGGGAAGCTGGTGCATTTTGTTTAATGCAATTAGATTGGTTGAGCCTCTTTTCCCATATCTGAACAAGGGAAGAAGCACCAAGGTTTGAGATTTCACTTTCAGAGGTTCCATCAAGAGGATGTGATACTTCCCTCCTAGAAGTAAAACTAGATGACCTTGAAGGAAAATTGTTCAGCACCTGATCAACCTCATGATTCTCAAGCGTTGACACCATTTCTCGAGCTTTTCTTGATGTCCATCGATCAATGATCCGTGAGTGCCTCGGGCTCACCAATGCAGACAATGAAAAATCATCTTTGTGATCCCTGCATTGTTGATCAATCATGTCGTGAAGTCTTCTTGTGAAACTTGGATTTCCAATGTTGTTCTTGGCAACTCTTGAGACCCAAGTATCAGCATTGCTCATTGGTTTTTGAATGTTGTTGTTTGGTTCTGCAGAATCATTGCATGTGTTAAGGTGGTCTCTGAGGATGTTTTTATGGAAAGTAGCATGTGTAGTGCAAGGATCATCGTAACCTAATGGCGAAGATGAAGCGATTTCAACTTGGGACGATGCCATTTTTCTCTTATCTTCTCTTGTATTAATTTGTGTTTCTTTGTTCTATAGCCAAACCTTCTTCAATGATCAATGGCTATGTGAATTTCCTGAACGTAAATCAATCCGAAAAGGAAGAATAACCCATTTCAAGATAAAGGGTTGCAAGTTTTCTTCTCTGAAAAGTGAAAACCTCTCTTTCTCAAAACTTGGTCTTAGGCCTGAAAATGCAATACAAAAACAGAAGAGTAGGAGGTGATGGAGAAGGGGTCGTTATTACACAAAAACATAGGAAATATTTAAGGCTAATAAATAGTCAACAAATCATCATTAATTAACTCATTCCCGTTTTCATTGCCTATAGTTAGAGCACATGTATTACGGATATGAACTAAGACAGAGGGAGAAAAGGAAGAAAGAAGAGTACAATATATTTTGCCTCCTATTCCTATATGTTTTGGTTGAAATTGGAAAAGAGGGGTAAGGCTAAAATTGGAGGTTCTTCTGTTGGCTTCAGCAAGAGAAAGAACAAAGTTAGCAGCATGCAAAATAGTAATATAACTTGAACAAAGGTTTATGAAAATTCATATGTGGGGATTAACCAATGAAACCAAAAATATTATGTACCAAATGTTGGTTTAAATTGGTTTGACTTTTTTTAAGGTAAATAGGTCAAATTCAATGTTTGGTTGAATTCTCATGTTATTTTATTTTATGTTTTTCTTTCATACACTCACAACATTTTGTGTCTCCGAAACGCAACACGATCACTAAATTTTTCAAACCTATAAAACCCTATTTTATTTTATGTTTATTCCATCACTACATTGAAACCCAACGAAACTTTTTTTTTTTTCATGTGTTATTTATCATTAATGTTGTACGTTTTATCTTTTATATTTTGAGTTACTCATTTCATAATTCTCCCATCCTATTCGTCAATGAAACCTCAAACTTGAAATGGGAAACGATGATTGTAAAGAATTAATTTAATAAGTTTTTGGATGAAAATATTTTTAATGGTTTATTTTATTCTCTAACACCTCTTCAAGTAAGAGCCCTTTGAACTTGAAGTGTGGATATTTCACGGGTTCAATTTTTGGTTTATCTTATATTTATTTAATTTCACTATAAAGTTGGGGATGGTGAGGATCAAACTCATGACCTTATAGTCACTGAAGCTCCAGTAAAGAACCAATTCAACCCAAAAATTTAAGTTTTTTTTTTTTGGTAATATATAATTATTATAATAAAATTAATTTTTTTCTCTCTTCTCAAATATTGTTAGCTGATGTGACAGATAGAAAAAAAATATTTTTACCATTATAATTATGTATTACCCTTAATACATAATTATAATAATAGCGCGTTGCATTGAATATTGAGTGCAATGATGTACCGAAAATGCTCTTCCCAAACCTAAAGCATTTTTTTCCATGTTGTCAGATACTTGCAATGCTACTATATAATGATCCAAATATTAAATTATGGATTTAATTATGGAGTAAAGAATTTATGATAAATATCGAAGAGCAATTAGATGAGAAGTCCAATTAAAATGAATTAAAGTCATTCTTGGTGAAAAAGAATAAAAATAACAATATTGGGGTAAAAATATGGGTAGACAAAATAAATCGAAAAGTGAAAGTAAAATGGTAAATATTACCTTAAAAATATTATAAATCAAGGTGTCAAGTTAGAAAGAGAGTTAGCTGAAAATAAGTTTATATTCACTTGGTTAGTTGAGCTCATTTAAAGTACCAAACATTTCCATTTCCCCCTAGTTCTCTTCTCTCATCCATCCCATTTACAAAGAAGCTTGAAAAGTGTGTCAAATTCTCTCCTCTCCAAAGCAAAACCATTATTTTCAAGTGGAGATTTGTGTGAAGTGAGATATTCCTCCTTTAAAGCTTAAGTCAAAAATGATGTTCGAGGATTTTGAGAGAGTTTGAGGTCATTGGTGCTTGGGAAAGCTTCCTCCAAGGATCCTTGTAGGATTTGTAGTAAGTTTTTACCACTCAAATCAAGTTTTCATGAGATTTTGAGAAATCTATATATTAAATGAATAGTAAAATTCGAAATTCATGGTATGGATAGTTAGATAGTGATTTTGATATAGTTTCCTTTGTTAAATATACTTATGATTGCTTCTTGATGAAAGACAATAAAAGAAATAATCATTTAGCTCACTATAGAAAACTATAATTTTTGGCTATATGTCAATTTCAAAATTTTGATAGGTTGAGTAGTTGGAGGATGATTTGTATGCGAGTCTCTCACTATAGAAAACTATAATTTTTGGCTATATGTCAATTTCAAAATTTTGTTGTTAAATATGCTTGATATTGTTTCACGTAAAAGAAAAAATTATGGAATGGCTATTTAATCAAGTGATATTAAAGTGTGAAAATCTTGATTTTTGTAATATTCACGTTGAGTTTATAAATATGAATATTGATACATATGTGTTCATTAGTTACAATGTGAAATCAAATACACTAATGGAGTAAGAGCATGGATTAAATGAAGCTATGGATATTGATAAAAGCTCTTGATTGTTTTTGATTAAGGTAAATATCAATAATATTTTTTTTTTCGTATAATCAGAAATCAATAATTTACACGGTGAAGCTTGCTTGGCCAGTTGGCCTAAAAGCAGCTTGCAGAGTAATTAATGCATTAATTGCATGTGCAATAGTGCATGCATGGGGAATGATCAAACTAGGCATAGTCATCTATTGGGCCAGGCACAAATTTTACGACTTAAATGAAGATGGTAGCTCGGTTAGCGAGCGTGAAAGATTTGCTTTAATCAGGTTTCAACCTTTCGTTAAATTAAATTTTGAGTAAATATTGTTTTAGGTTGTTAATAAAAAGTATGTTCTTCATTTTAGTTACTTGTAAAAAAAAAATTTAGTTTTGAGGTTATTAAGAAATTCAAAATGGATCAATTTAATTGAAATTGTGATTCTCATAAATTTAAAAAAGATCCGCATTAGTCATTCAAAAAGATTAAAATAGATCCATTTTCAATTTCATAGAAATCAGATAATTAATTTTTTTTAGGGACTAAAGTGAAAATCGTATTTTTTATCACAGATTCAAAGGGATATATACTCTTAAATTTTTGAAATTTTTGGACAGAAGAAAAATCACTTACCTATTAAAGAGAGATTGAGATCAATTTTTTTTTTTTCTAAGTGATGGAATACACTATACATTTCAACGAGAAACTAGTTTTAGGATTGTATTGAAAGAACAAAATTGCCAAAAATGGTTGAGTAAGAATACCTCTAAATTATAAAAAAAAAAAAAAAAACATAATAGCAAAATTTTTTTTTTGTTGAGAATTACATAATAGCAAGTTAAATCAAACTAGGTCTGCCTCATTCTGTTTCTAATGGCAAGTTATCTGTTTGGTTTTCCCATAAGGTGAGAGAAGAGGCTGAAATTCAACTCATGTGAATGTGTAGCTTGACTTACGGTCTTCAACTTATGCGACTTCCTTTATTTTTATTTTCTCCAACAAGCCATTGCCAAAAACAGTTAAAATTAAGGTGTTGAAAGTTTGACCTGATGGGCGCTCTTAAGATATAAATTTTTAATCCCACTGTTATATATTTTATTTTTTGTTATAAAAAAATAGGTAGGATCGTTTGACACCTCATCTGAGAGTCATTAGATAAAAAAGATCTACGACTCTGATTTGTAAGCAGGTGACACCATTGATCTTTTTTGAACTAACGACTCTCAGATGAGATGTCAAATGTCAAAGGATCCTACCTCATAAAAAAATAAGGTAATTTTATGTGTAATAATTTGAGAGAGAAGATACTTTTATTATTAAAAAAATTTAATACCAATCTACTATCTATCTAATCACTTTATCTCTATTCAGAAATTTTTCAAGATTCCTTCTCTCTTATTTATTGATAATTAGATAAGTAGTGAGTTTTTTTATAGTAAAAATATCTCCCCTCATAATTTAAATAAATAATGTATTAGAGGTGGTAAAAACTGGAAGATCAACATTTTTTCCTTGATGTCAGGTGTAACAACTCTTGACGAAACTCTCTCTTTTAGGGTGTGCATGATAATCTTTCAAGAATTAATTTTTTTTCAAATTTTTGTTCCTAGAAACATAAATTGACAGATGAATCGGTCCAATTTCTATGCTAGGAACAAAAGAAAATAAAAAAAAAATTGCTTTTTTTGTTTCCAGACACAAATGAGAAATATTTGTCTCTCTCAATCACTCTCTACCATCACCACCGTCGCTACCACCATGCCATCGTCATCACTACCATCACCATCACCGCAACCATTGCCACCAACCACCACCACCACCATTACCACCACCCTCCCGACACGATTAACGCCATCATCATCGTCACCGTCGTCGTACCACCATCGTCGTTATCACCATTGCCATCACCACGATGCCATCACTGTCATCACTACTACCATGCCATAGTCACCACAACCACCACTACTACCATAACTGTTACCACTATCGCCACCACTATCATGTCATCACCACCATTACCACCATACCACAGCCACTATCACTGTTTTCGCCGCCACCACCATGCCACCACCACCACCAAATGATGATCCGGAAAAAAAAAATTATGCTTAATAGGAATGGTTTTTATTCTATTATATGTTGTGTTATCAAACACAATTCTTATTCTCAGAATAAAAATAGAATATGTTATCAAACATATATTTTTTCACAAACTGTTCCAAGACACAAAAATAGAAAAGAATTATTTCTTTTCAGAAACAATTTTAAAAAAATATAATGATTGTCATACACACTCTTAATTGGAAGTGGATCCTCTCATGTGTTAATTAACATGATCATGTCATGTGGGGCAATCATAACTATACATGGGTGGGTTAATGGTGATAAGAGGGGAGAGAAAAAAAATTTAAAGAGAGAAAATTACACAATCATCGCCGTTGATTTAATTATTAATGGTTAAGATCCTCTACGTGACATGATCATGTTAAATTAATCATGGGAGGATCTATTTCCCTCTTAATTTTCTGAAATCATATTTGTATGTTTTTTAATTTTTTATTGTTGTTTCTTTATTTTGAATAAGAAGAATAAAGAAAAATTATGCTATTCTTTTCCTTTAATATCTTATCATATATTCCATTCTTATCCTTTAATTTCTCATTCAAATAATATCTTATCATATGTGCTATTCTTTTCCTTTAATATCTTTTAGTATAGGGATTTGTATTTATTATTTAACATGACATAAAAATTTCTTTTACACACATAATATTTTGTGGGGCCCACATTTAAATAAAAATAAAAATTAAGGTATGCAAAATAAATCTCTATAATATTACTGAATCACTTTTCCTACAACATAACTCTTAAAGGCTAAAGAATTATTCGCTGTCACCACACGGCTCCGTTATTTTTGGTGAGCTATGACCCAAATACTAACAAAAATCCTGTTTCTTTTTCTACCTTTACCAAATACTCCTCCTTCTTTTTCTCCCTCTTTTTTTTTTTTTTTCGTATTTTAGATGATACTGGTTATTTCTGTGGTAGTGGTACTCCCCACTGTAAGAAGAAGATTTGTTTGTCCCTGAAGGTTTTGTCAAGTATAATTTCACAACCAACAATTTTATATGGGTTTTATTAATCTAATGTTAAAGGAAATAAGTTATCTTATGTTATAGAGATAAATTTGTTTGCACCATAAAAATTTTTGAAAAGAAAAGAAAAAAAAAGGTGGCACAGTTATCGAAAGGTGTGTAGGAGAGAAATTTACCACATGTAACATAAAAGTAGTTTTTCCCATTTTATATATATATATATATATATATATATATATATATATATATATATATATTTTTAAACCACATGCAGTAGTTTATTTTCTTCCTCACAACTAGCTAGCTAAATTTTTTATCAGTCACTAGTCACTCCATTTTAAATAATTATCATTTACAAAGAATTATCTAATTTTTATTTTTAAAAATTAATAAAGTATTTTTAAATTGTATTATTTTTCTTAATTTTTTATTAAATAAATAAAATAAAATATTAATAGTTTGATTGATTAATAAAATATCTCATAATTAAAAAATAAAGGAAAATAAAAAAAAACCAATATATTATTAGATTTAAATATGGGTATATATTTGCATAAGAGAAATAAATTTTCAGCACATATAAAAGAGAGGTGAGTCCCATATCTATTTTTTTGTTTAATCTTTTTTCTTACATGTAGGTTCTATTTATAATTTTATTTTTGTTATATAAGATAACTCTTTTCTTATGATATAAAAAAATTATTTTCGCTTAAATATATATTGACAATAATAATAATTTTGATGCTGCATTAAAGAAAAAGAGAATCTATCCACCCATAAAAAAAAAAAAAAGGGAAAAGAGAAACAAAGTACTATCTCCCGGCGAATTTCTTTCGCTTCCCGCATGAAGCGAACCTGGGAATGCTTTGCAAGCCCAGGAATCAAGTCTGATAAGTTAGGATGCTGTGAAAGGACTTTGCGCACAGGTCAATGCATGTGTAGAGCATATAGTACACTGTAATCATATGCTGTGAAATGATTTTTTTTTCTCCTTGCTTTCATGTTAAGGGAAAAATTTGCTTTTAAGTGGGTTTGAATTTTTTGGTGCTTGCTCACAACATTAATTTTCTCTTTCTTTTTTTACCCTTATTATTTTCTCACTTTTTCCATTTTACCCTCCTATTTACATTAAGGGACCACCTAAAAATGATGGTCCCGATTCACTTTAAATAACCTCCATGTTAAGATATCCATTTGCTTTAATTTACACCGTATGCTTTACATTTTTTAGTGTCTATTTCAAAATGGAATTTTGATTAGTTCATCAATGCATGTTGAGATTCTTGGCTAGGAAGGAAACATGATGAGTAGAAGTTCAAGCAAGAAGAAGTCCACACATTGTGACCATGGCTTCATGACATTATATTTTTCTGGTCCCTCGAAGACATTTTCAATGAAGATATTTACAATGCAAGGACAAAGTTTGCAGTTTACTACAATTCCCTTAACTTCTTTTTTTGTCCTTTCTTTTCTTTGGTGAAACCATTTATAATTTTCAACATTTTATTCAAGTAATCACCATTAATTTTGCTTTCTTAAGCTTATTGTCTTTGTGTCATGTTAAAGAAACTTGGGATACACCACTCAAAAAACCTAGCTCGAAGGGTGAGAGTGTCTAAAGCCTTATAAAGAAAACATTAATTACACATACAATCAATATAAGACTAATATCTCAACATGTCCAATGCCTCGAATTGCACTAACTGAGTTATTATTCAAGTCCTATTGGGTTATTATTCAAGTTGTATTGGGTTTAGTCTGTGTTCTTAAGGACACAAGATTGTGTCTTTTTACCAATTATAATTATGTATTACCCTATCTACTACGGGTAGTACATAATTATAATATTAAAGTTTATTTTTTCTCATTTCACTAGCGGTGTGCATGGGTTGAATTGAATTAAATTTTTTGAAAAATCGAACTAAATTGGTTTAAACAGTTTGGTTTGAAAATGGTTCGAACTGGTTCGGTTGGAATGATTCGGTTCGAGTCGACCTCCTTCTGAAAAGAAAAAAAAATAAAAAATAAAGAAATAAAGTAATAAAAAGTGGTTTGGTTTGGTTAAAAAACGGTTCGGTTCAGTTGATGAACTGGTTCTGTAAAAATTAGTTTGGTTCATGAACTGATTTTTAAAAATTGGTTATTTTAAGTGCAGTTCGATTCGGTTCAATTTTTTGATTATTTTGCACATCCCTACTTTTCACATCACCAGACAACTTTTGAAAAGAGAAAAAGAAATTATAAATTTAATATTATAACTATGTATAATATATAGTTATAACTGCTAAAAGGTCACAACTTTGTATCTTTTAAAAGGACAAAACTTTTTTTATATATATGTACCAAGAAACCTTAATCCTAAATTTCTTGAGTCCAATTAGACTATGGTAAAAGAACATAAATTTATGTTATAAAGAAAGAAAAAAAATCCAACATGGAGAAATATATCCCAAATACTAACAAAAATCTAGATGATTCGAATTATTTATGGGTTTTCATTTCCTCCTTTAACATAACATAACAAATTTTCCTACACACACAATATTTTGTGGGGCCCACACATTTTTAAAAAAAGAAAAAGAAAAAAATATGACATGCAAAATGAATTTTTATAACATTACACAATCATTTTTCCTACAACATAATAAACATAAAACCCATTATTTATATGGTGCTTCCCACCGTAAGAAAATTTTGTTTGTCCCTAGAGGTTTTGTTAAGTATAATTTCACAACAAACGATTCCTTTTTCTTAAAGCCACATGCAATAGTTTATGTTCTGTTTGAATGTGTTTTGTTTTCTTATTTTTAAAATTATTTTGTAAAATAATTAATGAAATATGCGTTTTACGTGGAAAAAAATTATTTTGAAAGCTAAAAGTCAAAAAAATAAAATAAAAAATTAACTCATATATATGTTAGAAATGAATACAAAGAATGAAAATTATGGAGAAAAATGAATTTTTTAATTTAAATTTTAAATATAAAATATTATTTTATATCCATCTGTCATAAATTAACATAACTCTACGTGGTTTAAAATAAAAAACTCTTTTCCCGTAAATATATATCGACAATAATAGTAACTTTGAAAGGGAAAAGAGAAACTAAAACAAAGGAAAAAGTAGGATCATGAATCATCTCTTTGTGAAAAAAAGATGAAAAGAAAAAGAATAGAAAAGACAAGGGACATTAGTGAGTGTGTGTGTGACTCACCCAAGACCAAGACCCAAGAAAAAAGAAGCATGTGAAGGAAGGTAACTACAAGACCTCAGGTTTTTTTCATCACAAACACAGGTCAATGCATGTTCAGAGCAGATACGATGATTTTTTTCTCCTTCCCTGCTTGTTAAGAAATCCATTTGCTTTACACTGTATGCTTTACATTTTGTAGGGTCTTTTTCAAAATAGAATTTTGATCAATCCATCAGTACCGAATGCATGTTGAGATCCTTGGCTAGGAAGGAAACAAGATGAGTAGGAGTTCAAGCAAGAAGAAGTCCACACATGGTGACCATGGCTTCAATAACATTATACTTTCCTGGTCCCTCGAAGACATTTTCAATAAAGATCTTTACAAGGACAAGGTTTGGAGTTTACTACAAAACCCTTAACTTCTTTTTTTGTCTTTTCTTTCCTTTGGTGAAACCATTATAAACTTCCAACATTTAATCAAATAATCACCATTAATTTGCAGGTTTGGTGTTGGTGTTAGGTTGGTAGCATTTACTTTAATGACTAGATGATAAACTTGTTATTTACTTAAAGATTTTGCATTCCACTCAGAAAAGCATGTTGCTTGAGTCTCATCTTAATATGGTTTCTGTACTGTTTACATTTTTCAGGTGAAACATATTGATCAATCATTCAATTCTGTTGACCATTATTTTGGGTCCTTTAAGTACCCGTTGTTGGAAGAAACTCGAGCACAATTGTGCTCAAGTCTGGAAATCTTATCCAGTGCACCTTTTGCAGAAGTAGTTTCTCTTCACGAGGCCAAATCATATAACAAGATACTCTATAATGTTAGAACTGGCACCTGGAAAAATAGGTTCTCTGGTCATGGAAAAGAGCTATACAAAACAATGAGTGGAGATGTTTTTGTTTTGGCGGATTTTAAACCTGAAACTGTCAATGATTTGCAAAGGGAAGGAAGGATGTGGACTATTGTATTGTCATCTTGGATTGCAGTGAAGGATACTGAAGTTATGTCTGCCTTTAAAGTCGTTGCTTCTAAAAACATTGACCTTAATGAAGTAGCCAAAAAATCTTTGTTTATTGTATTTTTGACAAATATAATCCCCAACAGAAGAATATGGAATGCACTGCACATGTCTGGAAACTCGAAGCTAATCAAGAAAATTTTATGTGCTGGTGACGTGGTGAGAAAGTCAATTTTATATTATACCTTTAAGTCAGAATTCCAAAGTTTATATATATAAAAAAAAAAAAAACACTCCTCGTTAAACCCAACTAGCGAGTGTGGGGTGGAGGAAACCCTTGTGCGCAGCCTTACTCTTGCATAATTGCAAAGAAACTGTTTCCTGGATTCGAACCTATGACCTTTCAGTCATGAAGGAACAGTTTTTCCCACTGCTCCAGTTCGCCCCCTTTAATTCCAAAGTTTATATACTGTAATAAAATGATAAGCTGATGCAATCAAACATTGGTATTGTGTTAATCTATACCAAAGCATCACACTGTAATTAGTATTCAGGTTATTTTAATATTCAGTGCTGATAGTCTATTGTAATTATTTGTGAAATTGCAAATGACATTTTCTTGTTAATTTTCATGGGGACTATGTGTCATTTCTAAGTAGAACATATTTTAAATTTAAATATTGTTACAACTAATGGATGTATGCTGGGGACAGGTTGAGGAAAGTTGTGATTACTGCTCTCTGCAGACTTATGCTCTAAGGGATGATATAACATGTCAAAGGTTATCATCTGAATTGAATGAGTCCCAATATAAGGCAATTTGTGCTTGCCTTTCTTCCTTACACTGTAATCATAGGTCTACTGTGGATCTCATTTGGGGTCCACCTGGAACTGGAAAAACGAAAACTTTGGGTACACTGCTTTTTGCTCTGTTGAAGATGAACTATAGGACTCTTGTCTGTGCCCCAACAAATGTTGCCATTAAAGAAGTGGCATCGCGTGTCTTGAGAATGGTGAGAGAATCATTTGATAGAAAATTTGATGCCTTGTCCTGTGCATTAGGAGATGTCCTATTATTTGGGAATCATGAGCGGCTCAAAGTTGGTGCAGACATTGAAGACATATATTTGGATTATCGTGTTGAGCAGCTGACAAGGTGCTTTGCACCACTTACTGGTTGGAGATGTTGTTTTGGTTCAATGATTGATCTTCTTGAAAATTGTGTTTCCTATTATCATATATACATTGAAAATGAGTTGAGAAAGGAGCAAGACAACATTGATGATAATAATATTTCTAATAAAAAAGATCATGACCCTTCAGATTGTAGTGAGAGGATGTGCAAATCTTTTCTGGAGTTTCTGAGAGAAAGGTTTCTTTCTATAGCATTGCCACTCAGAAACTGTATTTCTGACATGTGTACTCATATAGCCAGAAGTTACATTTTGGAACATAACTTTGAACGTTTGGTCTGCCTTATTCACTCTCTTGATTCATTCAAAGCTTTGTTGTTTCAAAGTAATGTCATTTGTGAAATATTGGAAGAGCTCTTTTCTTCTCCAGAAAAGCAAGATAGTTCTTTTGAGTCATTTGGGGATGGCGAATACTCATTGTACAAGAACAGATCTGAATGCCTGTCTTCTTTAAGAACCCTTGAAGGTTCACTAGGTGAACTTAACCAGCCAAAAGTTTTGAACCAAGAATCAATTAGAGAGTTCTGCTTACAAACATCCTCATTAATATTTTCCACTGTTTCTAGTTCCTTTAAGCTTCATTCTGTTGACAGGAAGCCACTAAATGTTTTATTGATTGATGAAGCTGCACAGTTGAAGGAATGTGAATCAATCATACCTCTACTACTTCCAGACATAAACCATGCCATTCTTGTGGGAGATGAATGCCAGCTACCAGCAATGGTTGAAAGTAATGTATGTAATGCTACTTTGTTTTCATGCACATTCTAAATATGTTTTGTTTAGTGAATTTAATATCCTTGTTTCCTACATCACCACCTTCTGAAGCCTAGAAAGTTTTCCACTACAAATTAATATTTATTCTTGTCCTCATTCTGTTCAAGGTTTCTTCTGAAGTTGGTTTCGGAAGAAGCTTATTTGGGAGGCTGAGCTCTTTGGGTCATCCAAATCACTTTTTAAATATACAGTACAGGATGCATCCAGCAATAAGCTCCTTTCCAAATTCACAGTTCTATTTAAACCAAATTCTCGATGCTCCAAATGTTGTGAGAAAGAACTATAGAAAGCAATATCTCCCGGGGCCAATGTTTGGTCCCTATTCCTTTATAAATGTAGTTGGTGGCCGTGAAGACTTCGATGATGCTAGGGGAAGCCGGAAAAATATGGTTGAAGCTGCAGTTGTGAAGAGAATGATTCGAAATTGTTTTGAAGGTATATATTTTTATGAGTGTGTGTGTGCATATATATATATATATATATATATATATATATATATATATATATATATATATATATATATGGGCATTGTTTCAACGGTTATCATTTATTGGAATTAATAATTAATTAATAAGTGTATATATTTTTATGAGTGTGTGTGTGCATATATATATATATATATATTAAATTCTCAGTGGTAGTCTCTCTTGCTATTGTTTTTTTCTTTTTCTTTCCTTTCATAGGAGTATACTAGCCAGAACAGAAAATATATCAATATTGTAAACCTACATGTTGTAATTGGCTTAATGTTTGTCACTAGGTAACATTTCAAGTATTAGTAGTATTAACAATCTTGCATCATGTTATTGCATTTTCTTTGTAAGTGCAGAGTAGATTAATCCGAAGAGAAAATATTCATTGATTTTAAAACTAGATGGTTGTAATTGGCGTAATGTTTAACATTCCTTCAAGTATTAGTAGTATTATTGTATTAACTATCAAGTTTTTATAACCTGATTAAGTTTATGGGGGAAAAAATTGATGTTAAATTGTTTCTACTTTCTACTACTACAAATGTCCTGAAGAAAGGGACAGAAAGGTGAATGATAAAAATGTGAAATATACTAGTCACTAGATATTATGAATTTATTATTACTTTTCAATACCTATTACCTAGTTAATTTGTACATATTTTCTGATAGTAATATACTGCCTGGTATGTAGCATGGCGTGTCTCGAAGGAGAACCTCAGTATAGGTATAGTGTCTCCATATGCTGCCCAAGTGCTTGCGATTCAGAATATGCTTGGACAAAACTATGATAGGAATGATGGATTTGATGTGAAGGTGAAAACAATTGATGGTTTCCAGGGTGGAGAGCAGGACATTATTATATTATCAACTGTAAGAACTAATGCCAGTACTTCACTTGAGTTTATCTCCAGTCACCAGAGGACTAATGTTGCTCTTACAAGGGCTAGGTAAAGCTTACTATGTACTATTCTTTTAAGTTTGCATTTGTTTTTCTTCCAAAACAAATTTTGCCTTTGTTTTTCTTCCAAAACAAAATTCGCATCCATCTTACTTGTATAAAGTTGGTGCTTTGATATTCGACAGGCACTGTTTGTGGATTTTGGGAAATGAAAGGACCCTCACAAATCAGGAAAATGTTTGGAAAGCTTTGGTGCTTGATGCTAGAAAACGTCAATGTTTCTTTAATGCAGATGAAGACAAGGGTCTGGCTAAAAGTATCTGGAATGCCAAGAAAGAGCTAGATCAATTGGATGATTTTCTTAATGCAGATAGTGTCCTTTTCAGAAATTCCAGGTGGAAGGTATTTTGATTCTTGATCTTGTAATTATACTCAATGTTCCTGTTGTTGATATTCTCATCATATCTTCGATCTTTAGTTCACATTCCCACTTTCATGTTTCTGCAGGTTCTTTTCAGTGATAGCTTCCTAAAATCATTTAAAAAACTGCGTACAGAGCGGACAAAGAAGTCAGTTGTTAACTTCTTACTCAAACTTTCCAGTGGGTGGAGACCTAAAAGGAAGATGAATGTGGACTTACTTTGTGGAAATTCATCACAAATATTGAAGCAATTCAAAGTTGAAGGTCTTTACATTGTTTGTTCAAGGGACATAGTGAAAGAATCGCAGTATACTCAAGTTTTAAAGATATGGGATGTACTGCCTCCAGAGAAAATACCCAAACTAGTTAAGTGTCTTGATGGTATATTTGGAAGCTACACCGATGATTATATAAGTCGCTGTAGTGAGAAATGTTATGAGGGGTAAGTACTTTAAGATGAGTTCTATTAGATCTAAGCTGTTAAAGCTAACTGATATAATGTGTTTTGCTTCTTTTCTAGGAAAATTGAGGTCCCAATGAGTTGGGAAAGGTCAGCAGAGATCATCAAATTTAAGAATCTTGATAATAATGGAATTGAAGCCGAATTATGTGGTTGTGATCAAAGAATTGAGGTTGAGAATTCAAAGGTTGATGAAAGTTTGTTATTGATGAAATTCTACTCCTTATCATCTGGTGTAATTAGCCACTTGCTTTCTGATCGTGAAGGTAATGAATTGGATCTTCCATTTGAAGTATCAGACGAAGAACGTGAAATAATTTTGTTTTCTAAAAGTACATTTTTATTGGGTCGCTCTGGTACTAGTAAAACTACTGTTTTGACCATGAAGTTATGTCAAAAGGAGAAGTTGCACCATATGGCTGTTGAAGCCTCATATGGTATTAAGAGTGCTCCAATTCCTTGTTTGAATCATGAAAAAGAGTATGAAGAGAGTTCTTCTGTGAATGACCGGCCTGTCTTACGCCAGTTATTTGTAACAGTGAGTCCCAAACTATGTCAAGAGGTAAAACATCGAGTTGTTCGATTGAAAAGGTGTGGAACTTCTACTGTGGACTCTGCTTTTTTCTCTCCTTCTTGTTGAATTTGGCATAATCTCTTGGAGTCTATCTTACCATTATCTATCTGTTTGTCTACCTGTTTCACTTTTTAAATACTTGGATAAATTGAAACTGAATGTTTAACATTGGTATATTACATATATGCAAACTGGAAAATAATATATTAGGAGCATTTTGTATTGTTATATTTCTCCGTATATTTTTATAGATGTGTGTGAACACCCTATTTTGACCTTCTTTTATAAACAACTAAAAAATAGTTTTAAAAAAGTAAAAAATAAAATAAAATGATTTGTTGATAAAAATCATGCTTTCAAAAATAATAATAAAAAGATCAGAAAGACAAAAAAACTACTCCTCAGACAAACACACATGTTCTCGTATTGTTTTTTCTTCACCTGCTCTATGGAGAGGAGTGGGTAGTGGTTAAATTGATTAACTTGTTAGCCTTTAAAAAGAAAGGGGGGAGGAGATCTTCTGATATGGGGACTGTGTTTCTCAAAGAAAAAGATTAGTTTGGGAGAGTTTTAAAAAGAGGAGAGGGGGAAGGGATGATATTGTTTTGATATGCAGATTTGAATTGGTTTAATGTAATTGAAAAAGATGATGTGAATACCTGTATCCGCTATCAGGTTATAATTTTGATATTGTTATCTGTTTGAGAAATTATGTAATGGTGTTAAAGTTACACTATTCAAGTGCTTAAATCTAGTTATCATTATGGTGTAAGTGAATTGCTTCTGAAATAATTAAGTCCTCATGTATTTTCACTTAAATTTCGTTGATTTCATAGTTTTTACGCGTGCTTTGATTGGTATCTAATATTCTTAAACATTGTTATGGATACAGATCCATATGTGGTGGCAATATTTCTACTGAATGCAGTTCAATTGAGGAAGATATTGTAGATGTTGATACATCAATACAGTTTAAGAATATACCAGATTCTTTTGTTAATCTTCCAACCAACTCATATCCACTTGTAATAACATTTCAGAAGTTTCTAATGATGCTTGATGGGACT
Source organism: Gastrolobium villosum (assembly GCA_032173675.1). Taxonomy (NCBI): domain Eukaryota; kingdom Viridiplantae; phylum Streptophyta; class Magnoliopsida; order Fabales; family Fabaceae; genus Gastrolobium; species Gastrolobium villosum. The sequence goes on along the minus strand of JAVKPL010010398.1, from coordinate 343,328 downwards.
TTGGGGAATTCCTTTTTTGAAAGATTTAGTGACCAATCCTCTCATACTCCGAACCTTGGTGTAAGATCTGTTGCTTTGGAGACCTTCATAAGGAAGAAGGAGGTCACTTATGACAGATTTGATTCATTATATTGGCCCCATTTCAATTCCCAATATACTAAGACTCTAGATTCCTCCATAGTGTTCGCTGAAATCATTTCTCATATAAAAGGGGGTACACCAGCTCTTGAGTCTGGTGATGGTAACCTAAGCCGTGAGGATTATCTTTCCTTATCTGTAAATCGAGCCTCAATTTTAGCCAAGCAGAAAAGAGAGATCATATATGACATTTATCAGAGTTATGAAAAAATGAAAATGGATAAAGGGGATTTTGATTTGGCTGATATTGTAATAGACATTCATCGTCGACTCAAAATTGAAAGATATGAGGGTGATGAGATGCACTTTGTGTATATTGATGAGGTGCAAGATCTAACCATGAGTCAAATTGCTTTATTTAAATATGCATGCCAAAATGTTGAAGAAGGTTTTGTTTTTTGCGGTGATACAGCACAGTCCATTGCAAGGAGAGTTGATTTTAGGTTCCAAGATATAAAATCTTTGTTTTACAAGAAGTTTGTGCTAGAATCAAAGAGAAACACACATAGCCAAGCAAAGGAGAAAGGGGAAATTTCAGATATCTTTTTATTGAATCAGAACTTTTGTACTCATGCTGAAGTTCTTAAATTATCCCAGAGCATCATTGAGCTTCTTTTTCGTTTTTTCCCTCATTCTATTGATCTTTTGAAGCCTGAGACTAGTTTGATATATAGGGAAGGTCCTGTTGTTCTTGAATGTGGAAATAGAAAAAATGCAATTGCTACTATTTTTGGCAGTAGTGGACATGTGGGTGGGAAAATTGTTGGCTTTGGAGCCGAGCAAGTAATTTTGGTACGGGATGATTTTGCTCGTAAGGAAATTTTAGACTACATTGGGAAACAGGCTCTTGTTTTAACCATTTTCGAGTGCAAGGGCCTTGAGTTTCAGGTTGTCACAAACTCAACTTATTTAATATATTTCTATGGTGTATGATGTCATTTTTTTACGATCTTCTGTGTCCTTTTCCAGGATGTATTGCTGTACAACTTTTTTGGCTCTTCACCCCTGAAAAATCGATGGAGAGTGATATACGAGTATATGAAGGAACAAGATATGCTAGAACCTACAGAACTTAAGTCTCATCCAATTTTCAATGATTCCAAACACCATATTCTGTGCTCTGAGCTTAAGCAGTTATATGTGGCTATAACTCGTACGAGACAGAGACTGTGGATTTGTGAGAATACAGAGGAGTTCTCTAGACCTATGTTTGACTATTGGAAAAAGAAGGGTCTTGTACAATTTAAAGAACTGGATGATTCACTTGCTCAGGCAATGAAGGTTGCAAGTAGTCCAGAAGAATGGAGGTCACGTGGCAAAAAGGTTGTTTTTATAATTGACCAATATATTCATTGAGCTATTATAATGATAAATTAAATTAACACATCGTGTACATTTTTTTCATTAGATTGGTTCATTGTTCAGTGGTGACTTGTAAGGTATTATAAATTGCTTAGCTACCTGCAATATTTGAGTACCTCATGGATTATATCATGCTATATTAAAAAGGATACGGATCAGTTGCAGTTGCCAACTTTACCTGATGCAGTTATAATACAATATATGAAAAAATTTATATCTCATTAATTTTTAACATTTTATCATAAAATCAAAATATTTAAGGGTGAGGGCAGAGGATCTTGATCAATATCACAAGTAGTTTCGTACTGTGTGAGGCATAGAGCAAATTTTTTATATCTACCATTTCTATCTCTAAATGATATTATGCCATATTGACTGTTCCTTTGCAGATATATTATCAAAATAATTACGAGATGGCAGCAATGTGTTTTGAAAGAGCAGGGGACTCTCTTTGGGAGAGAAAGTCTAAGGCTGCTGGTCTCAGGGCAGGCGCAAATCGTTTGCATGATTTGAATCCTGAGGATGCAAATGCAATGCTTAGGGAAGCTGCTGAAATTTTTGAAGGAATAGGAATGGCTGTTTCTGCTGCGCAGTGTTTTTCTGATTTGGGTGATTATGAAAGAGCTGGTATGAACTTGAGCTTTGTCATCTATGTCTATACTATTATGCCATTTTCCTATGAACTATTTTTTTTTTTTTTTAGGGCTTCAAGTATTTGTATATTAGGCATTAAGTAATTATTTAACAACACAAACAGTGAGTTTACACCTACTTGGTCATGTCCTATGTTCATTGGCTGGGGTTACCCAGGTTGCAGATTGAAACTTGCTCAAAAGTAGAATAAAAAATGAAGAATGTTTATTTCTGTAAAGAACCAATTCAACCCAAAAGCTTAAGTTGTTGGGTGACTGGGCTTGAAGGGTGGACAATGCACAGGCCCACCTACTTGTGCGAAGAAAGAAATTCCACTAGAAAGAAAGCGGGGGGCGGTGAGGATCGAACCCGGTACACCGAGGCTCTGATACCATGTAAAGAACCAATTCAACCCAAAAGCTTAAGCTGTTGGGTGAGGCTACATTAATGGTTTTATATATCTCAACAATTTCACTAATGAATATAAAAGTTGAAACCCATAAATTATGTGGTCCTATGATATATGTCATATGCATCTTAAACACTAACATTGGGAAGGTGTGTTCCATTGATGGAAGATACCTGTATTTATAGGTGAAAACTTCCTTAATTCTCTTCTACACAATCAATCATGTCAATCATGTCTCCTTCAAAAACAAAAGTTTACAATCAACCTTTATTGTCTCCCTCAAAGTCAGAAATGACTTACCAGTTTTTTACTTCTCATTTTTTAGGTTTCATTGGGAAGCTTTGTTCCATTGATTTGCTTATTTCTTCTTGCTTATTCCTTATCCTCCTTTCTCTTTGTCTTAATAAATTTATTCTTTTATTTAAAAATTAAAAAAATAAAACCACCAACAATGTTATCACATTTCTATGCCCCATGTTCGGCAACCATCGTTGTGTGCTATACAAATGAGTTTACTTTATAGATACTCTGCTTGCCCAATCTATGCTTAGTACATATTTTGAACTTCTGCTAGAGTCAGCTTACCCATTTTTGTGTACATTTATGGTTTTTTTTTTTTTTTTTTTAATTTGCACATTAGTAAAATTGAATAAATACCAATTGCTTGTTCTTGTGTTTTTTTTTTTTTTTTATGTATCTATAGGAATTCTACGAATGCTAGATAATAATGTTACTGACAACTGTATATAAAAACACAGAATTGCCACTGAAGCTTGCTCATATTTTTAACGCATTCTCATTTTTAGGCTTCATCTTTAAATTGTGAACTTTTACTCTACAAGATTAATATTGTTTCTGCTAACAGGGAAGCTTTATTTGGAGAAATGTGAAGAGACTGATTTGAAAAGAGCAGGGGATTGCTTTTATTTAGCTGGATGTTATGAAATTGCAGCACAAGTGTATGCTAGAGGCAGTTTCTTCTCAGATTGTTTGACTGTTTGTACAAAAGGAGGATTGTTTGACAATGGTTTATCTTACATTCATCTCTGGAAACAAAATGAAAGTGCTGGCCATACGGCTAGAAGTCATGAACTATACACAATAGAACAGAAGTTTCTGGAAAGTTGTGCTCGTAATTGTTTTGATCGTAAAGATATCAGATCCATGATGAAATTTGTTAGAGCTTTTCATTCGATGGATTTGAAACGTGAGTTCTTACGACAATTAAGTTTACTTGATGAGCTTCTTGTGTTAGAAGAGGAATCAGGGAACTTTATGCAGGCAGTAAACATTACTAGGATGATGGGTGGTGTTCCACGTGAGGCTGACCTGCTGGGAAAAGCTGGTAAATTTGTGGAAGCTTATGAACTTGTGCTTTTCTATGTACTTGCACATTCTCTTTGGTCTGCAGGAAGCAAAGGATGGCCCTTAAAGCAGTTTGCACAGAAGGTTGAGCTTTTGGGAAAAGCATTGTCATTTGCAAAGGAAGAGTCAAACAGCTTTTATGAGCTTGCTTCTACAGAAACAGAAATATTATCCAATGAGCATAGTAACATTTTTGAGTTACTGATTCATTTGAAATCTTCTCGCATGTATGGGAATGTCGGAGGTGAAATATTATGTTTATGGAAACTTTTGGATGCTCATTTTCAACTGATCTCCTCCAAGTATGTCTGGCAAGACGATATATTCAATGATTCTGTGGAAGAAATAATTTTGAAGAATCAGCTTTCTGTGGAGACACTGTTTTACTGTTGGACATGTTGGAAGGATAACATCGTTCATATATTGGAATATCTTCCGAGTTTAAAATCCCATGACATTCACCAGCACAGCAGTTATGGGAAGTTTGCATTGAATTTTTTGGGCGTTCAAAAGCAAATTTCTAATCGAAATGACATCTACCTTTTGCTCATCCCTGATGCTAACTGGGTGATAAAATTGGGTGACAGATCTCTAAAGAAGAACGGAAGGCTGGTTTCTGTTGATGTTCAATCTTTAGTTTCTGCTGCTGAGAGCTATTGGCGTTCAGAAATGGTTTCTGTTGGCATGGATGTCTTGCGCAAGCTAGATGCACTCTACAAGTTGTCAGTTAATAAAGTTCTTTCTGATTTTTGTCAATTCAGGTCTTTGATGCTTATCTACGAGATCTCAAAATTTCTCCTTGAATCCAAATGTTTTAGCCGCAGCTTTAATAACTTAAAAACATTGGAGAATTATCGCAGACATCCAATTCATCATTTCTTTCGCTATGTAGTTCCTCTAGACTGGAAGAAATCACTGTCAAAAGACATGTTTTCGCTTAGGTTAACTGAGGATTGTGAGGATTTGGGGAAAGAGGTCATCTATGAAAACATTAAACTGAAAGGTAGGCTTACTTATGGTCAAATTGGAAGGGTGGCAGTTATGATTCTTGGTACAGCTAATCCGAAAAATGAACTGTCTGTGGAGATCATGAAAAGATTTGAAGATAATCCTCCCTGGAAAGAGTTCATTCAGAGCTTGCAGTGGAATTCAGCAACTGAAATTTCACGAGACAATGAAGCAGTTAAAGAGGTGCATCGCATATATAAGTTTTGTGATGCTTTGCAGTATACTTACAATGTGAACTGGACAGAGGAAGTTGACTATATATCTCCAAGTTGTTTTATGTATCTCATTGAACGCCTTCTCCTCTTCACATCATGCTGGGAGGGGTTCATTTTTGCCACAAAGTCATCTTTTGTTGAATGGCTCATTCACCAGAATGAAAATTCCCTTCCGAATTTGAGTTTATTGGCTGAGGTGCATCCAGATGTAAAAGATGTCCATAAGTTCATTGCCTATGTCCTCCGGGAGTTCCTTTATAATCAAAATGATACCAAACATTGGATTAAAAAATCAAACCTAAATGTGAAGTATTATTTTCCGTTGTTTGTTCTGAGATTGGTTGTTTTGATATGTTTGCTTCACCTCAGCTCTGGTAAATATTTAGAGTTAATTCACGAGTTGTTGGGGAAGAGCCAAGTGACCACTCAACTGCCATTGGAATTTTATAATGTTCTTCGGAAAGGACGGAGGCGCCTTGGTTTGAAAGTCTTTGCTGAGGCATTTAAAATGATTGACAATCCCTTGGTAGTTGTCAGGTTATGGAACAACTCCTCAGAAATTGTGTGTCCAGATGCTGTGTTTGTGGATTTCAAGATATGCCAGCAAAGAGAGCTCATATTACAAGTATTGTTTCCTAATACTGTTGACAATGTGGGTGGGGAAACTGAAGCAGTTATAGTAGAAGCTTCTGGCAACACATCTAATGAGTTTCCTGATACCGTTGACAATGTGGTTGCAGAAACTGCAGCAGTTATAGTAGAAGCTTCTGGCTCAACATCTAATGAGTTTCCATCAACGTTTCCTAATACTGTTGACAATGTGGTTGGGGAAACAGCAGCAGTTATAGTAGAAGCTTCTGCCTCAACATCTAATGAGTTTCCTTCAACGTTTCCTAATACTGTTGACAATGTGGATGGGAAAACTGAAGCAGTTATAGTAGAAGCTTCTGGCGCAACATCTAATGAGTTTCCTTCAACAAACTGTTCCAGTGTTCCAAATAACAGTTCTACTCCTGTTTCAGATCAGACATCTGATAGTGGGATGAAATATGAAATTAACATGTCTACGAATGCTGACTACTTTTGGGATATGTTGGAAAATATGCAGTTGGCAGTTGATGAATCATGTCTCAATATGGTGTCGCGTAGTTCCATTATAATAAGGGTAATCCAGTTTTTATTTTTTATTTTTTACTTTTGGATTGTGTTTAAATACAAAGTCAAAATGGCTTCAATCAAGGGTCCAGTGTCTGAAATTTTTTGTTTCTTCAATTTTTTCATTCTCTCTTCAGGAATTTTTGGATCCTTGCATTGAACTTTTGATTTCTTCAATATCTGGAAGCTTTTCAGAGAACCCTGTTAACCTTAAAAACAAAACTGAATTGGAGGAGGTGGTAAGCTTGCTTGATGAAATGAAGCAACTTTCCTCAGCATTGAGTGTGAAGTAAGTTATATAAGTAACTTGTTCATGTCATAATTTTTTTTTTGAGTTTTCTGATTGCTCTTTCCAATCAGCAATTTAAGATTTAGTATAGCAACAGATATTGCAATATTTTTACTACTTTGGTCAATAACCTTTTTCTCTTGGATCTTCTCTAGTGATCCGTTGATTGAGAATCGTTTTCCAGTGATTGGTGAACTCGCTAAGAAAATTCTTTTAAGACGACTAAAAGTAGCACACATCTTGAATGAGCTGGTTTTGATAAACAAGAATACCAATGTTGAGTATGAGACGACATCACAAACCACCATTGAAGCAGGCAATGATGAACAAGGGCAAAATGATTTAGAGGAATCAAAAGATATCATGTCCAAGAATTTCCAAGGTGCTATCAACTCAGGCCGTGCAAACATAATGGAATGTTGCTGTATTTGCTAACTTTGGTGGCAGCAGCAATTTTTTGTTGGAAATTAGGTGCACACAAAAATTAGGCAGCCTAATGTTCTTTCTTAGCCACCATATCAAGCGAATTTGCTGGCTGATTTTTGGATGATTTCACACCTTAGTTTTGCAACTATATATAAGGTTTCTTGCATTTGGTGTAATGTATCAAACTAAAGACCACGGTTTTATCATAGACCATTGAATTAGTTGATCATGGGTGTTACATTAGCGTATTCATATGTATATGTTACTACCTTACCTTCAAAATAACTAGTTTTTGAAATCAACAATACAGGAACAAGATATAAGGCGCAAAATAATAAGAACACGCCATGAATTTGATGTGTTAACAAGTTTCTTAAATCAAACGGCAAAAGGTTAAAGTCTTTTGCTTCTTGTACTATGATGAGAATGAAAAATATAAAGTACAAACAGTTTCCAAGTCAAGCCAGTCTTCGATTAAGAACACAGAAGCTCCAAGTTGCGATCCAAGAATCCCTTTAGACCTTACAATCTCAGCTCCAAACAGACCTGGAAACTTAGCAAACAACCAGGCACACAACAGAAGACAAGCAGCACGCAGTAATCCCAAAGAGAACGAGAACAGAGGTGAATTTTGGGAAGGAACCCTAAGTTAGGGTTTCAAAGCCTTCAAGAGAGAGAAAAACAGAGAGATTAATAGTAGGTGAGTGAAAAATGATTTTCGGATATGTACAAACAAAGCAGCAGCCAGCGACATTCATGCTTTAACTAAATGGTAGTAGCTTAATTGGTGCATGGGAACTGAGCGGTTGGGAATACATACTAGTCGCGAAGCGATGAACTCACGTAATATTTCCAAAAGAAAATACAAGGATTCACCGTCACCATTTACTTGGTTTGGATGAATATGCACTAACAAAACATTGCTTCATATATATATATATATATATTTCTTTCCACATATTAATGGCATCTGATTATATTGTGTTTTCCATTATTACAAAACAAAATCCTACTGCTTGCCTGAGATTATTACTCCTTACAATATGTAGTCCTTGATGCGCTTGAGAAGAGAATTCATGTTCCTAACCATCATAATTCTAAGCTCATCTAACCCAAAGAGAAAAATTGATGTGTATTGTTGGTTATCGTCGCATGATCATCCATATATATATATAGGGGTTTACATTTATCATTTAACATAACTATAAAAAATTTCCTACACACACAACATTTCTCTATAACATAACACAATCACTTTTCCTATAACATAACTTTTATAAAACCCATATATATATATATATGGGAGGAATAATGAGACTTCATTTACTTAGGGAAAAGCTGACACAAAAGTAGTGTGGCCAAGAAGAATGGGAAAGGGTAAGGCATTTACCTAGTATGGAGGACTTGTTAGAACAAAATTTGCCAAGCTTTGGGGTAGAACACAACACAATTTGACTAAACAAAATATAAGCACCGCCATATTGAAAAATCGGCTTCTTTGACGCAATCTTGATAGGATGCACAATTAGATAAATGTCTTTGTTAATATCTTGTTCATAATGGAGGACACAAAAAGGTAAGAGAAAAAACGCTTACAATGCCATAAGGGACTTGGAAAATAGAGAATAGGCAATTATATGTGATTGAATTGTTCTTCTCTTGCAATTTTATTTTAAATTCATTTATGTATTCTGAGTATTATGAGTTTTTCCATTTTCCATTTTCCATTTGCATGTTTACAAATTTAGAAGTTAAAAACCAAATAAATGAGAAAGTGTAAGGAGGAAAAAAGGAGGTGCTTGTTATCATGGCAACTGGAATCATCCGGAAGAAGTCTGTAAGGACTAAAGAGAACGTTTGCATGGAACATCAAAGGTAAGCTTTCTTTCTTTCTTTTTCTAAATTATCCGTTAGTTATTTTTTCAACTCCAGTGGACAATTACCAAAATTACAAGGTATGGTTGGTTGCTGGAACACAAAAAGCAATAGAGAAATTCTAAGCAGAAAAAACATTGTTTATGCCGTTTGTACCATATTGTATCAGCAAGATTTTTGTTTTGGGACTGTATCTATTTTTAGAGCTCATCCGCCCTTCGGTAATTTGACCAAATCAAGGGTGTGATTCTCATGCAAGAATTTGATCTAATCTTGCATGACATTCTTTCATTCTTCTTTTTCAATACTTGTTATTGTCGTGTAAATATTATAAAATAAATTTATAATTTCATATTTATTTTTAAATTTTTCTACAAAATATTTGAAGTTATTCTACTTAAAATGGATCCCACACTCTCCCCACACACCAAAACCCGGAAGTGGGTTTCGGGTGGAGAGCAATCAAGCATGGGTCTTCTTATCCATTAAGTAATGTTAGGTCGCACACATTGTCTAGTTTTGATGATAATAAATAAGTGACGCCAAATTATTTAACAATTTATTTAGTTTTTGAAAGGATGGTACAAGACTTAATTTGTGATGAATTACGAAGAAGTGAATGCTACATAATTATCATTAAATAGTAAAGATTGAAGTTGCTAGATAAAATTTTAGATTTCATTTAATGGTTAGATGAGATGAATCATGATTATGCCTTGGGTTATATTATCTTAAAGGTTTGGAAACTGAGGAAGTAAGATGGTAATATTCCAGAAAAATAATAATAATTTATAATAATAATAAATTATAAATTAGTAGTAATAATAATATTGTGTATATATATATATGTGTGTGTTATTATGACTAATGATAAATTGGGATTAATTGAATTATTAATTAATTTTGTAAAATGTATAAATTAAATAAATAATTTAAATTTAAAAAGATATACATAATCGATTCAGCTAGGAGAATATAAGAAATCTATATTAAAGAATATTTGAAATGATAAAAATAATTTAAATTTAAAAAGATCTACATAATTGTGAAAATTACTTCAGACCTTTGAATTGAAGAATCTGTGTAGCCTATAATGAATGACAACGAACAATTTGTTAAGTGATGTTTTATTTGGTATTTCTCAAAGCTTATAAAACCTGAGAAGTTTGAGTAATGACTCATGAGTGTACCCATCATCACTGCCTTGAAAGGCAAAAAGGTAATTTTATTGGGGTGATTACAGGGTGACGCTTGCTTGGAGGAATCAATACCTTACAGGGTGACGCTTGCTTGGCCTAAAAGCAACTTGCAGATAATCGATGTATTAATTGCATGCATGGGGAATGACCAAACTAGGCATAGTCATCTATTAGGCCACACACGCTTTTACAAGTTCAATGAAGCATAATTTGTACCAATAAATAAAGAATTTTATAACATTTATGTTGTAGGAATAGTGATTGTGTTATGTTATAGAGATTCGTTTTGCGTGCTAGAATTTTTTATTTTTTTAACTGCGGGACCCACAAAATATTGTGAGTGTAGAAATTTTTTTATTATCATGTTAAATGATAAATAATAAATTCATAAAGAAATAAATAAACAAATAAAAGTGAAGCATAATAAATAGCAAGTTAAATCAAACTAGGCCTGCGTCATTCTTTTCTAATGGCAAGTTATATGTTAGGTTTTCCCATAAGGTAAGAAAAGAGTTAGCATGTCATGTGAATCGAGGTTGGGGTACCACATTTTTTTTTTTTGGGTACAGAAAAGGGGCAAAGCCCCAACAAAAAGTAAAACAGAAACAGAACCAAAAAAGAACAAAACAAAAAGCAGAAAAAAAAAACATAAAGAAGCAACACAAAGTTCTTAGTCAGGATTCCACACAGATGGTTGGCCAGCAGGGGTCTGGACATCTTTCTCCAACAGATTTTGCAGCTCAGACGGTTGATTCAAAAGGAGGTAGACACCAAGGTGCTTGGAAAGAGCATCCTTTGCTAGCCAATCAGCACAGCTATTAGCTTCTCTGTTTGTGAAAGAAAGAGCAGTCATCCAATTTCTTTCCATAAAAGCTCGAATCCTAACTACCAGGGGCAGTTGTCGAGCATCTTTCCCATTAGAGGAAAGCAAGTTGATTGCTTGAGAGGAGTCACTCTCAACAATCACTTTAGGAGTACCTAGCTGCCAAGCTAGATCGAGACCATGGAGAATAGCCCACAGCTCAGCATGAAGAGGAGAGCAAGAACCAAGGAAAGATTGAAAGCCACCAACCCAAACACCATCCTTGTTTCTCAAGAGACCTCCACAAGCTGCTCTCTTAGAAGAAACGGCTCCATCAACATTTAATTTAAGATTGGGTACCACATTAATCACTTATTAGTTTAACCAATGGATCATTAATTGAATCACTTAAATTGAATTTATGAAAAAATATAATATATATATATGGAAAAGTTATACCTACTACCTATTTTTCTTACTACTTCTTACTACCAAATCTTAACCGTTGATTTCCATCAAACTAACGGTTATAATTTATTGTAAATTAATAATTAATTAATAATTATGATCCCATAAATTACAACCGTTAGATTGACAGAAATCAACGGTTAAGATTTGGTAGTAAGAAGTAGTAAGAAAAATAGGTAGTAAGTATAACCCTCCCCATATATATATATATATATATATATATATATATATATATATATATAGGGAAATGTTATATTTACGGTCTATTTTTGTTTACTATTTCTTACGATCATATCTTAATCATTGATTTTCGTCAATTTAGGGTTAAGATTTTCGCAAATCAAATTTATTAATTAATTATTAATTCACAATAAATTACAATCGTTGATTGGCGAAAATCACCGGTTAAGATATGGTGGTAAAAAGTTGCAAAACGAAAATAGGCTAAACAGGTTTTGAGAAAAATTCTTATAATGAACAACTCTTTTTTTTATAATAAGAAAAATGTCGAAAGCTAAAAGTTCCTGGGAGAATATTTTTTTTTAAGCTCTTATCTTTTTATTTTTTGAATCATGTGTTGTTATTTTTTTAAATGAAGAGTTATAAAGATAGATCATAGATAGAGTTATAAAAATTAAATATCTTTATAAAGAGTTATAAAGATATTTTTTTGTAAAAATAATTTTCAAAACTATTTTTACAAAATAGACATTAGTAAACATGTTTTTTTTATTTTTTTGTGAAAATAAAATTCAAACATACCCTTATTCTCTTGACCAGATCATATGAAATCACACCTTAGTTAATTCATTTCCACTTTGTTTCTCACAACTAAATAGCTAAAAAATTTATCACTCACTCCTTTTTAAATAATTATTATTACAAAAAATTAGCTATTTTTTATTTTAAAAGATCAATAGTATTTTTTAAATTTTATTATTTCTCTTAATGCTTTTATTAAATAAAATAAAACATTAATAGATTGACTGTTACCTTGTTCAAGTTAATATAAATTTACTTTTCTGTCCCTTCCACGTAAAAATTTACCAGCTCCATCATTTCTAATGATTATCATTGAAAATATCTCATAATTAAAAAAATAAAGGAAAATAAAAAGTAACCAATCTATTAATTATGGGAAAACATTTTCTATATGAGAATTTAACTCTCATGTTGTGATCTTTTGATTTGCGTGTAAAATTTTTCTTTATTTTTTTTCTTTTTAATAAATATGGGATCCACCATTAATTGAATCACAACATAAGAATTGAATTCTCGTGTAACATGAGAAAATTAAACTTCATTAATTATTAGATTTAAATATATATTGGCAATAATGGGCCATTTGGTATAAGATTTAGGCTAGGATTTTCACAAAATTAATATTTCTAAATTTTTAATTTTCAGATATTATCATGAAATATTTTCATTATATTCTTGAAAATCGTGATTGTCCGATAAATACAAACAAAGGAAGACGACAAGTAGTATCATGAATCATCTCTTTGTGAAAAAAGGTGAAAAGAAAAAGAATACGAAAAGACAGGGACCTTACTAAGTGTCTGCGACTCACCAAAGACCCAAGAAAAAGAAGCATGTAAATGAAGGTAACGAGGAGACCTTAGTTTTTTTTTCATTACACACAGACATAGGTCAATGCATGTACGGAACACAGTACGATGATTTTTTTTCTCCTTCCTTCCTTGTTAAGAAATCCATTTGCTTTACACTGTATGCTTTACATTTATTAGGGTCTATTTCAAAATGGAATTTTGATCAATTTTTCAGTACCTACCGAATGCATGTTGAGAATCTTGGCTAAGAAGGAAACATGATGAGTAAGAGTTCAAGCAAGAAGAAGTCCACACATGGTGACCATAGCTTCATTGACATAATATTTTCATGGTCCCTCGAAGACATTTTCAATGAAGATCTTTACAAGGACAAGGTTTGGAGTTTTACTACAACACCCTTAACTTCTTTTTTTGTCTTTTCTTTTCTTTCCTTTGATGAAACCATTATAAACTTCCAACATTTAATCAAATAATCACCATTAATTTGCAGGTTTGGTTTTGGTGTTAGGTTGGTAGCATTTACTTTAATGACTGATGTTAAACTTGTTATTTACTTGAAGATTTTGCATTCCACTCAGAAAAGCATGTTGCTTGAGTCTCATCTTAATATGTTTTCTGTACTGTTTACATTTTTCAGGTGAAACATATTGATCAATCATTCAACTCTGTTGACCATTATTTTGGGTCCTTTGTGTACCCGTTGTTGGAAGAAACTCGAGCACAATTGTTCTCAAGTATGGAAATCTTATCCAATGCACCTTTTGCAGAAGTAATTTCTCTTCAGGAGGCCAAATCATATGATAAGATACTCTATAATGTTAGAACTGACACCTGGAAAAATAGGTTCTCTGGTCATGGAAAAGAGCTATACAAAACATTGAGTGGAGATATTTTTGTTTTGGCGGATTTCAAACCTGAAACTTTCAATGATTTGCTAAGGGAAGGAAGGATGTGGACTTTTGTATTGTCATCTGGGATTGCAGTGGAGAATATTGAGGATGATGATACCGAAGTTATGTCTGCCTTTAAAGTCATTGCTTCTAAAAACATTGACCTCAACGAAGTAGGGCAAAAATCTTTGTTTATAGTATTTTTAACAAATATAATCCCCAACAGAAGAATATGGAATTCACTGCACATGTCTGGAAATTCGAAGCTCATTGAGAAAATTTTATGTGCTGATGATGTGGTAAGAAAGTCAATTTTATATTATAGCTTTAAGTCAGTATTCCAAAGTTATATACTGTAATAAAATGATAAGCTGTTGCCATCAAACATTGTTACTGTGTTAATATATACCAAAGTATCACACTGTAATAGTGTTCAGGTTATTTTAATATTCAGTGCTGATAGTCTATTGTAATTATTTGTATTTACTGTTATAGAAAGTATGTAGTGGGATATTCATGTATCAGAAGATTCACAACAACTAGCTTAATTGTTTATAAAATTGCAAATGACATTTTCTTGTTAATTTTCATGGGGACTATGTGTCATTTCTAAGTAGAACATATTTTAAATTTTAAATTTAAATATTGTTACAACTAATGGATGTATGCTGGGGACAGGTTGAAGAAAGTTGTGATTATTGCTCTCTGCAGACTTATGCTTTAAGGGATGATATAACATGTCAAAGGTTATCATCTGAATTGAATGAGTCCCAATATAAGGCAATTTGTGCTTGCCTTTCTTCCTTACACTGTAATCATAGGTCTACCGTGGATCTCATTTGGGGTCCACCTGGAACTGGAAAAACAAAAACTTTGGGTACACTGCTTTTTGCTCTGTTGAAGATGAACTATAGGACTCTTGTCTGTGCCCCAACAAATGTTGCCATTAAAGAAGTGGCATCGCGTGTCTTGAGCATGGTGAGAGAATCATTTGATAGAAAATCTGATGCCTTGTCCTGTGCATTAGGTGACATCCTATTATTTGGGAATCACGAGCGGCTCAAAGTTGGTGCGGACATTGAAGACATATATTTGGATTATCGTGTCAAGAAGCTCACAATGTGCTTTGCACCTCTTACTGGTTGGAGATGTTGTTTTGGTTCAATGATTGATCTTCTTGAAAACTGTGTTTCCCATTATCATATATACATTGACAATGAGTTGAGAAAGGAGCAAGACCACATTGATGATGATAATATTTCTAATACAAAAGGTGATGACCCTTCAGATTGTAGTGAGAGGATGTGCAAATCTTTTCTTGAGTTTCTGAGAGAAAGGTTTCTTTCTATAGTATTGCCACTCAGAAACTGTATTTCTGACTTGTGTACTCATATAGCCAGAAGTTACATTTTGGAACATAACTTTGAAGGTTTGGTCTGCCTTATTCAATCTCTTGATTCGTTCAAAGCTTTGTTGTTTCAAAGTAATGTCATCTGTGAAGTATTGGAAGAGCTTTTTTCTCCTCCTGAAAAGCAATATAGTTCTTTTGAGTCATTTGGGGGTGCCGAATGCTTATTGTACAAGAAGAGATCTGAATGCCTGTCTTCTTTAAGAACCCTTAAAGGTTCACTTGGTGAACTTAACCTCCCAAATGTTTTGAACCAAGAATCAATTAGAGAGTTCTGTTTACAAACATCCTCATTAATATTCTCCACTGCTTCTAGTTCCTTTAAGCTTCATTCTGTTGACAGGAAGCCACTAAATGTTTTATTGATTGATGAAGCTGCACAGTTGAAGGAATGTGAATCAATCATACCTCTACTACTTCCAGACATAAACCATGCCATTCTTGTTGGAGATGAATGCCAGCTACCAGCAATGGTGGAAAGTAATGTATGTACATGCTACTTTGTTTTCATGCACTTTCTAAAAATGTTTCATTTAGTGAATTTAATATCCCTGTTTTCTACATCTCCACCTTCTGAAGCCTAGATTGTTTTCCACTGCAAATTAATATTTATTCTTGTCCTTATTCTGTCCAAGGTTTCTTTTGAAGTTGGTTTTGGAAGAAGCTTATTTGGGAGGCTGAGCTCTTTGGGTCATCCAAATCACTTTCTAAATATACAGTACAGGATGCATCCAGCAATAAGTTCCTTTCCAAATTCACAGTTCTATTTAAACCAAATTCTTGATGCTCCAAATGTTGTGAGAAAGAACTATAGAAAGCAATATCTCCCAGGGCCAATGTTTGGTCCCTATTCCTTTATAAATGTAGTTGGTGGCAGTGAAGACTTCGATGATGCTGGGCGAAGCCGGAAAAATATGGTTGAAGTTGCAGTTGTGAAGAGAATAATTCGAAAATGTTTTGAAGGTATATATTTATATGAGTGTGTGTGTGTGTGTGCATATATATATACATATTATATTATATATCTATATTAATTTCTCATTTGTAATCTATCTTGCTATTGTTTTTCTTTTTCTGCCCTTTCGTAGGAGTATACTAGTCAGTAGAGAAATTATTCATATATTGTAAACCTACATGTTGTAATTGACTTAATGTTTGTCACTAGGTAACATTAAGTTTTAGTAACAATCATGCATCATGTTATTGCATTTTCTTTGTAAGTGCAGAGTATATTAATGTGAAGGGCAAATATTCATTGATTTTAACACTAGATGGTTTTAATTGTCTTAATGTTTAACATTCCTTCAGGTATTAGTAGTATTAACTATCAAGGTTTTATAACCTGATTAAGTTTATTGGAAAAAAAAAATTGATATGTTAAATTCTTTCTACTTTCTACTATTACAAACGTCCTGAAGAAAAGGACAGAAAGGTGAATGATAATAATGTGAAATATACTAGTCACTAGATATTATGAATTTTTTATTTATTTTTAAATACCTAGTTAATTTGTACATATTTTCTGATAGTAATATACTGCCTGGTATGTAGCATGGCGTGTCTTGAAGGAGAACCTCAGTATAGGTATAGTGTCTCCATATGCTGCCCAAGTGCTTGCGATTCAGGATATACTTGGACAAAACTATGATAGGAATGATGGATTTGATGTGAAGGTGAGAACTATTGATGGTTTCCAGGGTGGAGAGCAGGACATTATTATATTATCAACTGTAAGAACTAATGCCAGTACTTCACTTAAGTTCATCTCCAGTCAACAGAGGACTAATGTTGCTCTTACAAGGGCTAGGTAGAGCTTACTATGTACTATTCTTTTAAGTTTGCATTTGTACCTAAAAAAAGTTTGCATTTGTCTTAATTGTGTAAAGCTGGTGTGATATTCAACAGGTACTGTTTGTGGATTTTGGGAAATGAAAGGACCCTCACAAATGAGGAAAATGTTTGGAAAGCTTTGGTGCTTGATGCTAAAAAACGTCAATGTTTCTTTAATGCGGATGAAGACATGGATCTGGCTAAAAGTATTTGGAATGCCAAGAAAGAGCTAGATCAATTGGATGATTTGCTTAATGCAGATAGTGTCCTTTTCAGAAATTCTAGGTGGAAGGTATTTTGATTCTTGAACTTGAAATTATACTTAATGTTTATGTTGTTGATATTCACATCATGTCTTCGACCTTTAGTTCACATTCTCACTTTCATGTTTCTGCAGGTTCTTTTCAGTGATAACTTCCTAAAATCATTTAAAAAACTGCGTGCAGAGCGGATAAAGAAGTCAGTTATTAGCCTCTTACTCAAACTTTCCGGTGGGTGGAGACCTAAAAGGATGAAAGTGAACTTACTTTGTGGAAATTCATCACAGATATTGAAGCAATTCAAAGTTGAAGGTCTTTACATTGTTTGTTCAAGAGACATAATAAAAGAATCACGGTATACTCAAGTTTTGAAGATATGGGATGTACTGCCTCTAGAGGAAATACCTAAACTAGTTAAGCGTCTTGATGGTATATTTGGAAGCTACACCGATGATTATATAAGTCGCTGTAGTGAGAAATGTTATGAGGGGTAAGTACTTTAAGATGTTTTCTGTTAGATCTAAGTTGTTAAAGCTAACTTATATGATGTGTTTTGCTTCTTTTCTAGGAAAATTGAGGTCCCAATGAGTTGGGAAAGGTCAGTAGAGATCATCAAATTTAAGAATCTCTATAGTAATGGAAATGAAGCCGAATTAAGTGGCTGTGATCAAAGAATTTACGTTGAGAATTCAAAGGTTGAGGAAAGTTTGTTATTGATGAAATTCTACTCCTTATCATCAGGTGTAGTTAGCCACTTGCTTTCTGATCGTGAAGGTAATGAATTGGATCTTCCATTTGAAGTATCAGATGAAGAACGTGAGATAATTTTGTTTTCTAAAAGTACATTTGTATTGGGTCGCTCTGGTACTGGTAAAACTACTGTTTTGACCATGAAGTTATTTCAAAAGGAGAACAAGCACCATACGGCTGTTGAAGCCTCATATGGCATTAAGAGTGCTGCAGGTCCATGTTTGAATCATGAAAAAGAGTATGAAGAGAGTTCTTCTGTGAATGACAGGCCTGTGTTACGCCAGTTATTTGTAACAGTGAGTCCTAAACTATGTCAAGCGGTAAAACATCATGTTGTTCGAATGAAAAGGTGTGGAACTTCTACTATAGACTCTGCTTTTCTTACTCCTTGTTGGATGAATGTTAGGCAAAATGTCTTGTTGAATTTGGCGTAAGCTAATCTTTGGAATAATCTCTTGGTGTCTATCTTACCATTATCTATCTATGTGTCTTACCATTATCTCTTGGAGTCTATATTACATATATGCAAACTGGAAAATAATTTATTGGGAGCATTTTGTATTGTTATATTTCTCCGTTTTTTTTTTTATAGATGTGGATTGTGGAAAATATTTTCTTGTAGAAAGAGAATTAGAGGGAAATTGGAAGTATTATAAATTTGAAAATATAAATCTATAGATGTGTGATCGGTTAGGGAAGAGTATTTCTTGGAAATGTGATAGTTTAATATATTTTTATTTTACTTTATTTTGTTACAAAAGTATAATCAAAGTTATATATATATATATATATATATATATATATATATATATATATCTGTGTGTGTGTGTGTAGGAGGGATCTTTTGAATGAATAAGTCTTGTATATATTTAACATGCCTTTTTACTTAAGTGCCCGTTGATCTTGAAGCGTTGCCTATGCATAGGACTAATTTTCCTTGCACTGAAATTCAAATTTTATTTATTACAATTCCTTGTAAGGATTGAATTCTTAACTCCTAAAAGAAAAAGCTATTAGGTGAAATCTCATTAAATGTTTTAAATCTAAGGGAAAATAAATCGACAACCAATACCATTTTAGACTAACTTACACAATAAATTAAATTAATTAAGTTATTTGGTTGTCGAAAGCTATCTGTTTATTTTATTTGTGACTGGTAACTATTACTTATTTGTTTATTTTATTTGTGACTGTTGCATTTTTATTTCAGTCAGCATAGATTTCATTATCTTGTGTAATCCATATTGAATAATTTTAGCGTGATATTGTTTAGTCCTTATATGATATATGTTAATTCTCAAATTTTTATGTTTTTTTTCTCTTGTTACTAATTTGGTTAGGGTTTTTTTTATAGTTTGTGATGTTGTATAGTGAATAGTAATACTACTATAGTTTTTTATTACTATTATAGTATATTACTTTTTTTCTGCTTTTTCTTTTTCAATCAATGCTATAGTTTTGTTATTTTTTGTCATGCATATTTGTTTACATATTTTTTTGATAGATGTTTAATTAAAAAAAAAAACTTTTTCTCATTTTTTTAAGTCAAAAGATGGATTATAGATCAAATTTACCAACAATCTTTGTTCTCATGCACAATAAGATAAAATTTATGGCTCCAGCCCAATTTTGACAGGATGAATTGCTGTTTTGGCAGTGAATTGCGTGATAAGGTATATGGAAAGCTTCTTCTATTAGGTTATAATTTTGATACTGTTATCTGTTTAAGAAATTATGTTATGCTCTTGAAGTTACACTATTCAAGTGCTTAAATCTAGTTATCATTATGGTGTAAGTGCATGCCTTCTGAAATAATTAAGTCCTCATGTACTTTCACTTAAATTTCGTTGATTTCATAGTTTTTATGCATGCTTTGATTGGTATCTAATATTGAACCGTGTTATGCATACAGATCCATATGTGATGCGGATATTTCTACTGAAAACAGTTCAATTGAGGAAGATATTGTAGACGTTGATACATCAATACAGTTTAAGAATATACCAGATTCTTTTGTTAATCTTCCAACCAACTCATATCCACTTGTAATAACGTTTCAGAAGTTTCTGATGATGCTTGATGGGACTTTGGGGAATTCCTTTTTTGAAAGATTTAGTGACCAATCCTCTCATAGTCTGAACCTTGGTGTAAGATCTGTTGCTTTGGAGACCTTCATAAGGAAGAAGGAGGTCACTTATGACAGATTTGATTCATTATATTGGTCCCATTTCAATTCCCAATATACTAAGATGGTGGATTCCTCCAGAGTGTTCACTGAAATCATTTCTCATATAAAAGGAGGTATACAAGCTGTTGAGTCTCGTGATGGTAAGCTAAGCCGCGAGGATTATCTTTCCTTATCTGTAAACCGAGCCTCAAGTTTAGCCAAGCAGAAAAGAGAGATCATATTGTAATAGACATTCATCGTCGACTCAAAATTAAAAGATATGAGGGTGATGAGATGCAGTTTGTATATATTGATGAGGTGCAAGATCTAACCATGAGTCAAATTGCTTTATTTAAATATGTGTGCCAAAATGTTGAAGAAGGTTTTGTTTTTTGCGGTGATACAGCACAAACCATTGCAAGGGGAATTGATTTTAGGTTCCAAGATATAAAATCTTTGTTTTACAAGAAGTTTGTGCTAGAATCAAAGAGAAGCACATATAGCCAAGGAAAGGAGAAAGGAAAAATCTCAGATATATTTTTATTGAATCAGAACTTTCGTACTCATGCTGGAGTGCTGAAATTATCCCAGAGCATCATTGAGCTTCTTTTTTGTTTTTTTCCTCATTCTATTGATCTTTTGAAGCCTGAGACTAGTTTGATTTATGGGGAAGGTCCAGTTGTTCTTGAATTTGAAAATAGAAAAAATGCAATTGCTACTATTTTTGGCAGTAGTGGACATGTGGGTGGGAAAATTATTGGCTTTGGAGCCGAGCAAGTAATTTTGGTACGAGATGATTTTGCTCGTAAGGAAATTTTAGATTACACAGGGAAACATGCTCTTGTTTTAACTATTTTAGAGTGCAAGGGCCTTGAGTTTCAGGTTGTCACAAACTCATCTTATTTAATATATTTCTATGGTGTATGATATGTCATTTTTTTATGGTCTTCTGTGTCCTTTTCCAGGATGTATTGCTGTACAACTTTTTTGGCTCTTCACCCCTGAAAAATCGATGGAGGGTGATATATGAGTATATGAAGGAACAAGATATGTTACAACCTACAGAACTTAAGTCTTATCCAAGTTTCAATGATTCCAAACACCATATTCTGTGCTCTGAGCTTAAGCAGCTATATGTGGCTATAACTCGTACGAGACAGAGATTGTGGATTTGTGAGAATACAGAGGAGTTCTCTAGACCTATGTTTGACTATTGGAAAAAGAAGGGTCTTGTACAATTTAAAGAACTGGATGATTCCCTTGCTCAGGCAATGAAAGTTGCAAGTAGTCCAGAAGAATGGAGGTCACGTGGCAAAAAGGTTGTTTTTATAATTGATCAATATGTTCATTGACCTATCATAGTGATAAATTAAATTAACACTAACACATTGCGTACTTTTTTTTATTTGATTGGTTCATTGTTCAGTGGTGACTTGTAAGGTATTATAAATTGCTTAGCTACCTAAAATATCTGAGTACCTCATGGATCATATCATGCTATATTAAAAAGGATATGGATCAGTTGCAGTTACCAACTTTACCTGATGCAGCTATTATACAATATATGAAAAAAATTATAGCTCATTAATCTTTAACATTTTATCATAAAATCGAAATATTTAAGGGTGAGGGCAGAGGATCTTGATCAATATCACAAGTAGGTTTATACTGTGAGGCATGGAACAAATTTTTCATATCTACCATTTCTGTCTTGCAATTTTTCCCTTTGAATGATATTATACCATATTGACTGTTCCTTTGCAGCTATATTATCAAAATAATTACGAGATGGCAACAATGTGTTTTGAAAGAGCAGGGGACTCTTATTGGGAGAGAAAGTCTAAGGCTGCTGGTCTTAGGGCAGGAGCAAATCGTTTGCATGATTTGAATCCTGAGGATGCAAATGCAATGCTTAGGGAAGCTGCTGAAATTTTTGAAGCAATAGGAATGGCTGATTCTGCTGCACTGTGTTTTTCTGATTTGGGGGATTATGAAAGAGCTGGTTTGAACTTGAGCTTTTTCATCTATGTCTATACTTTTATGCCATTTTCCTATGAATTATTTTATTCGTTTTAGAGCTTCAAGTATTTGTACATTAGGCATTAAGTAATTATTTAACAACACAAACAGCGAGTTTACCTACTTGGTCATGTCCTATGTTCATTGGCTGGGGTTACCCTGGTTGCATATTGGAACCTGCTAAAAAAAATGAAGAATGTTTTTTTCACTAATGAATATAAAAGTTGAAACCCATAAATTATGTGGTCTTATGATATATGTCATATGCATATTAAACACTAACATTGGGAAAGTGTGTTCCATTGATGGAGGAGACCTGTATTTATAGATGAGAACTTCCTTAATTCTCTTCTACACCATCAATCATGTCAATCATGTCTCCTGCAAAGTCAAAAGTTGACAATCACCTTTACTTTATTGTCTCCCTCAAAGTCAGAAATGACTTACCAGTTTTTTACTTCTTCTCATTTTTGACTTTACATTGGGAAGCTTTGTTCCATTGATTTGCTTATTTTCTTTTTATTCTTTTGTTTAGGAGGATTCCTTATCATTCTTTCTCTTTGTCTTAATAAATTTCTTCTTTTATTTGAAAATAAAACCACCTACAATGATATCACATTTCTATGTCTCATGTTCGGCAACCATCGTTGTGTGCTATAACAAATGAGTCTACTTTATAGATACTGTTCTTGCCCTATCTATGCTTATTACTAATGCTAGATAATATTACTGACAACTGTATATAAAAAATGTAGAATATTCTAGAGTCTCTTAATTATTTCTAACTACTTGTCTCTTTGAGTAGTGTGATGTCTCTTTGATTAGTGTGGTGTCTCTTTGGTTAGTGTGATGTCTCTTTGGTTACTGTGTATTTTATTTATTACCTCATCTCCTTAACTACTTTGTAATCTGTATATAATGAACCCTTTGGGTGTCAATCAACATATGAAAAAAGTATATTTCAGTCTTATATTTCTACATGGTATCAAGAGCAGGTTATCCTGTGATTATTTTGTAAACCTCCACGTTCATCTCTCCTTTTCTTTTCATTTTTTTTTTTCACCATTCCCTACTATAACTCAGAAATCATATCTGGACCGCTTCAATCACGAAACCAAGGCCACCATTGGACTCAGCAGCCATTTCCGAGTCGACCCACGTCAACCCCGTCGCCGGAAAGTCTCCCACGCGCCGCCACAGCAGAACTGCCTTCCCGGCGCGTGTAAGCCACGCGCCGCCTTGCCGGACTCCGTTTGCCACGCGGCTTTCACAGAACGATTCGCATGGCCTCCCTCTTCCTGTTCTGAGGTTTTAAATCTCGATTGGAGCACTTTTCTTGCTGGGTCCAGTTGGTTCCTCTTCGGTTCTTTGATTTTGTCCCTGTTCTGAGTTCCTTTTTTTTTAACAATGGAAGTTGAAAATATTGAGGTTGAGAATAAGCATTCTGAAAAATTATCCGGTAATATTTCCGGTGTTTCTTCATCTTTCGGAGACAACCCAGCTATACAGATCACTAACCAACGTTTAAACGGTAAAAATTATGTGCAATGGCATCAATCTGTCAAGCTGTTTATCCAAGCAAAAGGGAAAATGGGGTATCTTGATGGAAAAAAGGAAAAACCTGGAGCTGATGAACCTGATTATGATAAATGGATGACTGAAAATGCCTTGGTCATGACCTGGTTGACTAACTCTATGGATCCTGATATCAGTCAAACTTATTTGTTTCTTGATACGGCTCAGGAAATTTGGGATGCCGTTAAAGATTATTATTCTGACCTGGGCAATGCTTCTCAGGCTTTTGAACTCAACACCAAGGTAAGAGAGTTACATCAAGAGGGGATGTCTGTTACTGAATACTTTCTTGCTTTAAAAACTCTGTGGCAGGAGTTGGACCTTTATGATGCAGCAGATCTTCAAGGTTTAGAAGCCAATGCAAGGTTTAAAAGTTACTTAGAGAAAAGACGTCTCTATGATTTTCTTGCTGGCCTTAATCGTGATCTTGATGATGTTCGTGGAAGGATATTGGGGCAGAACCCATTACCTTCTATTGCAGCTGCTTTTTCTATGGTACGACGGGAAGAACTTTGCCGAATGGTAATGTTGGGGGACAAGAACTCTAAATCCTCCGATGTATCTACTTTAGTAGCAAAACATACTCCTCGTTCCCCTAGTGATGCAAAACGTTCTGACCGATGGTGTTCTCACTGCAATAAGAGTGGTCACACTCGCGAAAAATGTTGGGAAATTCATGGAAAACCACCAAACTGGAAAGCAAAGGGGCCAAATAAGAGTCGTGCTTATCAAATCTCTTCTGATGATAAGGGTGAAGAGTCTCGTGCCTCTCCAAATTTCGATGGTGTATTCATTCCTAAAGCTCAGTATGAGCACTTTCAGAAAGTGATGTCTAAATCTGCTGAGGCAACTAGTCATGTTGCTCAACAAGGTATGGCACTCCATGTTGATCATAGTAGTCGTTGGATTCTTGATTCAGGAGCTTCTGATCATATGACAGGTAATGCATCCTTGTTTTGTTCTTATATCCCTTATTATCACCAGTCACGAATAAGGACTGCTGATGGTAGTTTCTCTACTATTGCGGGAAAGGGATCCATTAAGCTCTCTGAACATATTACTCTGAATTCTGTCCTTCATGTCCCTTCTCTTACTTGTAACCTGATCTCTATTAGTAAACTTTCCTCTGAATTGCATTGTGTTGCTAAATTCTCTGCCAAAACCTGTGTTTTTCAGGAACAGGATTCGGGGATGATGATTGGCAGTGCTAGAGAGGAAGAAGGGCTTTACTATTTTGAAGAAGATTCTCATGAAAAGAGATTTTTTGCAAACCACTCTTTATGTTTATCAGACGATTGTAATGATGTCTTGTTGTGGCATCGTCGTTTAGGACACCCAAATTTCTTTTATCTTCAAAAGTTGTTTCCAAACTTATTTATCAATAAAAAACCAAGTTCCTTTTTTTGTGAGGATTGTCAGTTTGCCAAACACTCGTGTTTCTTATTCTCCCAGAGATTATCATGTTTCGTCTCCATTTACATTGATTCATAGTGATATTTGGGGGCCAGCTCGTGAAAAAAATATATCTGGAACTCGTTGGTTTATTACCTTCATTGATGATCATTCTAGAGTATGCTGGGTATATCTTCTAAAAGATAAGTCTGAAGCGGCAGCCACTTTTAAAAAATTTCATGCTATAGTACAAACTCAATTCCAGACCTCTATCCAAATCCTGCGAACTGACAACGGTACTGAATATTTTAATTCTGTTCTTGGTGATTACCTAACCAAGCAAGGCATTATCCATCAAAGTTCTTGTCCTAACACCCCTCAACAAAATGGGGTGGCTGAAAGAAAAAATAGACATCTCATTGAAGTTGCTAGAGCCCTCTTGTTTTCAATGCATGTCCCTAAATACCTGTGGGGGGAGGCCGTCTTGACTGCCTCATATCTCATCAATCGGATGCCCTCTCGTGTCCTAAATTTTCATTCTCCCATTTTTTGCCTTACCCGCTCTTTTCCCTCCTTTCGGGCTCTCTCTTATATTCCTCCAAAGTTGTTTGGCTGTGTAGTTTTTGTTCATATTCCTCAACATCAAAGGTCCAAACTTGATCCAAAGTCTATTTGATGTGTTTTCATAGGGTACCCTCCTAATCAAAAAGCTTACAAGTGCTACTCACCTTCTCTTCGAAAGGTCTTTGTTTCTATGGATGTTACCTTTTATGAAACACAATCATTTTTTTCCTCGACTTCTCTTCAGGGGGAGTCTATCGGTGTAAAAGAAGACAAGTCTTGGATTCCAAATAATTCTTCTGTCTTACCTTTACCTTTGGAAACATTTGTTGTTCCTTTACCTTTGGAGACAGGGGGAGCTAATGTACAGGAGACAAGGACAGGAACTGTACCAGAGACTGGAGATCCTCCCGGTAAATGGGAAAATTCTACAGCAGGCGTAAATCTCCTCAAGATCCTCTAGACTGCCAGGATTCTGACCCGTGTCCTAGTTCCAGCAATCCACTTGAGAACACTGGTACAGCTGACCTAGATATGCCTATTGCCCTTCGAAAAGGTACTAGATCTTGCACTGCTCATCCTATTTCTCATCACATTTCATATGAAAAGTTGTCTCCAGGTTTTCGTGATTTCAACACTATATTAGACGGTACAAAAATACCAAAAAATATCCAAGAGGCTCTTAATGACCCTAAATGGAGGGATGCTGTCTTTGAAGAAATGGATGCACTTAAAAAAAATGGAACTTGGGAGTCCGTGGTACTTCCCAGAGGAAAGAAAACTGTAGGTTGCAAGTGGGTGTTCACAATAAAATTTAATGCAGATAACAGCATCAACAAATATAAGGCCAGATTGGTTGCCAAAGGATTTACCCAGACTTATGGGATAGACTATCAGGAGACGTTTGCTCCTGTTGCCAAACTTAATTCTATCCGAGTCCTACTATCACTTGCTGCCAACCTTGATTGGCCCTTGCATCAATTGGACGTAAAGAATGCTTTCTTAAATGGGGATTTACATGAGGAAGTTTACATGGATCCACCACCTGGTTTTGAAGAAGGAGATGGTTCTGTATGCATGTTGAAGAAGTCTCTTTATGGACTTAAACAATCCCCTAGAGAGTGGTTTGAAAAATTTACTCGTTTTGTTAAAGAAAGGGGATTTATCCAAGCTCAGACTGATCACACTTTATTTTTTAAACACTCCGATAGTGGCAAAATTGCTATCCTCATTGTTTATGTTGATGACATAATTGTCACAGGTGATGACTGGGAGGAAATAAAATCTTTAAAGGGGGGTTTAGCTAATCTGTTTGAACTAAAGGATCTTGGATCACTCAAATATTTCCTTGGAATGGAAATTGCTCGTAGCAAAGCGGGAATTTCCTTATCTCAAAAGAAATATATCCTAGACCTGCTACAAGAAACAGGTATGCTTTGGTGCAAGCCTGCAGAAACTCCAGTTGAACCCAATATTAAATTGGGAATTGAAGATGGAAAAGATGTTGACAGGGAGCAGTACCAAAGGTTGGTAGGGAAGCTGATCTATTTATCTCACACTCGACCTGATATTGCATTTGCCATTAGCATGGTTAGCCAATTCATGCATTCTCCTAAGGAAAAGCACCTTAGTGCGGTTTATAGAATTCTCAAGTACCTCAAAAACACACCTGGTCGAGGAATGCTCTTTAAAAGAGGACACAAGAGGATGATTGAAATCTATACAGATGCTGATTGGGCTGGCTCTGCATTGGACCGAAGATCCACTTCAGGATATTGTACCTATGTCTGGGGAAATCTTGTGACCTGAAGAAGTAAAAAACAAACTGTTGTTGCCAGAAGCAGTGCAGAAGCAGAATTTCGAGCGTTAGCTCATGGTATTTGTGAAGGAATCTGGTTAAGAAGACTTCTTGAAGAATTAAAGATATCTTATTCTCTACCTGTGAGACTCTATTGTGATAATAAGGCTGCTGTCAGTATTGCTCAAAATCCTGTTCATCATGACAGAACCAAACATGTGGAGGTTGATCGTTATTTTATCAAAGAAAAATTGGAGGAGGGTAGTGTATGTTTGTCATATATACCTACCAAGGAGCAAACAGCCGACATTCTCACCAAAGGATTACACAAACCCATCTTTGAGGATTTAATTAGCAAGTTGGGGATGATCAATATATATCTCCCAACTTGAGGGGGAGTGTAGAATATTCTAGAGTCTCTTAATTATTTCTAACTACTTGTCTCTTTGAGTAGTGTGATGTCTCTTTGATTAGTGTGGTGTCTCTTTGGTTAGTGTGATGTCTCTTTGGTTACTGTGTATTTTATTTATTACCTCATCTCCTTAACTACTTTGTAATCTGTATATAATGAACCCTGTGGGTGTCAATCAACATATGAAAAAAGTATATTTCAGTCTTATATTTCTACAAAAAAACAGAATTGCCACCTAAGCTTGCTCATATTTCTAACGCATTCTCATATTTAGGCTTCATTTTAAATTGTGAACTTTTACTCTACAAGATTAATATTGTTTCTGCTAACAGGGAAACTTTATTTGGAGAAATGTGAAGAGCCTGATTTGAAAAGAGCAGGGGATTGCTTTTATTTAGCTGGATGTTATGAATTTGCAGCTGAAGTGTATGCTAGAGGCAGTTTCTTCTCAGATTGTTTGTCTGTTTGTGCAAAAGGAGGATTGTTTGACATTGGTTTATCTTACATTCAGCACTGGAAACAAAATGAAAGTGCTGGCCATACGGCTAGAAGTCATGAACTATACACAATAGAACAGAAGTTTCTGGAAAGTTGTGCTCGTAATTATTTTGATCGCAAAGATACCAGATCCATGATGAAATTTGTTAGAGCTTTTCATTCGATGGATTTGAAGCGTGAGTTCTTACAACAATTAAGTTTACTTGATGAGCTTCTTGTGTTAGAAGAGGAATCAGGGAACTTTATGGAGGCAGCAAACATTGCTAAAATGATGGGTGATATTCCACGTGAGGCTGACCTGCTGGGAAAAGCTGGTAAATTTGTGGAAGCTTATGAACTTGTGCTTTTCTTTGTACTTGCGCATTCTCTTTGGTCTGCAGGAAGCAAAGGATGGCCCTTAAAGCAGTATGCACAGAAGGTTGAGCTTTTGGAAAGAGCATTGTCCTTTGCAAAGGAAGAATCAAACAGCTTTTATGAGATTGCGTGTACAGAAACTGAAATATTATCAAATGAGTATAGTAACATTTTTGAGATACTGATTCATTTGAAATCTTCTCGCACGTACGGGAGTGTCAGAGGTGAAATATTATGTTTATGGAAACTTTTGGATGCTCATTTTCAACTGAACTCCTCCAAGTATGTCTGGCAAGACAATATGTTAAATGATTCTGTGGAAGAAATAATTTTGAAGAATCAGCTTTCTGTGGAGACACTGTTTTACTGTTGGACATGTTGGAAGGATAACATCGTTCATATATTGGAATATCTTCAAAGTCTAAAATCCCATGACATTGACCAGCACAGCAGTTATGGGAAGTTTGCATTGAATTTTTTGGGTGTTCAAAAGCAAATTTCTAATCGAAATGACATCTACCTTTTGCTCATCCCTGATGCTAACTGGGTGATAAAATTGGGTGACAGATCTCTAAAGAAGAACGGAAGGCTGGTTTCTGTTGATGTTCAATCTTTAGTTTCTGCTGCTGAGAGCTATTGGCGTTCAGAAATGGTTTCTGTTGGCATGGATGTCTTGCGCAACCTCGATGCACTCTACAAGTTGTCAGTTAATAAAGTTCTTTCTGACTTTTGTCAATTCAGGTCTTTGATGCTTATCGATGAGGTCTCAAAATTTCTCCTTGAATCCAAATGTTTTAGCCGCAGCTTTAATAACTTAAAAACATTGGAGAATTATCGCAGACATCCAATTGATCATTTCTTTCGCTATGTATTTCCTCTAGACTGGAAGAAATCACTGTCAAAAGACATGGTTTCCCTTAGGCTAACTGAGGCTTGTCAGGGTTTCGGGGAAGAGGTCATCTATGAAAACATTAAACCGAAAGGTAGGCTGACTTATGGTCAAATTGGAAGGGTGGCAGTTATAATTCTTGGTACAGCTAATCTGAAAAATGAACTGTGTGTGGAGATCCTAAAAAGATTTGAAGATAATCCTCCCTGGAAAGAGTTCATTCTGAGCTTGCAGTGGAATTCAGCATCTGAAATTTCACAAGGCAATGAAGCAGTTAAAGAGCTGCATCACATATATAAGTTCTATGAAGCTTTGCAGTATACTTACAATGTGAACTGGACAATGGAAGTTGACTATATATCTCCAAGTTGTTTTATGTATCTCATTGAACGTCTTCTGCTCTTCACATCTTGCCTGAAGGGGTTCATTTTTGCCACAAAGTCATCTTTTGTTGAATGGCTCATTTACCAGGATGAAAGTTCCCTTCCGAATTTGAGTTTATTGGCTGAGGTGCATCAAGATGTAAAAGATGTCCATAATTTCATTGCGTATGTCCTCCATGAGTTTCTTTTTAATCAAACTGGTACCAAAAATTGGATTAAAAAATCAAACCTAAATGTGAAGTATTATTTTCCGTTGTTTGTTCTGAGATTGGTTATTTTGATATGTTTGCTTCACCTCAGCTCTGGTAAATATTTAGAGTTAATTCATGAGTTGTTGGGGAAGAGCCAAGTGACCACTCAACTGCCATTGGAATTTTATAATGCTCTTCAGAAAGGACGGAAGCGCCTGGGTTTGAAAGTCTTTGCTGAGGCATTTAAAATGATTGACAATCCCTTGGTAGTTGTCAGCTTATGGAACAACTCTTCAGAAATTGTGTGTCCAGATGCTGTGTTTGTGGATTTAAAGATATGCCAGCAAAGAGAACTCATATTACAAGTATTGTTTCCTAATACTGTTGACAATGTGGGTGGGGAAACTGCAGCAGTTATAGTAGAAGCTTCTGGCTCAACATCTAATGAGTTTCATTCAACAAACTGTTCCAGTGTTCCAAATAACAATTCTGCTCCAGTTTCAGATCAGACATCTGATAGTGGGATGAAATATGAAATTAACAACTCTACAAATGCTGACTACTTCTGGGATGTGTTGGGAATTATGCAGTTGGCAGTTGATGAATCATGTCTGAATATGGTGTCACATAATTCCATAATAATAAAGGTAATCCAGTTTTTATTTTTTTACTTTTGTATTGTGTTTAATTACAAAGTTAAAATGGCTTCAATCAAGGGTCCAGTGTCTAAAATAATTTTTTGTTTCTTCACTTTTTTCATTCTCTCTTCAGGAATTTTTGGATCCTTGCATTGAACTTTTGAGTTCTTCAATATCCGGAAGCTTGTCAGAGAACCCTGTTAACCTTGAAAGCAAAACTGAATTGGAGGAGGTGGTAAGCTTGCTTGATGAAATGAAGCAACTTTCTTCAGCATTGAGTGTGAAGTAAGTTATATAAGTAACTTGTTCATGTCATTAATTTTCTTATGAGTTTTCTGATTGCTCTTTCCAATCAGAAATTTAAGATTTAGTATAGTAACAGATATTGCAATATTTTTACTACTTTGGTCGTTAACTTTTTTCTGTTGGATCTTCTCCAGTGATTCGTTGATTGTGAATCGTATTCCAGCGATTGGTGAACTCGCTAAGAAAATTCTTTTAAGACGACCAAAAGTAGCGCACGTCTTGGATCAGCTGGTTTTGATAAACAAGAAGAATACCAATGCTGAGTATGAGACATCACAAGCCAGCATGGAAGCAGGCAAAGATGACCAAGGGCAAAATGATTTGGAGGAATCAAAAGATAACATGTCCAAGAATTCCCAAGGTTCCATCAACTCAGGAAGTGGAAGCACGAGGGAAAATATCAAAGGGAAGAAAAACAAATCCAAGAAAAGCAAGGGAGGAAAAAAGGGTAGGAGGTGAAATTGCACTAATGGGATCCTATCAGGTTTTTTTGGTAGATGCAGATGTTATTGTAATCTGTGTTCAAACTTCAAACTGTCTTAGTTTGGTCTGTCCTTATTGGAAATAGTTGTTAAATAGGCACCAATAGGTTGGACCAAATGCTTAACCCGGCCAGTTTAATTTAAGAAAGTATTTTTAAAATCTTGAATTTTTAATGAGGTTTCATCGTAAAAGTCATAACTCAATTCATTGGATGGTGAAGTAGCAATGGTAGATGCCGCATGTAATATTAGAAATGGTATTCAGTGCATGAAATTATGGTATTGAAAATGGCGATAATGATGACAGCGAGTGAGGGGTGATAGTAGCGATAGAGTGCTGTATGTGAAACAATAGGGTGGCAATAAATTGGGAGTGGATCTCTATCTTATGGATTACAATGATCTTGAGTTATTTTATAACTGCATGAGGTATAAGTGGTGTTTCTTTATGTGATAAAATTGTTCTATACAAGTTAAATTAAGTAAATTGAATGGTGGGACCATAAACGAAGCTTATAATTTTTCCAAAACTCTAAAGATTTCACATCCCTAATTATGATAGGTAATGCAAAGGGCAGCACAAATTCGTTTATGATTCTTATTAATTGATTTTGTTGCTGCTCTTGGAAAACTTAAAAAGTTAGCTCAGTCACGAGGCATTCCTTAGGAATTAGTTACACCAAGTCACTAAACATTTGAGTTTTTTTCCACTTATATTCATTTCCTCAAATTTTCGAATGCCCAACAACCTCTTTCCATTCTCTGCATTTCATTAGTATCACTGTCAATCATAATGAACAGAATCGGTTTGTTAAAAAAAAAAAAAAAATTTAAGGGAGAACGATCATTAAAATCGAGATTTTGAAATATTTAAAAATAATTAAGGATTTTTTATTTTTAATCGGGTATCATTTATGAGTCATTTGAACTTTTTAGCTTTTCTCTTTAATTTTCTCGAAATAAGATTTGAGGAGGGATATTCTTACTACCAAAATTTTCTACTACCAACTTACTACCTATCTAATCACCATTAGATTTACATTTTCTCTTTTTTCAAAAACTTTTTAACATTCTCTCGATTTGATTCAATGGTGATTAGATAGGTAGTAAATTGGTAATAGAAAATTTTGGTAATAAAAATATCTCTCCTCATAAATCTTAGGGGTGCACAAAAATGAAAAATCCAATCAAAAACAAAAGAGACATCGTAAAAAAAACTAACCGATTGGCTATAAACTTCGATTGGATGGGTGTTCTTTTCTCTCTCTCTCTTTTTAGATAAAACGGAAGCACAAATAAATTGTGCAGGGAATTTTTTTTTTCTTCAATACCAAATAAAGGTAACTCAATTGACGCCATGAAATTGAATAGATGGGATAAGTGCATATGTTCAATCTTACTCCATATCATATTTGAGAGAGGTTTAAAATTTTAATCTTAAAACTCGCGCTGAACGGACTAATCGCGATGCATCTATTGAAATATTTTTTAAACAAAATAAAAAGAATGATGCGATGACAAATGAGCAACAATATCCCACATTTACTCCAATAAGCATTCAAAAGAGGAATTCCATTGCCATAAAGTTAACTCAATTTGGCAAGAAACCAAGCAGTTTATTATTACATGGGAACTCCCGTGCAGCAGTTTATTACATGAAAACTACCGATACATTTGCATATCACAAAGTCATCCTCATCACTATTGACAAATTCCAAAAAAACAATTGTGGAAACTCCAACCATAGCACAAGTAGAAACTACCACCAGTGCAAAAAAAGTTTTCACAAAAGTACAGTGGAGTTCAGCAGAACTTAATTGTCATCCTTATTTCTCTATCATTATCACTAAAACATACAAATAGGTTTTACACCCACCCATCATTTAAGAGTGCGCTATAAAGCAAAGAATTCAACTGAGGTGCAGATAATGAGAAGAATCAATCACCTACGAAGATCAGATCAGACAGCAAAACCTTGTGTTTTGTATTGTATCCTTCCATATGCTTATTTATTCCAATCGCCAAAAACACCTCAAATTTATTATTATTATCAATATTATCCATATTTTTTTTTTTCAGCTCTCATCAGAACCAAACAATTTCATCCTTGACAAAGGGGATCTCAAGTACCCATCAACCTCAAACTTCTTGGGTGAAAGCTCCCTATACTTTGCAAACTGCTCCTTCGCTTCATCATTCTTATCAAGCAAACTATAAATCATTCCCCTACAAAAATAAGGCCTGAAATCATTAGGGTCCTCTTTCGTGAGTTGCTGATAAATCCCCAAAGCTTCATCCACATTCTTCTGCAGAAACTGAATCTGCGCCATTATCAACCTCACATCCCTCGCTTCCTTCTCCTTTTTATCTTCCTCCGCAACCCTCAGAGCCTCTTCCAGCCTCTTAATCACCGCTTCCCCTTCCCCACAACGATCCATCACCAACGCGTTCTCGAACAACGCCTCGAACGACAACGGATTCTCCGTTAGAATCTCCTCGTACAAATTGCGCGCGCTTTCGACGTCGCCGATCTCGTTCATCAACCGAGCGGTTAGGAATTTCCAATCCGTTACCTCGGGTTGCGCTGAGACCAACCGTTTCAGGATCTTCAGCGCCTCCTCGTCCTCGCCGAGTTCGAGCTTCTGCTGCACAAGAGACTTCAGAGCTTCCACGGCTTCGTCCTTCGTTTCGAGAAACTCGGATAGGGGCGACGTCGTTTTGTCGCGATCGATGTCGTTTTCCTCGAGGACCGTCGCCGGAGGTTCGGCTCTGGCGGGAGAGGCGGGGAATTTGACGGCGGCCACGGCGGCGGCGAAGAGTGCGGCTCCGGCGAAGGTTTTGAGGTTTTGGAGAATGGGGGCGTTGGAGTTGGATGAGTGGGCCCTGACGCTGATTCGAGGGTTGTGTTGACGGCGAAGTTGAGGTAGGAAATGGAGATTGGGGGAAGAAGGTGGATTAGTGGAGTTCGAGTTGAAGGAGAAGATGGTGGATGAGGCAGTGGCTAAGGTGGAAGTCATGGTGGAATTAGGGTTTATGGAGTGAGTGTGGTTGGAGAAAACAAAGAAGAAAGAGCTATAACTAAAGGGGTTACTTGTTAGGTTGAATCTGGGGTTTAAACTGTGTCGTATTGGGTGGTTAGGTGTGGGTGATTAGGTGATTTTATTAATTTAATATTTTTGTGTCCCCACAGTTTTTCCCATTTGTCTTGCATTGCCGAATTTAATAGTATATATCTGATTCTCAACTATTAAGAAAAATATACATAAATATAAAAAAACTTTTGTGCGAGGTATTCGAGGGACGGAGGATCTTATGAGATGCTATTATGATACTATCATTATTCTCAATAGAACTAACATAATAACATTTATTGCGACAGCACAAGTAAAGTATTACAATATAAGTAAGTGAGTCATAAGATATTTCGCGCTTTTTGGTTTTTTGGGTTAGTTTTTAAAATTGTTTTATGGGATTAGTGTACGTAATACAATATAAGTAAGTGAGTCATACGATATTGAGTGATTTAGTGATTTTTGGTTTTTTGGGTTAGTTTTTTAAATTATTTTATGAGATTAATATTTATTTTTTGAAAGAACATAAAATTATTCATCTTAATCAAAATTAATATGTTTTATGGTGAGAAAAATAATTATACAATAGAAACTATGTTGAGAGAAAGTAATAAATGTTTTTAATTTAAATATTAAATAAAATAAAATAATTTTAACTAAAATAATTGTTCTTAAAAATGACATATATTTTTTCCTTGTTTTATATATCATAATTCATTAAGTCTTAAATAAAATATTATTTCAATTAAAGATAGGAATTAGGAGATATATTTATCTTTAACACATTCACAAAAATATAGAGGGCGCTTACTTACTTTTATGTAGAAAAAAATATTTATTTTCAATACTATAAATATACCGACCTCTTTATACATCTTTTACCAAATGTGAAAAAAAAAATAACATTATACTACCTTGCTTAATGTTTATTCTATTCGTATCCTTATTTTTTGGGTTTTTGGTAAAGATACCTAGAGTCGAGCCTGTCCCAGCCTGCTGTAAGCCCATCAAAAAAGGGCATGGTCCACCTCAACTCATCTTTGAAAGTGAGAAAAAAAACTCAGTTCGTCTCATTCGGTTTGATTGGGTGAGAAGGGTTGCCAGCTAAGCCCATAACACTTTACATTAAAAAAATTAAAAATTCAGCTCGAGCAAATTGATAGACTTAGTGGGAAGAGGGTTTAAAAAATTTAGTCCACCTTTCGGAGAGCAGAATGGGTCTGCGTATTTTGCCATCTCCGGTTAAGAAATATGTTTTATATTCTAAGATCATGTAATGATTTAGTGCTCATAATACTAATTTATACTGATTTTTTTTTTCTTTTTTATTTCTCTTATTTTTTTTTTTTCCAATTTTACCATCTCATTTACGTTGACTAGCTAAAAATTCTCTGCTCCAGTTGCACCGTAAATCTACTCAATGCACGTGAGGAAAGAGGTCCTATAACTTTATGAGCCAACGCGAATGGCACGTGTATTGTAGCCCCAAACCAGAGCGGACTCCTCCCTAGCTCCGTCGTCATCCGCCAACCGTTGTCGTTGCCGCGCGCCGCTGTTCGCCTCTCAAATATTCCTCCATCTCCACCGCCGGCCTTCCGATCTGGTGCGTTCTATTTGTCCTTTGTTCTGAGTTGTGAAATTTGGGATTTAGTTGTTTTGATGCTGAAACTGTTTACGTCGATCCTCTTATGAGGACTTTCAATGGATAATTCATTTACATCACTTTAAACAGCGATCAGATTGTTGAACATGTGCTCCAATTCGCATTCCGTTTCTCAATTTATAGATCCTAATGTTCTCGCTGCTTTTGTTTTTGATTGGGATTAATGACAAGTAATGGATCATAGTTTCAATTGTTCACATGTACAGTGTCTAAGATCTGTGATTATTTCCTATTCGGAAGCATTCAGATTGACTTACAATTACGTTTTTCAACTTGAAGACAGTTTGGTATTCCTATGGGAAAATGGGGGTAAATTATTCAGGGAAGAGTTTTGTCTGAAAAACCCGTTGTTGAAATTCTCATCCCAAATTTTAAGGGGATACTAAATTGACTCGGTAATGAATGGATAATATGCATTTGTTTTTTGTTCAAAACTATTCACTTTCTAATACCTATGGCTAGTTAACAGTCTCTCCATCTTTTATTGTTTCCCTTGTTTATCATCTTCAGTCATACCAAATGGCCAACAGAGTTCAAATTCCTACCAACAATGCAGCACTTATTGCCATGATTGCAGATGAGGTAAGAGTGTGGCAATGTCATACATGCTTTGCTGTAGTCTTGACTGTACGTGTTTGTGATGCATGGCTTTAAGATTTTCCTCAGCACGTTTAAATTCAGATTGTGAGGGTTGAAATAATTATTGATTGAGGAAATTAACTTTGATATTCACAATTCACTACCTACACTTCAATTTGTAACTCAGGAAGTAGAGTATGCAAGTTGAATTATTGTTATGAGAAATGCTAACGACACATTCTTTCCAAGATAATCTTTCTTATTGAGTGAATTTTATGTGAGTCCTACTAAGTACTAAATAACTTGGGTCTGCTCTCTGGGGCTAGGTTAGGCCTGGGGTTTCTTGAATGGATCAGTCTCTTGGCCTAGAACATCTGTGGATTGATATGTTATTCAGGATATATGAGAGCAAGGCTTTAAGCCATGAGATGGGTTAAGCAGTCAGGTTGGTGACATGTCCGATGCTGTGAAAGCTCCTAATTTGGCTTTTATAATATGACAGTTCCTTTGGGTAGATTCAAGCAAGAATTACTAGGCTTTGAAAAATAAAATAAGCATGATATTATAAGTTCGTAATCCTCGTTCAAAGAAATTATATTTATCACCTGATAAAACTGAAGAAAAAGATATAGAAAGTGAGAAAAGAGGAAATTAACCCAGTTGATACACTTAGGCATCACACATTGGGTGTGATTGCATCACACACTGGGTTTGATTGCATCACACACATAGTCTAGAAGAGTGCAATTTGCTGCAATAACACATTAGTTGATCATTTATTGATACTTTGGTAGCTGAATGCATCGATTAGATTGGAGTATAGGGCTTATAAAAAATTCAAAACTTAGGAGCTAGTAGTCCTAAACTTCATGTTCAATCACCCCAAGTCAGATATCCAGCCACTAAATAACATAAATGGAATATCAAATAGATAAAATCAAAAATGAAACACCCACAAACTTAAAACCTATACATTACACAACTAAATACCTAACTTTACAATCCTAACAGTAAAGAACTGAAATATCGCTGTTGCTGAAAAGTAATAATAAAATTAAAAATTAACGCCTTTCTAATCTTCATAGCTAAAACCAAATTTAATCTAGTGAGAACTGTAACATTACAGTTAGCCCTAAACAAATTGAAACCAACTAGTGAGATATTTTATTCTTTAAGCTTATGTTTTTTATATTTTAATGCTGCATGCACCAGGTCCTCTTTCCATTGTAGATGTGATTTTTCATAATAGGCATTCCTTATTGAAATAATTAAGTGCTTGTTTGGCATGTTTTAATTTTAGCTTCTCTTCTCCTTAAAATCAAAAGCTTAACAAAACATAATTTTACAAAAGCTCATATTATAAAAGAGCTTTTTTTGTAATGAAGAAAAGAGCTTAAAGCTAAAAGTTCCCGGAAGGAGCTTTTTTTTAAGATGTATGCCAGCTTTTTGGAGTCCTTATATTTATTTTACAGTTTTACCCTTATTCTAAACTTGTATTTATAAATTTTATCCTTTACCTGAATAATCCATCCTAATAATAAATTATTTCATCTTCCCTTCTTCAAAACCATCATAACAACTTTATATAATCACCAAAAACTTTTAGCGTCTTTTTTTTTTTTTTTTAACTTTACCTTAAAAGTAGATTTTAATTAAAAAAAAAAAAGATGTGCCAAACAGGCTCTAAAACGTCTTGAAGGCTTATCATGACTACTTGATTTTACACAGGATACTGTAGTTGGGTTTCTGTTGGCTGGAGTAGGGAATGTTGACTTACGTAGGAAGACAAATTACCTCATTGTGGATTCAAGTAAGCCACTGAACTATATTTTACTCATTATTCTGTATAAATGACTGGTATCAAACTCTCCTAAACTACAATGTTTTTTCTTGTTAAATTATACATCATGAAGTGACTCCCTACCTGTTTAACTACAGTCCATATTGTGATAGATACCCAATAAAAAATACGTCTATGTGCTTGTATGTTCTTATAAAGGCTTGTTGTTTATTAAAACATCGTAAGAATAGGGATATACTTCTCGTAAATGTGATATATTGAAAAGTTAAGTTTTTATATGAAGTCCATGTTCCTTATCCTCAGTACATGATAAAGGATAGATAATACATTTCATATCCTAGACACTTAAGAAATTTGCATATCACACTTTTGTTGTACATGGTTTATTTTTATTTCTTTCTCACTGGATATTAGTAGATATTCTATACATAGAAACTATGAGCTTGATCAGGATTAAAACCTCAGGTAAT
This sequence comes from Gastrolobium villosum, assembly GCA_032173675.1. Lineage (NCBI taxonomy): Eukaryota > Viridiplantae > Streptophyta > Magnoliopsida > Fabales > Fabaceae > Gastrolobium > Gastrolobium villosum. The sequence goes on along the minus strand of JAVKPL010010398.1, from coordinate 304,023 downwards.
ATTTGGTTTACTACAGATCTATAAGATATCATTTTTTTTGCTGCTGATAGTGTCAAGCTTTGAAGATTCCCCCACCCTATCTCTTTATTTTTGGTCAGTTTGAAATCAAGTTTATTTTACTGCAAGTTTTTATTTTATCTCTTGGCTTTGATTTTCAGAAACAACAGTCAAACAAATTGAGGATGCATTCAAAGAATTCACTACAAGGGAGGATGTTGCAATTGTACTGATTAGCCAATATGTAAGTCATATTTCATGGCTCAATATACACACACAAAAACGGCTCAGGCTGTTGTGTGCTTGCGCCTTAATTAAGTAAACAATATATCTGCAATTGTTAGTTCCTACTTCCTAAGGCCTGAAACATGAACTTATTATTTCCTAAAGCCTATATTCTCTTACCCTTACCTATTGTAGTTTAGCACGTGCTCTGCCAGGTAATCAAAGTTATTGTTGTGAGAAATCCTGTAGGAAATCTATTATTATTCACTGCAGCAGGTTCCAAAACTTACATACGAGGTTTTGAGTGAACAAATTGCTCAATGAATAATGCTATACAATGATGGATCTTTTCTTGGACCGACCAATGGGGCTATATCAGTGCCATTCACTCATTAATTGCTTTTCTAAAGTCCTCCTGTGGGTTTAAATGTTGCCAAGTAATCTGGTTTCTCACGTTTGGTGCAATTCTTAGTTGGGCCCATTTTTCTTTTTTCTTTTTTTGCTCATTCAGCCATCTTGGTATCGTACCTGAGGTTCAAAAAGTATTTCATGCACTTTGTTCATTGTTTGGGCACTTTCTTGCTCATTCGACTTTTGCCTGTGAGCTTGGGTTATGACCCTGCTAGTTTTGTCCCCCACCCCCGTATATCTGCATGTTTTGGACAAATTCAAAGATCTTATACTCTCTTTTACTGCGCAGGTTGCAAATATGATAAGGTTTTTGGTTGATAGTTATAACAAGCCTGTTCCTGCAATACTTGAAATCCCTTCTAAAGACCATCCTTATGATCCTGCACATGATTCAGTTCTTTCACGAGTAAAGTATCTCTTTTCTTCCGAATCGGTGGCATCTGGGAGACGCTAAATTCACCCTTTTCAGTTGCAGCTGCGGTTGTTCATTGTTTTTCTTTGTACATTATGTTTAATAATCATTTCTTAAAATTCATGTTCTACGTAGCTTAAATAATTTCGGCTGTATGGTGTTATTTTAAAAATCCTCTCATAGAACTTCAAGATGGGCGAATATTTTACAGTGTCATGTCAGACTCGGATGAAAGATTCATATGAAATATGCGTTTATGTCATCCCTCTCTGACTAATTTCAACCGTCTGATTGAAGTTTGCATGTTGTGACATGGTATGGTGTTGTTTGGCAATGCCTAATTCAATGCTTTCATCTCCGCAGTCTCATTCTCTTCAAGCAAAGGCATACTTTTTCAAAAATTTGATTAGTGTCACTGTGGTCGACCAATTGTTTTTATTTGCATGGTAATTGTTAGAGAAATATAAAAATTATTAATGTAATCTTAATTAATAGTTTAAGCTTTTGGGTTGAAATTGTTTTTATATAGTATATCAGCTGATATGGGTGGTTATAAGTTCAAATTGTTTTCATTCAATTAATAAAAATAATTAAATATTATGAAATGTTTTTAGTACAAATAGGTTGGATTTAATGTAGGGTTTTCATTTTATCCTTTAACATAACACAATAAATTTTCCTACACACATAATATTTTGTGGGGTTTACACATTTGAAAAAAAAAAAAAAATGGCACGCAAAACGAATCTCTATAACATTACACAATTATTTTTCCTATAAAGACTAAGAGTTCTTATGTGAAGGGATTAATGTAATTTTATCCAATAAATTAAACTTTTGGTTGAAATAATTTTTTATAATAATAAACTAATAATTAGTAAGAAAACATGGATAAAAGGCGTGGTTAACAATAAATTTTATCAAATTGCAAATATTATTTTCCAGATATTGAAAAGAGCATCAGTTGAATTTCTAATAACTATTAATTGCCAACGCTTCATTGTATGCCTCCAATCAGATGGACCATATGTTCAGTTGCAGCTAGATTGGGTCTGTATTGTTGAGTAGCTTTTAAGGTTCCATGTTTATCATGCTACTTGTTAGCGATTTTCGTGGTCTAAATTGGATCAATTTTGAAGTAAACATTATCTGATCCAATTCTTTCGGTTTGATCATTTAATTATCTATTCAGTTTTAATTTTTTTTTTTTAAATTCAATCTAATTTTATTCGGTTTGAATTGGATCGGTTTTTTATTGTTTGAAAAGTCTAAAATTTCAATCATATAAATCACTAGCTACATCAAAATAAAGTAATTCAAATGTACCAAAATAAAAATAAAAATAAAGTCATTCAACGTTAAAAACCACTGAAAAATTCAAGTCTTCAAACTAAAACAAGTCTTAAAACTCGTGAAGAGTTAAAGTAGATGATAGACAAATAAAAAACTAAAACAAGATAGTTTGCTATTAATAACATCTAAGATTCCAAGTCACAGTCTTTTTGATTTTCACGAACCAAACCGAAAATTGATCCAATTCAATTAAAATATGAAGGGTTTTTCTTTGGTTTTCGGTTAACTGTTTTCGGTGCGGTAACCGCGATTTGAATCGGTTTGGATTCGTTGAATACCTAATATTTTTTTATCTGATCATATGCATTTAGGTTTCAGAACATGTAGGCCTGATAAGAGGACTGTGAAGAAATTCAGGTAACTACTCGTTGAAAGGAGCTTTTAGATGCATGATGCTTCTGATAAAATTAAATGATGGTGTGGCCTTGTATAGGATAGGCGTAAATCTTCTTTTGGCTACATTGAAAGCAGATTAACTTAATGTAGTTATTCCCTTCAAGTGAGCATCCCATGGGAAAACAATTAATGACAAGTTCAAGAGGGACGAAAATATGAGGGAAAGAGAAAACTTAATGTTCACATTAATTAATAAGGTTTATCATCTAACATGTAACATGACCTTATAAAATTTCTTACACGCAAAACGAATCTCTATAACATAACACAATCACTTTTCCTACGGCATAACTCTTATAAAACCCTAATTAATAACCAAGCCCGAGTAACTTTTCATCATTGTAAATAACATATCTCTCGGTAATAATTGTCTTCAAGTTGCATACTGATTTTGGTAAACGACACAACTTTGCAAAAGGGGTTCGAGATAAATCTATCCAGGTCCTGCATTTTTTCTTTAGAAAGGCTCACAAAACCTACAAATGAAGGGTTTGTTTCCTTTGTTAAATCAGTTTTCGGTTAATTTGGTTTTCTTTAGATATGTTTTTCTTATGAGTGTTTGTCCTTTTAAATGACACAATTTGTGTTATTTTATTCTCACAAAGAGGTAGGACCCACATCTTTATCTTTTTTTCTTTTATCTATTTTTTTCTCTTATTTAAAATGATATAAATTTACATCATTTAAACTGATACATAATTTTTCTTTTCCATAACGGGGTGAAGTAACTCGATTTAAAAATGATATGATAGGTAATGGTATAAATCAAAGCTCTATAGTCTCACATTAAAACTCATAACGGAATTGTGTACGAGGGCACACTAACTCTGGTAGTATTTTTGCATAGTAATAACTTTTTCAATAGTGTTCAGAAGATGTCTTTCAATGATTTAGATGAGGAAGATTCTCTGATGAATAAAAGAAATGAGTCATAATTGCTTTACTCTAAAGCCTCACTACATTCACTTGTTGGTGAAGTGTGATTATGCAGAAGATGTGCTTATGCAGAGAAGTGAGATCCTCTGCAATAAAAGTCTAAAAATTCATTTTAGAGATACAAATGACCCTTTATATGAGCTATCTGACTCATTGGATTGGGCAATTTAGTTGATTGAGATTAATAATATATATATATATATGACAAGTTATATTTATAAACTTTTTTGTTTACAAACTACACTATATTCTCCCGGGAGAATACAAACTTTTGCAAACTACACTATGTTCTCCCAGGAGAACATAATATAATTTGTAAAAAAATTCCAAAATTTTTGTAAATGGATCATGTCCCATATATATATAAATATTTTAATTTTAAACATAGTTGACTCGGCGAATTTTGACCTAAACAATTTCTCGGGACAAATTGGTCTAGCCCAATTTTATTTTTATTTTTTAATTTTTAAAATCACAGATTCAAAGGATTTTGGATTTATATAAACTAATAAGTACTCCGTACATTATAGGGATCGAATTAAGATTATTTTCTTTCTATTTACTCAACTCTCATAGTATTAAACGAGTTATTATCATTTAATCTAGCACCAAATAAGTTATCATCATTTAGTCTAGCACCAAATGTTTAGTCCATCAGCATCAGCAGTATAAGTAAATGGAAATGCATTCCTTAATATTATTTTTTTATGGGAAAAATATTTATTCTTTTACTTATATGATTTCATTCTCACAAAGAGGTGGGGCCCACATCTATATTTTTTTTGTCAATTCTCTCTTCTCTTTTATTTATTTTTTTTTCTCTCTTAAAATAACACAATTTTTTTTTGGTGAAAAAATGACATAACTTTACCTCTTTAAAAATGACATACATTTTTTCCTATTTTTATATGATTAGATTACACAAAGAGAAATAAAAAAAGTATAAAAACTTTAAATTGAGTTTTAATAATTGAAGACAGGACTCACTCGTTTAATATCTTTATATTTAATTCATTCTTGACATAATTTTATCGTATACAAATTATGCCAAGAACCGAGCATATGCCGTTATGAAAACATAAGTAGGATATTCTTATTATCAAAAAATTTTACTATTAATTTATTATTAATTTAATCATTATTGGATCAAAGAGAGAATATTAAAAAATTTCTAAAGAGAGAAAAAATGTTGATCCAATGATGATTAGATAGGTAGTAAGTTGGTAGTGAAAAATTTTGGTAATAAGAATAATATTCTCCTCAAAGACATTACATTGCAAAATTAAAAAATCAAAAGAAAAATAAAATAAAAATTAAAACTAAAAGAAAGGAGGTGGACTGAACGCTCGCTCTGGTAACTGGTGCGGAGATAGGAGTGAGGTTTGGGGTGTGCTTTCAGAAGCAGAAACCTCAGGTACGGACTCAACCTCAGGTTTGGACTCTTCCCTCTCTCTCTATTCTGGATAGCCGTTAATCTCCGTCAACCTCTTCAACTCCGTTTCCCGAATCACCGGAAAAAATGGGTGCTAGGGTTCCGGTGCAGCACTACAATCTCAACTCTCCCACTTCCTTCATCGAGAGCCCTCTCCACGTCCTCAACGCCGTCGACGCCAGGACCGCCGGCCCCGCCATCGACGACATTGCCGCCGTCGACACCGGAGATACCCTCGATAACGAAGACCACGATGCCGCCGTCTCCGTCGTGAGTGTGCCCTCACTGCGTTCCTCTAATTATTTTTTCCCTCCTCTTTTCAATTTTTCCAGCGTATGATTTTTTTTTTTTCGAATTTCGTTTCTTTTAGGATTGCATGAATGAATCCCATACGAGTTGTTTGCCACTTCACAGTGTGGAGGTTGACGAGGATCGTTCCAGTCTCGAGACTAACGAGTCTTCTAGAGCTCCCTATAATATCTTGACCATTGAGGGTAAAATCCTCTAGTTTTGGTTGCACATTTGAACTTGTGATATTGTTCTAGTTATGTGGATTTTTGTGTAATTAATATTGAGTTGAGGTGAATTGATTTTAGTTCAACTTGGAACTAGATGTTTCGCCTATCGAATCGGCCAAGGCGAAGTTTCTGCAAATTGTTGTGGACCATTTTATTGATCACCATGAGATCGAAGTTCCTGATCCTGAGGGTGATTACGCTAGTCAAGATAAAATGAGTAAGAGGAGGACAAGAGAGATTCATTATGAAGGAGACCCAAATTATGCTCTGCCTTTGATGTATGTTGCAAATATGTATGAAAGTTTAGTTCGTGATGTTAATAGTAGGCTTGCTTCCTTGAATGGTATTCGCGAGAAGACAATTGGGGTCGCCCTTGAAGCTGCTGGTGGTTTGTATAGAAGATTGGCTAAGAAATTCCCTAAAAAAGGTATTACATTTTTCCTTGTACCCTTTCTAAATTCTAATTAGATTTCACTTGCTTCTTTTATTTTTTCAAATTTTTTGGCAATTTATTGTTGGAAAAGAATTTTTCTATTTCATACTTATGTTTCATCATCCTTGAAAAATAGAACTTGTGCTTGGGCTGTGCATGCGGGATGGCAATTCAGGTTGATATGACACTATACGAATTTGACAATAACACGATAACACTCAACACAAACATGACATAAATTTGAAAATGGGTTAAAACCTTCAACACGAACATGACCCGCTTATTTTGCGGGTTGATATGACACGACACAAAAAATATGTAACCTCAAAGTGTGTCACTTATTATGTGGGTTGACACGACATGACATAACACGAATAACTTGCCAACCTCGGTGTTTTTGCTTATTATTCGTGTTGACATGACATAACACGAATAACTTGTCAACCTCAAATTATTTTGCTTATTATATGGGTTGACACGACATGAATAATTTGTGTACGACATGACATGATACAAATAATTTACAAGAAGTTTAATGCGGGTCAATTTCGTATTTACATGTTGACACGTAACACTACTTGAATTTTTTCGAGTCGATTTTTGTCAACACAAACATGATACGAATTTGAAAACGGATCGACTTGAACACAAATTTTCCGTGTCGTGTTCGTGGGTCATGTTGAAATTACACGGTGCATGCAACTAAGCACTTTGGTGTAAAGAGGGATTTTTGTTTTTTTGTTTTTGTTTTTTTTATGACATATTGGTTGTAACATTTAGTGCCTTTCATCTGAGTTGCTCCTCAACAGGACCACGTACATATAAGAGAAGAGAATTGGCGACTTCTATGGAAACAAGGACAAGGTTCCCAGAGCTAGTTAAACAAGAAGAGAAGCGTGTGCGCTTTGTGGTAGTTAATGGATTACAAATTGTTGAAAAACCAAACAGCATGTCAATCGACGACGCAGAGTGGTAAGTTGAGTGTTACGGTGTTTAGTTTTGTCTTTGCGTTTATATTATTTTATTGTGGTGGGCTCTTTTGAATGGCAAGGTTTGTTTAGGTAAGAGTTTAATATTATCCTTTTTTTTTTTTTGAATAAACGTTAAATGTGAAGTGTCAGATTTATTTTTAATAGGTTTAATTTTGTGGTCGGTTTAATTTTTAATGGGTTTAAATATTTAGTTTTATGTTTTCAAGTTTCTAAAGTTATGTGTGACTGTTATGGTGTTAAGTGTCTTAATTGTGGAGTTATGTGAGACTGTTATGGTGTTAAGTGTCTTTATTGTGGAGTTACAATTTTTGTATTTTGGCCTATAAATAGGTCCTTTGTATTTCATAGCAAATAAGCATGTGGAAGAGATAATAAGAAATAGAGTTTCAACTCCTTTATCAGTGAGTTATTTACTTGTTTTGCTCCTAGCATAGAAATCGATCCAACAAATTGGTATCAGAGCCAATGGAGGTTGTGACCAGTAATTTGTCGTTGCCCCGTCTAACTAAGATGAACTATGAGAATTGGAGCATACAAATGAAAGCTCTTCTCGGGTCTCAAGATGCTTGGGAGGTGGTCCAAGAAGGTTTTGAAGAACCGGCAACTACCGCAGGATATACAGCGGCTCAAAACAAGGCGTTGAAAGAGACGCGATCAAAAGACAAGGCGGCATTGTACATCATGTTGTTCCGAGCTGTTGACAAGTCAGGCTTTGAGAAGATTGCGCGTGCTGCAACTTCAAAAGAAGCGTGGGACATTTTGGCAAATGTCTACAAAAGAGCTGACCGTGTTAAACAAGTCCGACTTCAAACCCTCCGCGGCGAGTTGGAAGGAATGAAGATGAAGGAGACGGAAGGTGTGTCTGATTTCATCACGCGTGTTCAAACCGTGGTGAACCAATTAAACAGGAATGGAGAAGCGCTGCCCGATGCGAGAGTGGTGGAAAAGATCTTGAGGTCTTTAACCGACAATTTTGAGAATGTCGTATGTGCTATAGAAGAATCAAAGGATCTAGCAACACTCACTGTTGAAGAGCTCGCCGGTTCCCTTGAGGCACATGAACAACGTAAGAAGAAGAAGAAGGAGGAGACACTTGAGCAAGCGCTTCAAACCAAGGCGTCAATCAAGGACGAGAAAGCCCTCTATTCTCAAAACTTCCGAGGTAGAGGTCGTGGCCCTGGGGGACGTGGAAATGGCCGTGGTGGTAGAGGTTGTGATCAAGAAGGTCAGAATGAGGAGAAAGAACAGTCAAGCCAACAGAACTGGCGTGGAAGAGGCGGTCAGTCGTATTACTCCAACATTGAGTGCTACAAGTGTGGCAAGTATGGTCACTAGGCAAAAGATTGCTACTCGGATAAATGTTACAATTGTGGTAAGATCGGACATTTCGCAAGAGATTGCTGAGATGAGAAAGAGGTGGAAGAGACAACCAACCTAGCCACAGGAGATGAGGCGAAAGAAGGTATTCTCATGATGGCACACAATGAAGGCAACACCGACAATGACATGGTGTGGTACCTCGACACGGGTGCAAGTAACCGTATGTGCGGACATGAGCACTAATTCAAAGGGATGCGAAAGGTGGAAACTGGACATGTGTCGTTTGGAGATGCGTCGAAGGTTGAGGTCAAAGGTCAAGATATGATTTGTTTCTTACAAAAGGATGGCTTAGTTGGGTCGATCCGAGATGTGTATTACGTACCAGACCTCAAGAGCAACATTTTGAGTATAGGGCAACTCATGGAGAAAGGTTATTCAGTACTTATGAAGGACCGGATTTTACACTTGAAAGATAAGCAAGGGCGTTTGGTTGCTCGAGTTGAAATGGGGAGAAATCGCATGTATAAGCTGAATTTGAGAAGCATGCAAGTAAATTTGACACGAGGAACTCGCGCAAATTAAAAATTATTTTTTAGTGTTCAAAAAATTTGCAGTAAAGTGGAAACCCTAAGTCGTCTCTCAAGGAAATTGATTTGGTAAAAATCGCTTATGAAAACAGAAAATAAAAGGGGGGTTTTGGATTTCAGTTTAATAAAAGACAAAATATAAAAACTGAGATTAAAACTTCGTAATTAAAATTAACCAACCTAAGGTTAGGGTTCCTAGGATGTCCTTCCTTGGATAAAAATTACCAAATTCACGATTGATCTCAATTGAATCAGAATCCTTATTTTCAATTGAGAACATTCGGATCATCAAATCTGATGATTATTCCCTTTCCATAATCGCAATCGCGAACCTCAGATCGAATATCCACAATCGCACGATATCGATCTGAGTTAGGAAAAGAAACAAATATGGTTAGAGAATTATAAAAATTATCAAATTCACGATTAATCTCAATTGAATCAGAATCCTTATTTCCAATTGAGATTAATCGGATCATCAAATCTGATGATCATTCTTTACCCATAATTGCAATCGCGAACCTCAGATCGAATATCCATAATCGCACGATATTTATCTGAGTTAGGGTAAAGAAACGAATCTGGTTAGAGATTGATCGCAGATCCTCTAGACAGATCCATGGAATCTCTTCCCCTTAGGTTGATTAAAAGGGGGTTTAGCCTAGTATGGCTAGGATAAACATGATTACAAATTAAATTGTATAAAAGGAAGAAGAAGAAGAAGAACGCTTCAGAGAAAAAATGCTTTGATCCTCAATTCCCAAAATTCAGAATACCAAATGTCCCATATTCAGCCGCTATATATCCTACCCAAATTGGGCTAGGGTTAAATTCTGATTGGCCCATATGTTTAAAATGCGAAATAAAATAATTAAAATAAAATAAAACTTAAAACTTGGCTTTGGGCCACTTAAGTAATTGGGTCTTAATCTAAATTACAAGTCCAATAATAAAATAAAACTTCAGCAAAACGCGTCCGACTTGGCAACAGAAATCGAGCAGCTTCCAGTCCGAATTGGGCTTCGAGATCTTCACAAGAATTGTAGCCCTCTGCGTTATCTGAAAAACCCAACAAGAACGGAGTCAGTCCGACAACTGTGGACCGAGATATGGCCAAAATACAGAAGTAACGTAAAGCTGAAAAATTCTGTCGAAAATAAATTAAACCCAATCAAAAACTAAAAATCTAAATTAACTCAAAAAATCATTATTTTATTGAAATAAATCCTAAAAATATTAATCAAGAGTAACAAATAAGTGTAATAAAATATGAGTTATCAAATTCCCCCACACTTATCTTTTTGCACTCTTGGGTAAAAACTAGAACTGAAAGAGAAAGCAAAGAAATAAGAAAAGAGTGATAATCAACCTATCCTTCCTAATAATTAGCAAGTATACAAAAGATAACAAAAATCACAAGTCTTGAACAGATAAACCAACCAGGACAAAAATTCTTTAATCTCAAATCACAAGACCTGTCAATTTCAACTGCAACTGCTAACTACAGAAAAATGGTTCCTCACATATGCTCTCAATTTTCTCTCAAGTGTATCAGTTAATTCAATATATCACTCAAATCAACTCAAGAAAATCATCCTACCATAGGCTTGCTCAAGTTCTACTTCTCCTCTGCTAATAACACATACATGCACAAATCAAGAGGGCTTTATGCAGGGTTGTAATGGGGTATGGATGAAATATGAAAAGAAGGTTAAACACCCCAGAAATCTACAAGAGCAAAAGTCAAGAACTACACAAAGATAATGAAAAGATAGAAATAAACACATTTTTTTTTTCTTTTTGTCTTCTTTTTTTTATTATTATTATTATTTTATTTTTTTTTGCGTGTTTCTTTTTTTGTGTGTTTTTTTTTTTTGTGTTTTTTTGGTAAAACCATATAGCAGAAAGGAATCAGATGGTCACCCCCACACTTAAACTTTTGTCCGTCTCGGGCAAACCCCACACTTAAACACAACATCACAATGAAACCAATGCTCAGTAAATCTCCAGGGTAGGGAATCAATTGGTTTTTAACTTAGGCTTGTAGTGCGGCTTAAGAAATAAAGGATATAAAGGCTCAAAAGGCTCACCAAGGGATAATAATATAAGGGATGTCTATCTGGCTAAAGTGGGTAAAGAAAGAAAGAATGCCTCAATCATATTCATGCATGCAAGTGAAAAATGCAGTTTCAAAAAGAACAAGAGCAAGTTCTAGAGGACAACAATCAAGAGCATAATCACACAAGAAAGAAAAACTGGCCTACAGATGAAGACCATGTCTGCAGGCTCAAAAACCTCACAAGGGTATACCAAATCATGCAATCAGCAGCACAGTATCAAGCAGCAAGTAATGCAATCCAAGAATCAAGAACCAAGCCTAAGCAGAAATTTCTATCAAACCCTGTGATTCAAGTATAATCTATGTATAACCCACTAATCATAAGAAGAAGAAGAAGGAGGAGACACTTGAGCAAGCGCTTCAAACCAAGGCGTCAATCAAGGACGAGAAAGCCCTATATTCTCAAAACTTCCGAGGTAGAGGTCGTGGCCCTGGGGGACGTGGAAATTGCCGTGGTGGTAGATGTTGTGGTCAAGAAGGTCAGAATGAGGAGAAAGAACAGTCAAGCCAAGTAGCCAACAGAACTGGTGTGGAAGAGGCGGTCGGTCGTATTACTCCAACATTGAGTGCTACAAGTGTGGCAAGTATGGTCACTATGCAAAAGATTGCTACTCGGATAAATGTTACAATTGTGGTAAGATCGGACATTTCGCAAGAGATTGCCGAGATGAGAAAGAGGTGGAAGAGACAACCAACCTAGCCACAGAAGATGAGGCGAAAGAAGGTATTCTCATGATGGCACACAATGAAGGCAACACCGACAATGACATGGTGTGGTACCTCGACACGAGTGCAAGTAACCATATGTGCAGACATGAGCACTTATTCAAAGAGATGCGAAAGGTGGAAACTGGACATGTGTCGTTTGGAGATGCGTCGAAGGTTGAGGTCAAAGGTCCAGGTACGATTTGTTTCTTACAAAAGAATGGCTTAGTTGGGTCAATCCGAGATGTGTATTACGTACCAGACCTCAAGAGCAACATTTTGAGTATAGGGCAACTTATGGAGAAAGGTTATTCGGTACTTATGAAAGACCGGATTTTTACACTTGAAAGATAAGCAAGGGCGTTTGGTTGCTCGAGTTGAAATGGGGAGAAATCGCATGTATAAGCTGAATTTGAGAAGCATGCAAGAAAAATGTTTGCAGGCAGACGTAGAAGACAAGGCGTCGCTGTGGAAAACTGCCATGGACGAGGAGATTAAAGCAATTGACCGCAGCAACACATGGGAGTTAGCGGAATTGCCGAAAGGAAGTCAGCCCATTGGTGTGAAGTGAGTGTTCAAGAAAAAGATGAATGCTCAAGGTGAGATAGAACGGTACAAAGCGCGACTTGTTGCAAAAGGATACAAGCAAAAGGCGGGAAGTCTTGATGTTTCAACTCCGATGGAACCTGATGCAAAACTCTTGAAAGGAGAACGAGTCGATGCAAGGAAATGTGGAGTTATTACATGTGGCAAGTCAAGACCAAGTCGGAGATATTTTCATAAAATCACTACCGACGTTACTAGTGGAAAATTGCAAAAGAATGATTGGCATGAAAGATGGAAGGAGCATTTAAGATTACGGGGGAGTTTTGTTGAATAAACGTTAAATGTGAAGTGTCAGTTTTATTTTTAATAGGTTTTATTTTGTGGTTGGTTTAATTTTTAATGGGTTTAAATATTTAGTTTTATGTTTTTAAGTTTCTAAAGTTATATGTGACTATTATGGTGTTAAGTGTGTTAATTGTGGAGTTATGTGAGACTGTTATGGTGTTAAGTGTCTTTATTGTGAAGTTACAATTTTTGTATTTTGTCCTATAAATAGGTCCTTTGTATTTCATATCAAATAAGCATGTGGAAGAGATAATAAGAAATAGAGTTTTAGCTCCTTTATCAGTGAGTTATTTACTTGTTTTGCTCCTAGCATAGAAATCGATCCAACACTTTTTCCTTAGCTGAAGATATGCTTTCGGTTCATTCAAGCATTAATACTTTACATATATGCATCGGTGAAGTATCCAAGCATATCAGTATCAAATACGTATCTGACACTGATACTCAAAGAAATTCATATATTGGTGCTTAATAGCTGATGAGCCTAATAAGAAAAATGGTTATGATGAAATACAGATTGAGCATTTATTTGAACTTTGAAGGTGAGTATGCTTGGTCTGACTTGCTTTGTTCTTGGTTTTAGGTTTAAAAGATTAACAGGTCGGAAAGAAGTAGCTATCTCAGCTAGTGATTACAAACTTTACTCTCCAAGACACAAGTATAGGCGTGGTGCATCAATGTCACTTTCAAATATCTCAGATATCCCTGTAAGTATGATGTGCCTCATTTTGGTAAATGAAGTGCTTCTTTCAAGATGCATAATAGATGAACTACTGCAGTTTTATGTCCAATGTCTAAACTGCAATCTCTAAATTTGTGCCATTACGGAAAAGTTTTACTAGCATGCTCTGATTATCAATATAATGTCTTTTGTCATCTGCTGCCTGCATAATACTGATTGATACGTCATGATATTTGTTATACTAAGTGGGATAATAAGACTATATTTAGAGGGTGCATAGATTGTAATTGCTGCACTTCTTTGTAGCAAAATTCTATCTAGTGTTTATGGTATTGACTTTTAACTTGTTTTTACAGTGTTATCCTGGAGCAGACAATTCTACCACGTTGGTTACTACTCAAGAATTTTGCTCAGTAAGTGATATATAAGTTTATATATATTGTTGTCATTGTTAGCTTGTCTCCAAATGGGATAGTCAGTGCATGCTGTTTTTGTCACTTCAGTACTATTTTTTGGGTGAAGACTGCAGATGATGTCAATCATTCCACTAAATTTAAGTTTGATCAAATATGAACTTGTTGCTTTTGGTGATTGGTTTTGCTTAAAAACTGACAAGTAAAATTATAATTAAGCACTGTATGTTGGCTTCTTCTTCTTTTTTCTTTTTCTTTGTTTTTTCCAGTACTTCTGAGAATTGGGTTCGTTTACCCTATTTTCGTGTTCATGCCTTGATTATGCTATCTGTTCTATTGATTGTGGTTACATTTTTTTCCTGTTACTTTTAATAATATTTTAAGAGCATTAGCATTATATGGGAACTTTTTTTTCTCAGCCACAAAATCAGCAGCAAACCCCGTCCAAACATCCCTTGCAACCTTTGCCACATCAACCTCAGTTTCACCCAGTTCTCCAGAACAGTCAAACTATGCACCAAAGTCAGCACGCAGGGCCCTATTCTCATAACCATCAAAGTGGTCCCCCTTCACATCTATCAGAAATTTCTCATACTCACCAGACGACATCAATATCTCAACACATGACTTGCTTACAACCACTCACAGGCAGCCATGTTGGGGGACGCTTGCACATGCTGGTGAGTTTATTTGATAGATTCTGTTTTAATGTGGATTGTGAAACTTCTTTTATCAAATGAGGATAACGTTTTTATAATTCAATTTGCATCACTAAAAGGGTGGTAATACCAACTTATTGTGTTTGCTCTAAGCTCTAGCCTTTGAATGTTGTTTCAACAGTTAGACATAGCTCTGCCTTATTATGTGTAATAGTCTATATGGTGCACAATAAGGCCAAAAGATTAGATAAAATTGTGGTTTTCTATAATGCTATATGAGGCATTTGTGCAGATTAATTATTTTAATGATTTTGGTTGTTTAATATTTCATAAGACTACTTTATGTTTTGCTGAATTACTTTATGTTTTGCTGAATTATATCACGTTGCTTATAATACAGGCACCAACTCCGGCAAAGTATTGTGATGAATGTGGGGCTCCATATTTGAGGGAAACATCTAAGTTCTGCTCCGAGTGTGGATCAAAGAGGTTAGGAACATGACAGGTTTAGACAAGTTTTTCATAGTATTTTTACCTTTTGAGAAATATATGTAGCCTAATAAATAGAAAAGAGTGCAGTCTTCACTTCAAAGGTGTGGCCTGGGTAAATATTTGTAGATATATATCTATTGGGTTTGCACTGCCAGCTTTGTGAACCGAAATGCAGAAAGACTGGAATTGACAAGCTGGTTTATATTGTTGGCTTTTTGCTGTTTTAGTACTAGTATGTTTGAACTGACTGTATTTTTACTAACCACATGGATAATAGTGGGGTGTTGTAAAATCGTGAGCTATATATTTCTAATGAGATTGTAGAGTGAATTGGAAGATTTTGTACAGACTCGTAGGTCAAGTTTTATTGATATTTATTTTGTTCACATCAAGTTTTAATTGATTTACTTTAATAAATCAAACTTTGTTATGGATTATTTGTACTGGTTTCAAATTTCAATGATGATCAATGCTAATTAAGTTGGAAAATTGTAACTTAGGTGGTTCACTATCAGCCGAAGCAAGCTGTCATCTGAAGCATGGCATTTGAACAGAAAACTATCAGGACCCAAAAATTTGGCTAATTAAGATGTTTTCCATTTTAGTTTGTTTATTTTTTAACCAAACAATAACATAATTTAACCTAAAAAGAAAACATAATTAGCCACTGAAGAAGTTTTTCAATTTAGCTCTTATATTGATTAAGTATCAAATTAGTATAATAGATTTATTTACAGTTAATTAACAATTGACCTATATTATCATACTTGATTAAACTATTAGTTAAATTAGTTTGATATTTGGTTAATTAATATAATATATAAATTGAAATGAAACGCTTACCAGAAGAAAAAAATAATTGAAATAAAACACTTCACCAAGTACCACTAAATGTGCCAAGTAACTACAGAAAGGGCTGGATACAAGTCATCATTATAATTTTTATTTTATTTTTTTGGTAGACAGTAATCATTATAATTTATATCAATGTTACAATTTTGTTTTCGCTTTTGCCTGATTCATTCTTTGGTTTTTTAAATCTTGTATCTTTTAGTTACCATGAAAAGTAAAGTGACTAGATTACAACTCAACATCATCATATCATTTCCTTGGTTGATTCTTGTTGATTCCATATATTAGATGCAGAGAAAGAGTATACCAAATGATTGGTATAACAAATAGAAATAATTTACAAATATGCGTAGAATATTCAAGAATATGGACATTGTACTCCATATTCAAGGATTATACTGACATGTCGAATCCATTCTTGTGCTAATGTATAAATGCAGTCCATAAGTCAATATTGGATCATTAGACTGAAATAAGAGTAGAATAAGTCCAACGTATTTTTTTGTCACTTTTCGGAGAATACATAATTATAGGGGTTTATAAATGTTATGTTGCAAAAAAATATCACATTATCCTGTTGATCCATCGATCTGTGTCACTTTTTTTTTAATCAGCATGTATGATGTTTTGTTTTTGGATATGTTGTAGAAATATAAGTATAGACTGGGACCATATATAAGAGGAGAGAGAGAAAAGAGTGGTGACCTCTTTTATGTGTAGAAAAATCGTTTATCTCATATAAAATGAGATAAACATAATCCTTTGTTTTTGTTGCATAACACGATAAATTTTTTGTAACATGATGTATGTATTTTAAATAATTATAATATTAAAGTTATTTTTTTTTCTCCCTCTAAACATGTGAGCCGATATATTATGTTCCTGTGGGATTTCCGTATAACGGTGATATATTAGATTTTTTTTTCCTATAATAGGATAACTAGTGATACATGGTTTTTTTTTTATATCATTCATATTTTTTTGGGATAAATTATTCTACCTACTTTTTTTCTGTCTATCTTTGTCTACCACTCCAATAGCGTAGGTAATTGACCAAAATGTCACTGTTCACCAACTTTTTTATCTAAATGTCACGCGAACAGTGTTATTTTCCAATCTGCCACGGGGCAAGTTCGCTTCTGACACAGGCGAGCTCGGTTCGCTGACGTGTCACATTTTTAGTGATAACAAGTATCAAATTTAAAAAATAAAAAATAAAATGAAGGTCGCCTACATGGTAGGCAAACTTAGTTAAAAACAGAGGTCGCCTGTGTCAGAAGCGAACTCTGACACCACCAGCTTCCTGACACATCATCATGCATAGTTCGCTACTGCTGCAAGCGACCTTGCCTGCGTGGCAATTTGGAAAATTAGTTCAAGAGCATGGCATTTAGGTAAATTTGTGTGGGAACAGTGGCACAATGGTCACTGTAGTCTATACCCAATAGCGTTAGATCATAATCTAAAGAGGAGAGAAAAAGATAAATGTTAATTAAGATTCTGATCTAATGATCTTTTAGAGTGGTAAGCAAAGATAGGCAGACAAAAAGATAGTTAGAATAACTTATCCCTTATATTTTATATCTTTTACTATTGTACAATAGGATCACTCTACCATTACTACTACCCCAAACCTTGTCTCCTTGCCATTTCCCTGCCATTACTATATCAACTATCATTATTATTCCACTCTTGCCATTGTTATGGTCTCTACCACCACCATTATTATTGCTCTACCATAATCACCACATCATCTTTGTCATTACTCTCTACCTATCATGGCTGTTGCTGTCCCCTCCACAACCTTTATCACGGCTACCGCCGCCACATGCCACCTATTACCATTCTTTTACTACTGCTTTCTATTCTCATCATGTGTTTGATTCTTACTGTATTAAAATATATGTAGGCATGGTAACAATTTTGACAAATTAATACTCTAAATTATTTTTTATAAATACAAATTATGTTGGAAAGAAATGTTATTGACCAACATTTACATTCCGCCCTTTCCTATTGCATAATGTTTTGTACAGTTCTATTATTTATAAAATAAAATAAAATACATCTTCTCTACTTGCATACTTTTCATCAAAATTGTTTTTTTTTTTTTTTTTTTACTTCCACTTTTTCTTTGGATTCCACCGCTCACATTAATTTTCTGTGACCCCCTTTTTCTTTGGATTCCATCATACAAGGAAATGTTTATTAAGATTTTCCCTTTTTTTTAGGTAGAAATTAAATATAGGGCTTATGTGGGCTGAATTTCTTTCCGCTAACAAAAATCTAAAACAGTCTTATTCCATACGTACCAGCATTCCCTGCATGGTCATAATAGGACTTAAATGCATTCTTTATCCATATCTGTTGAACATGGTCCCCAGATTCAAGATTGTATTGTCAAATTGTCACATATGAAACTGACATACAAATCATTGTATTTACAGGTGTGAAAATACTTAATGCCAAACTTCAAAAATATGTAGCTAGAGTCATAGTGGCATTGTTTTGGCACGTTGTCCCATTTATTTGTTCTTTCATAGTGATATAAAGACTGTTGTCAAAACACCTGCAAATGCTGTTAATCTTTTATTGGTTAGTTATTTGTAAATCATCCTTGAAGTTTGTGACATACCCTAACCTTAAAATGAGATCTTTGAACTTTTTAATACAAAAAATAAAAATAAAAAAAAAACCCTGAATTTTAGACTTTGTGAGTGTCTTTGATAGAGATACAAGACCGAGAGCCTGTTTGACAAACAAAAAATTTTAAGATAAAAATTATTTTGAGTTAAAATTAATTGTAAAAAATAAAGTTAAAACCTATTTGATAATTGGGATTTAATAGTCTCATTCAACAGAAGACATTTTATCTTCGGTCATAGACACACCAAAGCATGGGCCTCAGTTATTTATTTAAAAAAAAAAAAAAACACATCACTCAAACCGATGTATCAGCTGGAATGGAAGCTTGTCTTCGGTAACATAAGATTAATTTTCCCTTGATAATTATTCTTAAAGTTTTGAGAGGAGGGAGATAAAATAATTTATTATTGGGATAAATGATAAAACTCATTAATAAAAGGTTAGAATAAGGATATAATGAAAAATAAATATGAGAACTCCAAAAAGCTGATATGCATTTAAAAAAAAAAAAAATCTCCCTATAGTAACTTTTAGCTTCTAACATTTTTCTTCATTACAAAAAATACTCCTTCCATGATACAAGCTTTTTAGAAATTATATTGGACTAAACTTCTGCTTATAAGGAAAAAAGAAGTTAAAAATAAAAACTACCAAACATGCACTGAGAAGAGAAACTTGAGAAACCCGAATGTGTCCACCACAATTTCTAGCCAGAGACCTTTTGGCTCTTTAATGTAACCTCCATTATCCATGCACAATACCATACAAGTTGCATAAAACTCCTCAGCTTCCACACGAACTTTGACTACACAATACAGAAGAACTTAAAAGATGTCATGTATGCAGTGCAGTACACACAAAAGCAAAATCTATAACAACCAACCATGTCTCATCAACTTAAAAGTAATAGCACGTTCCAAATCGAACAATTTTAAAGAAAATAACACAGCCAACCTTTGAATATTTCATGAAAATAGGTTTCAGAATAGTGTGATTAAAAAAAGATAGGTTAAATTATGTAATACTCGGAATAAGCCTCCCACGTAGGAAATATTGATTTATTCCTATGGACCTATGTAAACAAAATGTGTTAAAAAAGTATATGGAGATTATAGCATAACAAAAACCAGAGATCTATGAAAATCACACGTAGAGTCTGTCAAGTTAACCATAATATTTTGATGGTTCATTTCAGGAATAAATTCAAATTGAAAAAGTAAAAAAGTGGAATGGGTGGTACACACTGTTAAGCAGGAATATGGGAGGAAGAAATCAAAGACTGACTTACCTAACAAGTTAGCAATTAAAAAAAAAAACCGCATATCATTCTAATCTCATTGCACAATATAAATTCAGAAGAAATGACAGTACTGACAATCATCAAAATAAAAATTGCTTTCTAAATTTATGAACTATTTGGAAAATGTTCTATTAAATGCTGACACTGTGAAATTCATAGAAATAAGCTCAAAAGTGATACTTCTCCAACAGGGCCTACATCTAATGCAGCAACTTGAGATCACTACTATGGTTACATGTGTTGACATTAATATAATTAATAATATGCCAGGAAAGTATCATACACCTTGTATGTCGAACTGTCGAAGTGGTGAAAAGGGCATCCACTATGGCTGAACTCCTCTACGCCTGCCATATAAAAGATTTCTTGTTCCGAGTCTTCTGACTATTGATTCTGTAAGACTCAGTTCCAGACTTGGAAGCACTCAGCTTGTACAATTTCGTAACACAGGTGTAGAAGAAAATGCACTCTAGCAAAAGGAATAAGCATATAAGACAAATTACATCAAGTATATAACTTGAAAGGAAAAAAAGAAATCTAAGTATTTAGAAGAGTGAGGTACCTACAATTATGAGCTTTCACTCAGAATATTAGCCAAATTGATCATCACTCCCTGATGAAAATTAAAACTTTTTCAAACAAGGAAAGCATGATTTTACAGTCAACTTGATGATCACATGAAAGCATGAATACTGAAATGCAAGTCCCAAAAGCTGCAGGATTTACATCATGAAGGAACGAGATCCTTGAGAACGAGAATGCATCAATTAGAACAGGCAGTTGCCATTATATAATGATGCATCAAATTCATTTCAATTAAGCTATTGAACTTTGGCAAAAAAAATGAAATACTCTAGATTGCGGGCCACAAAAATAAGGAACAGTTAACCGAGTACATGAAACATGTTTTCCCTCTCAAGTGCGTACAGAGGGAACTGTTATGTCAAGAGTCTCAGAAATTAGGCCCCTCCTCATCATATCATTATGAAGTGCCTGAGCTTCATTGCTGTCACCTAGCTCGTAATATTTTCTCAATAGACAAATACATAGAACCTCATCAGGAATTATTCCCTTTCCGAGCATCTCATCCAGGAATGATTTTGCCTGTTGTACTTGACCACAATGAGAAAAACCCCAAATCAATGAAGTATAAGCATGCAGGTCTAGCTCCATACCCATTTCAACCATTTTATTTCGCAAACTCAAAGCTTCTTGAGGATTTCCATGCTTCAGGTTTCCATCAATCAAAGCAGTGTAAAGTAATTTATCTGGACGGATTCCCTTATCCAGCATATCATTGAACACCTTCTTGACTGCTTCAACACAATCATTTTTATAAAGGCCATCAATAAGAGCAGTAAAAATCATTATATTAGGTTGCAAACCAGTGCTAGTCATGTGGTCAAAGTAACTAACAGCCTCGTGGACAAAACCTTTTTTGCATAAACCATCAATTAGTACACTATAAGTAACAACCGTTGTCTCGATACCCAATTCCTGCATCTCTTGTAATAGATTAACAGCCTCCGTGGTTTTCCCAACCTTCAAATATGCATCCATAAGGGTGGTGTATATATAACTATTCGCAGTCAAACCACAATCCCTCATCTCACGTATTACAGCCTCAGATTCTTGTATCTTATTTTGGCTACAAAGGCCCCATATTTTGGTTCCACACAGCAACAAATCTGGTTTGAAGTTTTTCTTGTTCATTTCCTCTAAAATATCTGTGGCATTCTCTATCATCTTAGCCTTGATATATCCATGAACAAGGGAAGTATAAATTTGCTGATTAAGAGTCACTCCAGCTTTCAACAATGCCCTAAATAATTCCTCTGCTTCTTTCATTCTACCATCTTCACAAAGACCATCCAATACTGCAGTATAAGTGACAACGTTTAAGTTAAGTCCAGCCTGTAACATCTCACTAGCCAGTTTAAATGCTTCACTCAGATCACCTATTTTACAATTTGCATCAATCAAAGATGTATATGTAAATTCATTGGGTCGAAGACCAACATGTATCATGTCAACAAAAAATTTAATTGCTTCCAGCATCATGCCTGCTTTGCAAAATGCATCAATTAGTGTACTATATGTTACAACATTTGGTTTCAACTCTCTTTCCTTCATCTCATGTAGATACTTAAAAGCTTGAGGAATTCTTTCAAATTTACAGAAGCAATTAATTAGAGAATTGTATGTTATCACATCCGGTTCACATCCTGCATCTTTCATTTCCTCAAATATTGCAATTGCTTCAGTTAATAATCCTACCTTTCCATACCCATCAATGAGAGAATTATAAGTGACTAAGTCTGGCGTAAGACCCTTCTGTTTCATTTGATCAAAAAAATTCCTAGCAGCTTCTAGGTCCCCTTCTTTGGTAAAATAGCCTATCATTATATTATATGTGAAAACCGAGGGCAAAAGGCCAGCGCCAACAATGTCCTTGAAAAAACTTACTGACAATTTCCCTTTCTCTGATTTTGAAAGCCTGTGAAGAAGGTCATTACAGGACCTCATTTTTGGCAGAACCCTGAACTTGTTCATCTTCCTAAAGCATTGAGTAGCTTCCTCAAGCATCCCCAACTCCACTAAGACACTAAACAAAGTATCAAACACACCAAACCCAGGCCTACAAACATTCCTGGTCAACCACAACATATCAAAGCAATCACAACCCGGAAGTTCCCTCCTCAACAAAATCCACTCCTTAATCACATTTCTAGCATCAAGATAAAATTTCCCACAAAACAAAATGTGAGCCATGATACAATAAGACTCCATGGAGTTGCAAAACCCTACTCTATCCCCTGCACACTTGAACAACTTCAAGGCTGATTTTGGGTCCTCTTTCAGTTTCACCAAAGCCTTAGACACCAAAATGGGTGCCAATGCGGAATCAAACATATGGGGACAATCCTGTTGCAATAAACTACGCACTGTTTCGGAAGAAATGTCATCAAAAGAAGGTTTTGAGACAAAAGGGTATCTGATAACACAGAGAAAGCTAGTGAACCAAATAATGGGGCAAGCAAAAATCGAATTTTGAGAGGACGAGGATGAAACAGTGAAGAAAAGAGAAAAAGGGTTTTGAGGAAATGAGGAACAGAAGGAGCTTACTCGGGGTGAGGCCCTGCCAGTGATGTGGAAGAGGTTGCGCTTAAAAAGCAACATGTTTTGTGAAAAACAACTTCAATTACGATCTTCTTGTTCTTCATATTGGGGGTTGGAGTTGGTAGTGCATGAACTGTTCATTGCTTAGAGTAATGGAATGAAGTGGTGATGGATGGTGCTTTGAGGAACAAACAAGAAGCAATGAACGCTGTTAGGGTTAATGAAATAATTCGGGAAGACCATTCTGTTCATTGCGTTAAAATTCGCAGTCATTTTTTCATATTTTTGGTCATTTATTTATTTATTTATTTATTTATTTATTTATTTATTTTCTTTAAGGTTGAGGGACAATTTGTTGTCTTTTTAACTATTTGATGAGGAAGCCATAAGATTGAAGAATTGGACTATATAAAGCTAAAAAAAAATTATTTTGAACCGAGTTGGTAGTTTTCTAATTTTCTTTAGTATTCAAAAAATGTATTTGTCATTTACATTTTAAATGAATAATTATTTTGTTAAGAAAAATATAAGATAAAATTATTAAATAATATATTCTTTTATTTTTTTAGTATTATATAATTTGTCTTTTACTTAATATAACAATTATTATTCATTTATCACGTAACAGCCCTTTTCTTTACGTAGATAATTAGTGCAGTGAGTAACAAAAATCTAAAAATTATATTATTTCTTAAGATATTTTTTCAATACTTATATTATTTGAACAATTATGAGGTCCAATAATACTTGAACCAGACTAGTCTCTTTTTTTTACCGGTTGAGGAGACTCAAAATTAAAATATACTTTTTAATATGATCTTATTTTTAACAAATCAAACTGATTTGTAAAATGAACACTAAAACTAACACAATGTTAAATTTTATCACCCCAACTAAACAAAATGTAGGTAAATTTCAAAGGCTTACTATCTATTAGAAAAGGGAAAAATAAATCTTATGTTGTAGAAGAATTCAAATCTCATGATAGACTGGTGTGTTACACACCTTTTTATGGTGAGTGTTCTGTCTATAAGACAGAGATGTCCAGCCCGATAGACTGGTGTATTACTCTTGGATCTAGTGCCCTCTCTAAGGTATCTATGGAGAAGATACCCTTGAGTTGAGCGGATCACTGTGCACAGAATATTATAACGGCGCTAGCCAAAGGGGTGTGTGCATAGTGACAGCATAATAGTATGAGAGAAAGTGTGTTTACCTTTAGGGTTTACCTGGTATTTATAGGGGTTACCTGTGGGTAGTGCAGATGAGCCTTAGGTGTTTCTGACTCAGATCTCGGCCTATCTGCTGAGCTGTCACCGTGTTGTCGGATAAGTATCCTCGATGGATATCTGTCTTGAGTCAATGCTGACTCAGATATTGGGTTGTCCTTTGTTGGGCTTGCTTCTTAATAGGCCCATTATACGGGTCCATAACAGTTGCCCCCCAGCCCGGTAGTTTGGTTGTCCAGGCTGCCGGGGTGAATTGTCTTGCCTTTTGCTTCAGATTTTTGAAGAGCTTTTGAGTTTTTGTAAACTTTTTGCATATAAACTTTTTGCATATATTTTCCTTACATCTCAAGCTTTTAAACCGGGGTCCTCATTGCCCCCTATCTTGGCGGGTTGATCATAGACCATGGGAAATATTTCACGTATTCTCATACTGAGTTTGGGATGAGCTTGAGTGGTTGGGATCCAACTGGCGAGTTGCCCCCAAGCATCATTCCATACGCATATGTCCTGAGCTTGTAGCTTCCTTCTGAAAACGGGAATGATTTTCCCTTGTCAACTATGTGGACGGGTTATGCATGAACTCGGCAAGATATTGCACATGTTTAACCGGGGAACGTACGAGCTTGAGTTGTTGGGATCCAACTGGCGAGTTGCCCCCAAGTCTCATCCATGTAACCCGGCTAAAAGTTGCCCCCCCAGCCCGGTAGTTTGGATGTCCAGGCTGCCGGGATGAAATAGCAGTAATCTCTGCATTTGAATTTTGCATATTTTATTCAAATTAGCAGTCAAGTTTTTGCTTTAACTTGGCCTTTTTATTGAAGCAATTTTCTTTGGGTTGGAACTTTTCTTTGGCCGACTTAATTGAGTCAGCGATTGCAGATATTATCTGTCATTCATTCAGCCGGTTTTAGCGAACCGAGTATTGAATATGTTGTTTCCGTATTTCTCCCCAATCTTTTTTGGCTGAGGTGGTGTTTGCCTCCTTTCAACATCGACCTCGGCTTCTCCTTCCGAAGCTTTCATTTTGAGCCCAACTTCTTGCGCGGTTGCGCGGTGACTTTATTGATTCAGATTTAGCTTTTTAGTGTTAACTGAACAAAATGACCTAGCCAAGGTCTTTCATGCGGATTCCGCTTTTTGCTTTTAACCCAATAAGGTCACTTGATCAAGGTCGTACCAATCTGCCCCTTATTTTTCAAGTCCTTCCGTTTTTCTATGCGTCGGCTAGGAGCCATACTCCTGCAATGTGCTTTTTATTTTTAACTCATTTTCTATCCAATTTCTTGCATGTTGCTAGTCGTAGTTTTCCAATATCTTGGCGTTATAATGTTCAACTCGGCTTTTTGCCAGAGTGTCATTTCTTGACTTTGGGTTATTTTGACTTTCCCATGCATTCTGGGCCTTGAATTTTTGGAACGAGGAATGGTACTTCATTGCCCCTTATCTTGGTGGGTTGAGCATGAACCGAGATAAGATATATGTACATTCCATATAACCGGGTGATGAATGAGCCTGAGTCGTTCGGATCGAACTGGCAAGTTGCCCCCAAGCACATCATCTTTGTAACTCGGCTTAACATCATTGTGTCCAGGTGTCTATTTCTTGGATCCTGGATGTGAGTTTGTAGTTCTCCTTACCAAATTCTTGTCAGTAATCGTAGACTGGGGTGTGATTCTTTTTTTTTTTTTTTTTTTTTTTTTTAGGACCACATCTCTCCAAATCTGTCTTCACTTATCCTGGATTGGGGTGTGGTCCTTTTTTCAGGACCACGTCTCTCCAAATCCAGTAGTCGGGGTGTCCGGGGTGCATATCTGATAAGTATAGTTGGGTTGCTGTGCATTTCTATTGATCGCATTTTGTGAATATTTTATTCTCAGCGCGTAGGAATCGGCCATGTTCCATGTTCATGTTCCGAACCTGGATTAGCCTTTGTTCTGTGATGTATGGCTTTAACTATCTTGTCATGTTGAATTCTTACTTCAGACATCCTCCTTTGCTGTCCTACCCAGTAGTTTGGGTGTCCGAAGCGAAGTCCGTTGAACTATAATTTTGTCAAACTTCCGTGACTAAAGACTCTATTGGAAGTAGGAAAGTTTTTCCCTTTGACCTTTTTGCCGAAGTTTTATTGATTCATTGATCCATGTTCTGCATCCATGGATTCCTGTCGACCCATGTTTTGGATTTTTTCTTATTTCGTTCTTTCTTTGGTGCCGGGCTTCATGAGCCGGGTACTGTGTATGCTATTTCAACATTCCTCTTTCAAACTTTTTGGCCGAGGTACGTAGCTCGGACTAGTTGAACAGTCTTTTGGACTGTCTTACCGAGATCTTGAAGTGTAAGGATTGCTGCTTTTCTTTTTTAATCTTGGTTGCATTCCTGCACTTGCCCCCCAGTCCGGCAGTCGGGAAATCTGAGTTGTCGGGCTGTATTACTTTAATCCAAGCTGTGTATGTCGGAATACCGACTTTGCCTTTGAAATTTCTTTTTTCTGATTTGGGGATCTTTGAGCCCCTTTTAACTGATATTGTCGGGCTTTGCTCCTGATTTTTTGCATCTTTCGTTTGCAGGTTTGAATTTCTCCTTGGTATACTTAGCCCAGTTTTATATACTGTAGCTTTATTTATCTGAGTTCGGCTTTGCCAGAATCTCGTTGTGATATCGTCTTCTGTTTCAACCCGGTTGTGCCTACCGTGTCTTTTACTGATTTTGACTTGATCAGAATCATTCACCTTTTTGAGTCCTGCGTGCATTGTCGTGGCGTTCAGATGGAACAGGGTGAGACTCCTACTGAAATCGGGACCGGGATGCCTCTTGTCCAGTTTTTACGTTTTTCATCCATTTTATGTCTTTGGATGATTTTGCCTTTGTACTCGCATCTTGAGTTTTATGCCTCCTTGATAACTTAGATATATTTTCTATGTATTTGAGGTTCATCAGATTCCAGAGTTGCCTGAAGTATTCGTTAAATACTTCTAAGGACTTAGCATTCCCTTGATTTTGATAAACAAGCTTGTTTTCTTGTTATCTAGGTTTGTAACTTAGGCAATTTTCTAAGAATATCAAACCTTACTCAAGTTGTTCGTCATCTGAGACGAGTTATTTTTACAACTCGAATAAATTCTTGTTTTTGCAACTCGTGCATTTTACGAGTTCCAGTATATTGACCTGGCCGAGGTCAAAGCATTATGCGGATTCCGCTTTTTGTCACTCTTTGTGACGCATGTTTATTTTAACTTAACGTTTTGTTAAGTCAGCATTGATGAAGGTGATCATTGTCGCCTTCAATCATGACCTGGGTTTCGTAACCCGGTACTATCCAAGGTAAAGGCAGTATTGTCACATGTCCCAGTTGGGTCTTTCGACCTTAGTACGGAACATTTCGACTTGATCAGAGTCAGCGTGACAAATTGCGCTTGTATCTCAGATTTATGTTGATGCATCAGAATCACAAGGATCCATATTTACGAAGGTATTTACTTGTTCATTCGATTGACTTTAACCCGGATTCGTACACCGTGGTTTCATAATATTTAACTCGGCTTGTTGCCTAAGTTTTAATTTCAAAAGGCGTCATGATGACTTGATTAGTTTCAGTTCAATCTGCCCTGTTGAATCTTCATTCAGTTTGGATTACGGAAGCGTCCTTCCGCTCTCCCTGAATCAGGCTTGATGTCGCATGTATGCAGTATTCTTATAGGACTCTTATTGGCAAGGCTAGAACTCGCAATCTTGCCCGTAGGCAAGAGGGTTCAAATTCCTCAACGTTATTGGCCGGGCTAGAATTCACGCCCTTGCTCATTTTGGCAAGGGGGGTTCAAATACCTCAGTCTCATAATATTTAACTCGGCTTCTTGCCAGAGTTTCATTTACCCCGGATTTTTATCCTGGGTTTTTTATCGCGGATTGGGGTGTGATCCTTTTTCTAGGATCCCATCTCTCCAAACTCGTCATCATTTTTTTTGCGGATTGGGGTGTGATCCTTTTTCTAGGATCCCATCTCTCCAAACTCGTCATCATTTTTTTGCGGATTGGGGTGTGATCCTTTTTCTAGGATCCCATCTCTCCAAACTCGTCATCATTTTTTTGCGGATAATCCTTTTTCTAAACTCATTTATATAATAAACCATTTATATTCTGGTGGGCCGGTCTTCATTTTGGCTCTTTCTTCACAATCTACAAAAGTGAAATGCCAACATTTTGATTTTAAGTTTAGGCCGGCAGTATTTGCCTTTAATCTCGAGCCCGGCTTCTGTTGCATCAGCTCTTCTTTCAGCTTGGCTTCTTTTTCCCAAGTCTTGTATTCATCTAGGTGGATTTTCTTCCTTATTTAAGTGGAGCTGGATCTCTTTCCTTTTTTAGAGGGGATCTCCACCCACCTGTTTGATTATTCTTTGCAAAAATACAACATAATAAAGTATGAAGAAGGAAATTAGCAATAATATTTATTTGATCAGCAATCAACAATTATCCAAAAATAATTGCAATCAGCAATTAATAGTAATTGACCAGCAATTGCAATCAGCAATTAATAATAATTGACTAGCATCAATCAGCAATAGTTATTAGTTGACTATGATTCATTTTATCAGATTTGATTTGGCATCCATCACGAAGTCTCCATAATGTTCCCAATTTTTTCTTGGTCTTCATTTATACTCTATATGGAACGTGGCCTCATGGTGAAACCTGATGCTCCTTTTTTCATGATAATATTTAAAATATCTGCAACCTGTTTTTGACGACATATGATACTAAACATATGCATAATAATTTTGACCAGCTTTCAAAATTATACAGCTTGCATAAGAATGCTTATGGAAATCCCACAGCATATAAGAATTTGGTCAAGTAAGAAGTCATGATCATAATTTCTGGGATATAAAGGAAAGGAAAAGAAAGCTTCCTTAATATTTTGTAACCCATCTTGCTTGCACTAGAGGACGGTTCCTGCAGTGGGAGTAACATAAACCAGCTTAGGTCTTTTTAATTTGGACCCATTGGCATGGTTCCAGCATGTGATTCTTACGCCTACTGAAATCTGATCCCGATTTTGATCGTGATGCCGAACTGTCTAGGCCGAGATGCCTATTGATATCGGCGTTGAATATCAATCCAACTCGTATTTATTCTGCATATCAATTAGCCATCTTTTGCTTGGGAGGATTGTTAGTGGTTACAAACAATAATATTATCTCCGTGAGTAGATTATGAAGATATATAATGTTATATATCGATAATAAATAAATTAAAAGTAAAGCAGGATAAATTATCTATTTATCTGACTTGTCCTTCCAAAGCCAGTGTTCCACGAGAAATTTATGTTTTCCTGGTCCCATCTCATTGTCTCCAATAAGTATCCTTTTTTGGTCTTTCAAGAATCAGTGCAGAAGCTTGGTGCACGATAGGTAAGACGCACATCATATTTTTGGGTATTTTTCCCAAATATAAATGCATTCAATGATTAGCTCAAAATTTTCAACATTCAATGAAAAATAAATCAATCGATAATTTGATAATAATACATTGGAATTAATCATTGCAATGAGCAATTATATAGTATAATTAGCAATTAATGAGAATGCATCATCATAATTATCAGAAGTTACAAACCTTTTCACAGATGCCGAGATGGAACATCAAGGATACACTCGGCTAAATCGGGTTCAGAGGTTTGGTCAAGTATACTTTCATTCTCTCCCTTCTAAGTGATTACTCATAATACTGTAGAAGATTGAATTTTAATAAATCTCATAATTATCAAACCGTGGAGCGGTGAGAGTTGCTGCTACGTCAGCTGTAGTCAAGAGGCTTGTCATGTTGCCGACATCGGCCTCCATGGTGTGTCGGATAAGCAAATCCCAATTGCATCGGCTGCATACATCTTGCCGGTAATCTACCAACTCATTTGTCTCCAGATTGGAAAGTGATTTTGAGTTAATAAATTTTGCTTTAAGTTGGCCTCCTACATGATAACACAGCAGTACGTGCATTCATAATACTCCATATAGAAATATTTGAAGGTTGACTTTGCAACATAACGGACCCCACACCATTGCTTTCCAATAGCTGTGATTTCCAAACGGGACAGTAGGCTATCAATTCAAAAGCATAATTTAAAATTGAAATGGAATGGAATGACTTATCCTTTTATTTGACATGCAAATCCAAGTAAGTCTATTTGCTTCAAAGGCATGTGCCAAGCAGTGCAATAATCGAGAATCGATCTGCAAAATTCCCCTTTGGCCAGAATATTCATCAGCCATCATACATTAGGGGTTGTAAAGATGCGCCTGCCGAGGTTGTGTTTGTAATATTAATAGTCTCAACCCCTGCTAGAAACATCTCTCTTAACATGTCAAAAACTTGTATTGTCATGCTCGACAAGTTAGTAATAATATGAGCATCATTCAAAGTATAAGCATGCAACATTTTATGGCAAAGAAAAGTGTCATGCTAAGTAATATTTCACCACATTAACAGGTTGCAAGAAGATATGAAGATATTGAACATGTTCAGTTTGCTTAACTTTCACTTGGCATTGATCTTTATGTATGTCCTCATAGTAAGATGATAATCATCGTATATAAGTTGTCAAATAATTAATGCTTGTGTTCTTTGAATAAGGAATCCCCTTACCAAATACCAAGCGGTAGTATGTTAAAAGGTGGGAATCCCATACCCATTTCATGATATACCCATTTCATGATGCATAGGTCCATTTCATGATTATTTGCTTTACAATAAAAATCTAGAATATCTAGAATTAGCATCAGATTTAAATCAGATTAGGAAGTTGCAATCAAGAAATTTGCAAGTTATTATCTTTATAATAAATCCTGGATAATAAATATTAAATTCCCGCATTATTGGAATATTGGAAGCTTTCATGGGCCCCACAACACCCAAAGCCAAAGGTATTAGGCTTTGAATAACATTAGACTTTAATAACATTATTGTACCGTGGCTGGACCTGCCATTTTAAATCTCAATCCAAATTGATATATTGCATTGAGCAAGCATTTTTTGTCGTGTACCAATTTCTGATCACTTTTGAGAAATAATTTTCTTTGTAAATGACTCTTTTAGATGTACCACATGGTAGACCTCACATTATTTATTTGCCACTACTATAATTTTTTGAATGAAGAAAATGTTCCCGTTTCACGTGAGGTGAAACTGGTAATTACTAACAAATATGCAATTTAAAGATAACAGCCCACTTTTCAAGTGATTGACAATTGATAGCATTTAAGAATATTTTAGCAATTAATGAAATTGAAGTATAATAACGTTACGTTATTAACTATTGATTCAAAACGTATTTGCCTTGCACTTTTTGATGATAATATTGCAGTATGTAAATTCATAATACCTCATAGGTGAATATTTGCAAATTGTGCAAATTGGAGAGAATAATACTTATTTGCCTCAAAAATTTGAAATCTATAAATAAAGAAAAAGGACGACTTAGCTTATGTATTTTAGCTTGGCATAGGCAGGCACCAAAATCGTCAGATCCTCCGTGCAAGCCATGTATTTCAAACTAAGATTTACGTAATAGCTTGATAAGCTACATTTTCCATCAGTAGTTGTGTAGCCATAAGTCATCATTCAATCACCGAAATTTAACAGTGATCATGCATCAAGTAAATGCTTTATTTGCTAACTCCTTTCATTTGACACATATGTGCATCACACGACAAGTAAAGTTAGTGCATCGACAATTAAATCAAGCAAATAGCATCCTGTGTGATTTTGTTGCGTAACAGTGAATGGTAAAAGTAAATGAATTGAATTCATTGTATGGCAACTCAATAAGAGATACGTTACCTATTTTGTAAATGAAATGAATTCATTTTATGGCAATTCAATAAGAGATACGTTACACTGTTTTGAATTCATTTATGGCAATTGAATTCATTTTATGGCAATTTCAATAAGAGATACGTTACACTATTTTGAAAATGTTTGAATTCATTTTATGGCAATTCAATAAGAGATACTTTACAATACCAATCATGTGCATCAAGGACGGAACAATACTACCGTCATTTGTTTGAAAACATAGATTCAATCCCAATCAGATTCAAATCAAATATGAGATTGATTTCTTATAATAGTATTTTTTTCAATATTTAAAAAATAGATCTTTTCCTAAAATATTGGAATAAAATATTAAAAAGGCAGATCCTTTTATCAGATATCGACATGAAATATTAAAATGGTGTATCCTTTTTCCCCTTTTCATGTAAATTTAGAATTAAAAAGGAAGGAGACTTAGCTTTTGCTCTTTACTTGATTTGCCCCCTTCTTTTTAACCTAGATCTCGGCCATGATCTTGTTTGGATCCCGACCACGATCTTGTTTGGATCTCAGCATCGATCCTAATGACTGCGGTGGTCACGATTTTGATCTCGGTTTCATCATGCTCGTTGCGATTGGCTTTCATATATCGGATTATGAACTCAGGTCCGCCGTGAGTTGTTGATGAGCTTCATTTTTGTCCTTTGACCTCGGTTTTGATCTCTATCCCGGCTTCGTCATGCTTGCTAAAGCAATTGCGAACTCCGATCTTGAAAGGTTGATAAGTTTCATTTTTGAATTTTGCGCCCATCGTATTAGGATTTGGATGTGGCGGCGGCTCCTGTGCTTTCACCATTATTGGGTGGGAATCGAAGTTTATCGTTCCCACAGACGGCGCCACTGTTCTGTCTATAAGACAGAGATGTCCAGCCCGATAGACTGGTGTATTACTCTTGGATCTAGTGCCCTCTCTAAGGTATCTATGGAGAAGATACCCTTGAGTTGAGCGGATCACTGTGCACAGAATATTATAACGGCGCTAGCCAAAGGGGTGTGTGCACAGTGACAGCATAATAGTATGAGAGAAAGTGTGTTTACCTTTAGGGTTTACCTGGTATTTATAGGGGTTACCTGTGGGTAGTGCAGATGAGCCTTAGGTGTTTCTGACTCAGATCTCGGCCTATCTGCTGAGCTGTCACCGTGTTGTCGGATAAGTATCCTCGATGGATATCTGTCTTGAGTCAATGCTGACTCAGATATTGGGTTGTCCTTTGTTGGGCTTGCTTCTTAATAGGCCCATTATACGGGTCCATAACAGTGAGTGTATGAAGGGTTTGTTTTCTCATGCAACATGAGAAAAACAAACCCCATCAAAAAAATAATAAGCTAAAATATATTTTTTCGTTATATGAATATTTTTTTAAAAACACACTTTTTTAACAAGAAAGAAAAACACACACACTTCTTTCTCTCTAATTAATTTTAGGAAGATAAGGTTGACAATCTCTTAAAAATATGACTATTTTTTTAAATATGTGCTTTGCTTATCAAACTAGCTTTAAGTGTTTATTTTTTTTTAACTTCTAATTTTTTTATAAGTAGAAGTTAGATCAAATTTTTTTTTATAAAAGTTCTTATAATAAAAAAATTATAATGAAGAAAAAAAAAATCAAAAGTCAAAAGCTCTTAAGATTAACTTTTTTAAAGTTGTATGAGCTTTTTTTGAAATATATGTTTTTTTTAAATGAACAAGTTTAAGTAATGTTTAAACTAAATTTTTTATATAATTATCAAATAGCTTGTAATTTTAATTTTCTTTTTAACTTTAACTTAAAAATAATTTTTAACTTAAAAAAAGAGGGGTGAAACAAGCCTTAAATTAAATAAGTTAATTAAATGTGGGTTGAGAAAAAGACTAACTAATAGCGAGTCAAGTGGAGTTTAGGTCGTCAAATTGTTTATCCAAATTTATACTATGCAGATGATTGTTTATTTATTTAATTTTTGGTAGACGATGAATGTTTAAATTTAACTTGTTGGTTTGTATTTCCTTCACTTATTTATATAATCAAAATTTAAAAATATTAATTTAAAAATATATTACTTAATTTATAATAAAAAATCAAATTGATTCATATTAAAAGATTTGAAAATAGATTTTATTTAAAATAAATGAATGTTTATTTTAAGATAAATATTAATTAAATCTTAAAAAAAACTTAATTATTATAACATTTAATTATGATATTTTTGAACTTGTGAAAAAACGCAGTCCGTTCAGATAATTTACTTCTGGTCGAGTTTACCTGTGTCATCAAAGTCAGATCAATTCTTTTTCTTTAATTTTATTAGTCTAACTCATACATTATATTCAGATTATTCGAGCCACACCAACACCATATACTTTAAATTAAAAAAAAAAAAAACAGTCAAGCCAGAATGAGGAGAAAGAATAGTCAAGCCAACATAACTGGCGTGGAAGAAGCGGTCGGTCGTATTACTCCAACATTGAGTGCTACAAGTGTGGCAAGTATGGTCACTATGCAAAAAATTGCTACTCGGATAAATGTTACAATTGTGGTAAGATCGGACATTTCGCAAGAGATTGCCAAGATGAGAAAGAGGTGGAAGAGACAACCAACCTAGCCACAGAAGATGAGGCGAAAGAAGGTATTCTCTTGATGACATACAATGAAGGCAACACCGATAATAACATGGTGTAGTACCTCGACACGGTGCAAGTAACCATATGTGCGGGCATGAACACTTTTTCAAAGAGATGCGAAAGGTGGAAACTGGACATGTGTCGTTTGGAGATGCGTCGAAGGTTGAGGTCAAAGGTCAAGATACGATTTGTTTCTTACAAAAGGATGGCTTAGTTGGGTCAATCCGAGATGTGTATTACGTACCAGACCTCAAGAGCAACATTTTCAGTATAGGGCAACTCATGGAGAAAGGATATTCGGTACTTATGAAAAACCAGACTTTACACTTCAAAGATAAGCAAGGGCGTTTGGTTGCTCGAGTTGAAATGAGGAGATATCGCATGTATAAGCTGAATTTGAGAAGCATGCAAGAAAATATGACACGAGCTGTTGAACTCGCGCAAATTAATAAAGTGGAAACCCTAAGTCGTCTCTCAAGGAAATTGATTTGGTAAAAATCGCTTATGAAAACAGAAAATAAAAAGGGGGTTTTGGATTTCGGTTGAATAAAAGACAGAATATAAAAACTAGGATTAAAACTTCATAATTAAAATTAACCAACCTAAGGTTAGGGTTCCTAGGATGTCATTCCTTGGATAAAAATAAAAATTACCAAATTCACGATTGATCTCAATTGAATCAGAATCCTTATTTTCAATTGAGAACATTCGGATCATCAAATTTGATGATTATTCCTTTTCCATAATCGCAATCACGAACCTCAGATCGAATATCCACAATCGCACGATATCGATCTGAGTTAGGAAAATAAACAAATCTGGTTAGAGAATTATAAAAATTACCAAATTCACGATTAATCTCAATTGAATCAGAATCCTTATTTCCAATTGAGATTAATCGGATTATCAAATCTGATGATCATTCTTTACCCGTAATCGCAATGTTGGACCTCAGATCGAATGTTGGAGTAATACGACCGACCGCCTCTTCCACGTCAGTTATGTTGGCTTGACTGTTCTTTCTCCTCATTCTGACCTTCTTGACCACAACCTCTACCATCACAGCCATTTCCACGTCCCCGGGACGGTTATACTTACCACCCTTATAACTAATATCATAACCGTTAGATTAGAATTAAATCTAACGGTTCATAATTATTCTTTATAATCCTGATTTTACTCTCACATCCCATCTTTGTCTCTCTCTAAGTTTGAGATCTGCAAATTTCTCCCTCCAAAATTTGTTGGATTTAAGTTTTTGTTCGTTCATCTTCTTCCAAAATTTTCTGGATTCAAGTTTATGTTCATCCATCTGTGGAACTAAAGTTGTTTTGTTTATCAAGATGTTCAAGATAATTTTTGATTCTGATCGTGATCAAGATCCATTGGAAGAATGGTTTATAGAGTAATGAATTTTTAATAACCAATGAAATAATGGATTTTTAATAACGAATGAATTATTAAGGGAATGGAAGAATTGTTTATCAAACAAAGAAAGAGTCATGGAAGAATTGCAATCAGCGTGCAATTCAATAGATATGTTTACGGAATGAAAACGTACATATGGTTTAGAAAAGAATTGCGATGAGCATTGATTCATAATAAGTTGTTTAAAAGGAATTGCAATCAGTGACAGAGATGCAAAAAATTAATTGAGCGTTCAATTATTTGTTTTCATGAGATATTTTTGTTAGAATTGAACATCAAATCCATGTAACAAGGAAGAGAGGATAAGAGAAGTGATTCTCAAACTTAGAGAGATGTGCCTAGCAAATTTAGATAGAAATAAAGAGGAGATGTGAGAGTAAAAATTAGGATTATAAAGAATAATTATGAACCGTTAGATTTAATTATAATCTAACGGTGATGAGATTAATTGTAAAAGTGGTAAACTTACCTGGTGGTAAGTATAACCGTCCCAATTATTTAATTTATAATAAAAATTCAAATTGATTCATATTAAAAGATTTGAAAATAAATTTTATTTAAAATAAATGAATGTTTATTTTAAGATTTAATGTAATTAAATCTTAAAAAAGAAATACTTAATAATTAGAATATTTAATTATGATCTTTTTGAACTTGTGAAAAAACGCAGTCCATTGCAGATAATTTACTTCTGGTCGAGTTTAACTGTGTCATCAAAGTCAGATCAATTTTTTTCTTTAATTTTATTAGTCTATCTCATACATTATATTCAGATTATTCGAGCCACCCCATATGTTTTAAATTAAAAAAAAAAACCCACCTAAAGTGAATATTTATCTAAAATGCAAAAACAAAAAGTATATATTTGGATTGAATTTAAAGTATAGGCTAATGTTAACTCATTAAAATTCCAAGGGTTAAAGCACTCTTACTTTTTACAAACAGCAACAAAAAAACTAAACAGGTAGAGGTTCTCTCTATTCTCATCTTTTAAAGAAGTTTAAAACCCTAATCTTGATCCATCCCAAATCAAACTAGTCAGTAAAAAATAAATCGATTAGAATAACTCTAAAAATAAACTTTACATACTCACTCTAAAAAACTCTTATCCTTAAAATCTTTATAAAGTTAGGATTTTATAAGAATTATGTTGTAGAAAAAATGATTATGTTATGTTATAGAGATTTGTTTTACGTGCTGGAATTTTTTTTTTCTGCGGGTGCCAGGAAATGTTGTGAATGTAGGAAATCTTTTGTAATCATATTAAATGATAGATGATAAACCCATAAAGTTAACTTTGATTAAGTATTACTGCATCATCCAATCACGTGGCAACATGATTAAGGTTATCGAAGTTAAACTCATCTCTAATCATCATTTTCCAATTACTAAGCTTACAATCTAATATTGTAATGAGTTTCGCAATACAAGACAAATAATAATTGCATAGAAAGTAACAAATGGGATTACATTATGGGAGTGGGAAAGTGGACCCCAAAAAGCATCTGATGGGAGCTGAAGCGGTACAAGGGACACACAGGTCCATGGCTGCATCTTCATGTCTTCTCTCTCTCTCTCTCTCTCTATACTCATTGAAAGTTGAAACAGAAAAGAAGATTGTAACCTTTGCAACTTAAAAGCTTCAACCCCTAAGAGGTACTTGCTTGCTTAGAGCATAGAAGAACACACAAACTAAGAGTACTGCATCTGCACTGCATTATGTAAAGATTGCATTTTTGCTCCAACAAGACCAACCCATTTATCAAATATGGATTATGAAAGGATCCAAAAGCCTCAGGTTTTTCTATCTCTTTAATTTGCTTCACACTTAGTTTTGTTTTTGCAATTTTTTATCTTTCACTATTACCAAAGTTCTATACTACTTGGAAACTAAGTATATCATTGTCAAAGTTGTTTAACTGTAAACTGCAAACACTTCTTTTGATCTGTTGTTTTTTGGGGTTCTCTGATTTACCTTTTGGTATTATGTGAACTTGGGTTTGCAGGGTGGTGGGGGATTTTCACCTGGAAAACTGAGGAGCATACTATTAGGTGTGGAGAAGAAGAGGAAAGAAGAGGAAGAGCTTGGTTCTACTTTCAACACGAGATCTCAAATTTCAGACATGGATGAATGTGGTATGCTCTTTCACGTGATTGTTCTGGTTTCCTTGAAATTATAATGCTGGCAGAAGGTTGAGAAATAGTAAATCTAAGATGTTGAGTTTCTCAAAATGTAAGATTTGATTGAGTGTAGTGATTTCTACTTCACTCTTGTTGCGTTGTTTCTTATGATGCACTCATTTCACTCCCCTAGTGTTCTTGTCACTGGAAATTTAGCAGTATGCTACCGGTTGAACCTTGAGTCTATCTTTCTTTGGTTTGAAAAGTTTCAAATTCAGATGTTATATTATGATATTATAAGCAGTGTCATATATGTATGTGTTTGTATTATAATACAAAAAAAGGGCCGACCCAGTTCAAATACTCACTTCGTGAGTGTCTGGGGAAGGGAATATTCTAGGCAGTCTTTTCCCTTCTTTTTGCAGAGAGACTGATTCGAACTCGCGACCTGACACACCACGGCAAGCAAGCTTATCGCTGAGCCAAGCCGGGCCTTCTCGATTGTATTATAATACAATGGTTGGTATTTCCTACTTTGATTTCAGTAAGCTTACTTTGATTTGACATATTGGTTACAGGTGGTAGCAGTTCTGATCATTGTAAAGATGTAGATGTTGTGAGTGTCCTTCCTGAATATTCAACTTCAGCTACAGCTCGCACCTTTAACATAGAGGCAGTTGGCGGTGATCGTATTGTGAAGGCTAACACAGCAGTGACTTCAGGGCATAGAACCCTAGAAGACCCTTCTTTAGATTATGATAGTGGCAATGATAATATGAGCATGTCCTCATCAATGTTTGAATTTCAAAAGTCTGAGCGTGCTTCACAGAGAGTGCCTATGGGGCCATTTTCAAAACCAGCACCATCTAAATGGGATGATGCTCAGAAGTGGATAGCAAGTCCAACATCCAACAGGCCAAAGAAAGCACAGACACAGGGGCAAGGTGGACAAGTAGTAGGACTGCATAAGGCTGGTAGTCTTGGTTATGGAAGCCGACAATCTTCAATGAAGGTTGTTGTTGAAGTTCCGGATCAAAGAGAAATTGATTTAGATGAACCAGATACCAAGCAAATCGATACAAATCAAATGAAGATGGAAAGTGGAGGACAGAAGTGTGTGGGTTGGGAGGCTGACCCATATGCAATTGCAAATTCTTATGGTAAACTTTTGATCTTGTTTTTGAATTTTTTTTATTGGAAGTCTTCACATAAACATGCTTTTTGTCTATTCAAAATATGTAAAAAATTTACTTTTATGCTATTTTTGTGAAAAATTATGTGGTCTTTTTTTAACTTCCACTATGTCCAGTTGATGCAGGCTATGCAATTCAGAGGACGTAAGCTTAAAGATCACAATTAAAATTTAGGTAGATTAGTGTTAATTTAGTTAATATCTTATTTTCTGGTCTAGAGGTATTTGTATGGGCTTTAGATTTGTGGGCTTTTCTTAGGTTATTATTATTTTTAGGACCTTTAGGCTTTTATGTTTATTTGCGGCTGTTTATTCAACTCGGGCCTTAAGTTATGGTTTACTTGATCCCCAAGTTTGATGAGTCCTATATGAATGATGTAATTAACTATCAAAAGTAGAAAATCAAAGATAAAATTTTCTGTGATAATTCCAGCTGCTAGGATCGTGATGCATCTCTTTCTTTTGGTAAAATTTGTAGTCCAATAGTAATACTGAAAGAGTGGGTACTATTGCAATTCATTTTTTTGCATTTTAGTCATTTTCAAAACATGGTCAGAGTTGAATGCTAATTTAGAAGGTGGCTAAGTATTTATTAAAAAAAATGAACACTTTTTCAGTACTGAAGTTACTATATATTTTCCCAGTGTAATTCCTTAATTATAGGAGAGATGCCTTGGTATTTTCCCTGCTTTTATCTTCTTTTGTAGTTTTATTAAGTTTATCAACAACCTGGATCAGATATTTTGGTAGAAAGAATTAAACCTTCATCCCATCAAATCCTTTATTATTCCTTGCTTGAATTTGCCCGAAATACCATCAAACCCCACGTCCTAATCTTGCAGCTTCTGTACATGGCAACCTAAGAGCCACCAATCTAGACCTATGATGCTTTCCTATTGCCTGCAAATCCTATGCCTTCCACTGTCCCTGCATCACCAGTGAAGTGATCAAATTTTGACAATATTCTCTTATGACATTCTGCATTGACACGAGATAATCACTTGCCACCAAAGTGGATATACAGTAAATTGACTTCTTATACCTTTAATATGGTATTGCAACAAAATTTTCCTATAAAGATGTAGATAAATTGTGAAATAATCCTCTTCCGAAGAGTAACTCAGCTGGCTGTATATTGAAAAAATGGATCTTAAGTTTTTTTACGGGAGCACGACATAAACAAAGGAAGACGTCAACCTAAACTTATTTGGGTGAGAGTAGTAAGACAATATTTAGTAAAGTGAGAAATGGATTGGTGTGCGGTTTATCTTAGGACGGAGTGGAGAAAAACTATTAGCATGTGGGGATCCAGAAATTTTGTATGTTTCTATTTATTCCCTTCCCCAGGCACTCACGAAGTGGGTATTTGAACTGGGTCGGTCCTTTATGTTTTTATTATATTATTTTTCTTATTCATTATTTATATGGGGAAGGATATTGTAACAACCAAGTTTGTGTTACTACCATGTTACTACCAGTCAATCTCACCGTTAGATCGCTTATGTTGATCTAACGGTTATATTTATTTCCATCTTTGTATGGCCATGATTCCCCAAATTTAAAGTAAAAGCATTAAATATGGGAAATCATGACCATACAAAAGTGAAAATAAATATAAAATATTAAATTTGGGGAATCATGACCATACAAAGATGAAAATAAATATAACCGTTGGATCAACATAAGCGATCTAACGGTGAGATTGACTGGTAGTAACATGGTAGTAACACAAACTTGGTTGTTACAATATCCTTCCCCTATTTATATTTCCTTTATCTGTTAATCCCTTCTTTTAATTTGTTTATGTGATGTTGATGTTGACACTGGAGTGCTTGAGAATTCTCTTATGTTTTACAAAATCTTTTATCTTAAAATGATATCCTATAACTAGAAGTTGCTAATACTGCGGACATCATTGCATTTGAAGCAATTAAATAAATCATGTCTTGTTTAATTTAGTAATTATATTACATCCAGTCCATTCTCACTAATTCTTCTTTGTTGTCTTGTTTTCTTTCTGCTATTTGATATTGGTAGTTAGTCTGAGTCAGCATAATTCATCCATTGCCATCCAGGGTGCAACAACATTTGTTCCTCCCCCTTCGACAGCTCGGTCTGTATCAATGAGAGATATGGGTACAGAAATGACCCCTATTGCTAGCCAGGAGCCATCAAGAACTGGTACACCAGTGAGGGCAACAACACCAATGCGCAGCCCTAACTCTTCCCAGCCGTCGACTCCCACCAGAGCTTCCCCAGTGTCAAATTTAACTGATCCACC
Source organism: Gastrolobium villosum (assembly GCA_032173675.1). Taxonomy (NCBI): domain Eukaryota; kingdom Viridiplantae; phylum Streptophyta; class Magnoliopsida; order Fabales; family Fabaceae; genus Gastrolobium; species Gastrolobium villosum. Next base: position 262,413 of record JAVKPL010010398.1, on the reverse strand, counting down.
TAGGGACAATCTGCATCTTAACAAGAATGAATTGTCTGAAAAGGAGCTACAAATGAAAACCAGGCGAGAAATAATGGTCCTTGGGACACAACTAGGTAAAATGAACATTGCTGCCTGGGCTAGCAAAGAAGAAGAGGATAAGGTTGCATCTACTTCATTGAAAAATAAAACAGCTGAACAGCCAGCTAAGAGTGTCATTGAAGCACGTGCAGCAGCATGGGAGGAGGCTGAGAAGGCTAAGTATATGGCCAGGTCAAATTATTCTAATTTTGTATTTTTAACATTATCCGTTAATTTTTTGGTTCCTATCCTGTAACTTCTATTGCTTTAGAGATATAGAGCAACAAATATGCCTCTATTTAATATTGGGCTTTATTAATCTCATTTAACATGATAGAAACTCTCTCATGTTATAGAGATAATCATGTGTGGGACCATCCACTTATAGAAAAAGAAAAATAAATAAAAAAGTAACATGGAAATCGATGTATGTGTAGGAGAGAAAAACACTCTCCTACAACATAAGAGTATATTTTTCCTTTAATATTTTAAGGTTTAAGGATAATTGGTCCTTGACATGGTACCTGAGCCTCTTGGCCAAGTGAGAAGGAATTTGATCCTTGGCGATCCCGTTACTGATAATGAAATTAAATTTTAACAAGAAGTAATTGGGCTGCCCAAAAATCTCTTTAAAGAGGGGAATGTGATATCTCAAAGATATATATCCATTGATGGGCCTTCACTAATAACTTAAGCTTTCAAGACTCAAGAAATTGGGCCTTGACAATTGTCTATTATTTTTCTTATACATAGATCCCTGAATATTTTCCAGAAGAATCTGTATCTAAGACTCTTTTTTTGTGTTCAATCATACGAAAGTAGTATTTCTACTAAATTTCTTCCATAAGTATCCTTGTATAAAACTCTTTCATGTTCGTGGATCCCCCTGGTGTCTTGTTGACAATGTACGTGGATTTCTATGTTCTGCTGACAATCAAGAATCTAACCAGGAGAAGTGAAAAGAAAAGAAAAAGAGAGATATAGCAGACGAAACAAATACTGTTACAAGATTGTTGAAAAGTTTTAGTGCAATAAACTGCAGTGCAGCACTTAAGTGCTCTAATTCTTTTACTTATGTTGATCTTAATCATTTCATCATTTATAGCTATTCAAAAATTTTGAGATATATAAAACCATTAATGTGGCCTCATCCAACAGCTTAAGCTTTTGGGTTGAATTGGTTCTTTACATGTTATCAGAGCCTCGTGTCCCGGGTTTGATCCTCGTCGTCCCCCACTTTCTTTCAAATGGAATTCTTTATTCGCATAGGTAGGTAGGCCTGTGCATTATCTACCCTTTAAGCCCAGTGGGCTCTCGTGTGAGGGGGCGTGTTGAGATATATAAAACCATTAATGTGGGCTCACCCAACGGCTTAAGCTTTTGGGTTGAATTGGTTCTTTACAAAGATAAAAAAAGATTATCATATTGGTATTCTTACCTAACTCCTTTAAACCTTATTATTTGCATTCTCCTAACAGTTCTTTATTTGTTGGAATGTAACTGAACTGATGTGTATTCCACAAGAAACAAAAAAATAGAAAAATTTAAAAGCCAAGAACGAACTTAAGGCGCAAGGATCTGAATTCACTGGTGATGTGTGGGGTTATGGGTGTGTATTTAACTTTCATATCTGTCAGTTCCTTGGTATATCTTAGACACGGGAATAATAGCTTAAGACTAATTATGGATATTTAGTACAGATATATGGATGTGTTTCTTATTTGTGTCAAGATGAAGAAAGATGAATAAACTTTATATAATTGATCAGAGTTTTGGAACATGAGACCAATATTTTTTGAGCATTTAACACATTTCAGAAATGTATGGGCTATATTATTTTTAGTATTGCTACACTCTAATTTTTCTCTGAAGCAGGAATATGGTGTTAACTATGCAGGTTTAGGCGTGAGGAGATGAAAATTCAGGCATGGGAAAATCATCAGAAAGCAAAAACAGAAGCAAATATTAAAAAAATTGAGGTACACATGGTCTGTTATTATTTCTAATTTTGTTGTTTCTAGCATGGCTATTTAATTTAGTTTTTTGGGACAGCCCTTTGGATGTTAACCTCTAATCCTGATATGAAAAAATTGATGGGTCAGCCTAACAATGACAAAAATCATTTCTGTAATGGGATTAATAAGATACCCTAAATTGGTACAGAATCTGCAATCTGAAAACAAAAACGAACTTCTAATATAGCCCATACTTTTATACTCTTTGAAAATATATTGCTCGGAGTAATTGATCTACCATTTAATGTTCTGCAAAGTAAAACAAGAAAGGGGACAGTTTGCTGAAGCATGTTAAGAATGCAAAAGTAAATTTATCCAATATGGGTTATATCAATCTTTCGAGCTATATTTTGTATTTATCTATTCTAGGTTCTCATATTATTATTCTATTATTCACTCGCTGGTTTCCGATTTTGGCCTTTTATAAGCAATTTTTCTTGATGTATGATGCATGCTCTGGTAGTTATCAGTGTTGTGTATAATAGGACATCCTTTATGTTGCTATCTAATGTGATAACGCATCATGTGTGGCCCATTATGTTTCTTCTCTTGTGTTACTGATTTGAGAAAGCTTTAGTAAATTTCCAATGAGTGAGGAAGATGCCATGTGCTTTTCTCCGATTGGTATAGAATTCGAGGTCTCTTGAAAAGCATGTAATAGCATAAAATAAATGTGTATTTTGTCCCAATAATGAAATAACTGCCTACTCCTTCCGAGAGAAGAATATGTTTATGTTTAATCCTTTGGTCTGTATGTTTTCGCTTTAAATTGGGAATTATGTTAGATATAAAGGTTCTTGACAATGTATTAGAGTCTGTATAGCCAAATGTTCAGAGTCCTTGTTGCTTTCATGCTTTTAAATATAGTTGAATTTTCGGATAAGGTAAAATAGGCTTGGTGAGACATTTAAGTTTTTATGGTAGTTGGTTTCTTGACATATAACATCTTAATAGGAAAATCAAGATGTTGGTGTCTTGTATTAGATTTCTAACGTTTTAGCAAACCTACTTTCCCAGCAATAAATCAAGTAGAGGGAGGTTATACTTACTATTTTTGTTTACAACATCTTACAACCATATCTTAACCATTGATTTCCGTCAATTAACGGTTATCATTTATTGCGAATTAATAATTAATTAATGAGTTTAATTTGCGAAAATAATAATCGTTGATTGCCGGAAATCAACGGTTAAAGATATGGTTGTAAATGAAAATAGGTTGTAAGTATTAACCTTCATCAATCAAGTAATCAAAATAATCCTGTGTTACCAAAAAAAAAAAGCTTTGTTTAATTACCAATACTATTACTTACTACTACTACTAATCATAGTAATAATAATAATAATAATAAATTGGTTGTAGGTAGAGGTTGAAAGAATACGGAGCAAGGCACAAGATAAGCTTATGAATAAATTAGCAGCTGCAAGGCACAAGGCTGAGGAAAAGCGAGTAGCAGCAGAAGCCAATAGAAATCATCAAGCTGCGAAAACTGAAGAGCAAGCAGCGTATATACGAAGAACTGGTCATGTCCCTTCCTCATATTTATCATTTTCTTGCTGCAGTTGGTGCTCTTGAACAAAGGCTGTCCTTGTTTATGTCATTTGTCAATGTTTCATTTTTTTATGGGTATGCAATGGCTTTTGCTGTTGTATTTCCTTTGCGGTGTAAAATGATTACAGTGTTCTGCAGAATAATTGCAATTTAGAAGAGCTGTGTTATTTGTCCATTACTCCAGTCTTTATAGGAGCTGGACATTTGTCTCATAATAGTCTTGTGACTTGAAAATTCACAAGCGATTAATTAATGTGATGTAGGTTTTACAGGATACATTGTTGACTTGATTTTTTTTATCCCTATTATATAATCATGTATTGTACCATAAGCTAGGAAACCCCTATTGGTATCTAGATGGCAAATTAAAAAATGGGTTGTGGGAGGTTAACAGGATCAGCATTACTATTGGCCTAGTTAGGGACATAAAGTCTGCTTCGTGGGGTTATAATATGTTACTGATGATGGGATGTGGGGTTGTGAGTCTATCTCAAATTTCCTTTCGGTTAGTATCATTCAAACAATTCGAAGTATGCTTCCACTTCAAGGAGATGGAGGAGTGGATAGCTTCACATGGAATATTAAAGGCTCTAGTGAGATTGCTGTAAAACATTTGTACAATGCTCTCTTTAATGATGATGAGGAGGAGGAGTATGCGCAGGGTGTATGGTCTTTGATTTGGAGGTTGCATGTCCCTAGTCGGGTCTGTATCCTGTTATGGAAGATTGCTCATGTCCGCTTGCCTACTAGAGATTTGCTGGCTAGAAGAAACATGGCTTCTCCAACCTGCCCCTTGTGTCGAATACATGATGAGACCATTTTACATATGGCTCGTGACTGCAATAAAATAAAGCAGGTGTGGATGGAGCTCATTAACCCTGATTTTTATACTCTGTTTTTTAGTGCAGATTTAAGTTCCTGGTTGCTCCTGAACTTGAAGAATGATGTTATCATGAAACTAAATGAGCATTGGCCTATCTGGTTCGCGATTACAGTGGATTGTGCTTGGCGATGGAGGAATGAAGTGGCCCATGGTGAGGAGGATAATTTTTTGACTTACCAGAGTTAAACAATTATTAGGCAAGTGCAAGAGACCATTTCGGCTTGGAAACAGCGTGCGCTTGGGATGTCTGGTAGAAGACAGATTCACATACCTGTTGTGTGGCAGCCCCCTAATACCGGTTGGATTAAGATTAACACAGATGGGGCATCCAAATTCAATGCTAGAGATGCGGCTTGTGGAGGTCTTTTGAGGGATGAGACTGGTAGGTGGATTCAAGGCTTTTCCTATCACATTGGTAAGTGCTCGGCATTTGTTGCTGAACTTTGGGGCGTGCTTAAAGGTCTTGAATTGGCTTGGAATGGAGGGTGGTGTCGTTGTGTTTTAGAAAGCGATGCTAGTTTAGTGATCACTATGCTCTCTAAGTTTGGAGGAGCAGCTTGAGAGTCTCGTTTGGTGACTCACATTCGAGCATGGTTACAGAAAGAGTGGGAGGTGCATCTGGTTCACGTGTTTAGAGAAAGCAATGGATGTGCGGACTGATTGTCTAAATATCCTTTGGAGCATCATTTGAATAATAATTTCACTGTTTTTAATTCTCTTCCTCTTGGGATTTTGCCATTGTATTTGGCAGATTTTTCGTTGGTTTGTAATTTTCGTAGAGTTAATCTGAACTAGTTTTGTGTTGTTTGGGGTTTTTTGCCCTTTCCTTTTACCCAAAAAAAAAAGTACAACAACAAAAAAAGAAAAAAAAATATATATATGTTTAATGTGTCATTCTTGTAACTAGATAATTTTTTTCTTTTAAAAAAATTGAAGTATGGTGAGTGAGACTATGGGTGTCCATGATAATCTTCCCGGAATCAATTTTTTTTTTTAATTTCTGTTCCTGGGAACAAAAATGGATAAAAAACTCGTTTGGTAAAATCAGTTTATTTTTTTGTTTCCGGGATGAACCGGTTTAATTTTTGTGTTTGGGAACAGGAAAAAGAATCAGAAAATTTCTACTTTTTTTTGTTCCTGAACACAAAATGAGAAACATTTATTTCTCTCAATCACTCTCCAACTCTACCATCATGATCACCACCACCACCATCATCCTGACATGACCATCGCCACCAATGTCGTCGCCGTCGTCGTACAACTAGTATCGTCATCACCAACCCCCACCACCATGATGTCACCTCCACCCATCACTACCACCATGTCACTGTCACCACCACCACCACAACTACACCGCTACCACTATCTCCACCACCACCAGCATCACTATCACCAACCACCACCACCATCGTAACAACCACTATCGTCACCACCACCATCACACCACCCCCGCCACTACCATCGCCACCACCACCACCACTGTCGCCGCCACTAACCACAACCGCTATCAACCACCATCTTCACCACCATTGTTGCAGCCACTGCCATCACCTCCACCACCACCATCCCCACCACTACCACCTCCGCCGCCGCCACCATTACCACCGCCATCATCGCAGCCACTGCCATCACAACCACCACCACTATCATCATCACGTCACTGCCACCACCACTACAGTGCCGCCGCCACCGCCATCACCACCATGCCACTCCCGCCGCCACTACCACCACAACAACACCATATGAAAAGGAAAGTTATTATCCAATTTTTTTTTATATTTAATAGAAATTATTTTTTATTATATTATTTATTATGTTATCAAACACAATTCTCATTTTCAGAATAAAAATAGAACATGTTATCTAACACATTTTTTTCTCAGAAACTGTTCCAAGGCACAGCAATAGAAAAGAATTGTTTATTTTCAGATACAGTGCTAGGGAATAGAATGGTTGACATGATGTCACCGTCAAAATATTTTTTCCCCCAAATTGTTTGCTTATTACAGCAAGTTATATGGTTGTACAAAATATAGTTTTTTTTTATAATAATTGATTTATCAATGAATGATTGAGATTCTTTCACATGATTTCATATTAGACAAGAGAATTTATTTATATTTAATATGGATGTGTTTGAGAATCATTCCGGGATAGGTTATTCTGCCTACTCTCATTTTGCCTACCTTTGTCTACCCCTTTCATTACCGTTCGATTACAATCTAATCCAACGGCTCATATTTGCGAAATAAAATAAACCCTTTCCCCCTTTCTTTCTCCTCATTTCCTCCCACACCATTTCTCTCTCATCCCCTTTCTCTCTTCCTCTACGCCATACTGGAGACATTTTTTTTTCCTTCATCGCTGGTGTCTGCCGCCGTGGACCTCTTTAACCCCCCACCCTCTCCAACTCCATGTTAAGTGAGAAGCAAAGAATTGGAAAAACAAAAAAACTATTATTTTTCTGCAACTCTGTCCATAGCGGCGGTGCCACAAGGTGGGTTCTCATGTGAATTGCTTGTGCGAAATGAGTTTATCCATGATTCCTTTTTCTGCACCATGGTTCTGAATTACTTGTGCAAAATGGGTTTATCCATTTTTATGGAATATATAAAATAAGGATCAGATTCATGGCTTCGTCCCATATCATTGCTTTTTGTGAGACTATGAATTAATAGAACTTAACAATTATAAACATATATTGATATATTTCATTTATGAATTAGAAGAAAGGATCGTCCAATTTATCAAAAAAAAAAAACAAAGATTGTCCAAACATGGTTAAAATCTTTTTTTATTTTTATTTTTATTTTTTTGCTTTTTCGGTGATTTTTAAAATAGATATCCAAACAAATTTTATAACAAGAAGTGTTTTTTTTTTTAAAGTAACTTTTGGAGAATTCTTTTTATACAAACGGGGCTTAAAAGATAATTCTACGCAACTTTAACAAACATGTAATCAGATAGGGTACAATCCGAGCTGTTTAACCAAAGCTAAACCTATGTTTTGGAAAAAAAAAAAAAAAAACCAAGCCTTAACTCTTTTTGTTTTTTAATAAATCTTATAAAACAAGAAAACACAACCCAAACCCAAATCGAAATGGAAAAATATGAGGTAAGAAGGGCTTGGCCCTTGAGTCCAACCATTACCCATTAGAGAGAAGATGAGGAGCCCATAGAAAGATGCCAAGTGTCCCATTACAATTTTGTTTATGAACATAACATTGAAATCGAATTGTTAAACACAACAACACAATATAAATATCAATTTCTACAAACATTTTTCGTACGGGTTGTATTTATCATCAAAAAAAATTATCATCCTTATAATCAATCTAATAATTATAAATCATTGATAATTAATAATTAATTAATATATAACTCAATAATCTCCAATAAATCATAACTTTTTGATTCACAAAAATCAAATCAGATTATAAAGATAATAAATTTTGTAAGAGCAAGGATATAGTTACAACCTTTTTTTTTTACAACTTCTTATAACTATGTCTTATCACCATTGATTTCCGCCAATTAACGGTTATCATTTTTTCAAATTAAACTCATTAATTAATTATAACCTTCCTCATCCTTTATTGATGGTAAGTAAATCTTCCCCTTTTCTCAAATATAAATAAAGGGATTTATATCTATCATGTCACATGACATCAATAACTTTCCTACACACAACATTTTATGGGGTCCACACTTTCTAAAGCAAAAAAAAAAAACTAATGCACACAAAACGAATCTCTATAACATTACACAATCATTATTCCTATAACCTATGAAGCACCGACACTTCAAAAATCCTGACGTGTCGTGTCCGACACTTCCCGACACTCCGACACTTCATCACGCGTGATAGAAATTTAAAAAAAAGTTCAAAGGTTGCGTTGCGTTTAGTTTTAGTTCGAACTATTAGATTCGTTGGATTACAATTAACATTTTATTGAGTTTAATATAAATATTTGGGATATCTTATGTTTCTTTGCAAAATTGATGAATATAATAAGTTTAATTTCATTTTTTTGTTAAATCATAGAATATTAAATATAATATATACGACATAAATTAAAAATATTATTTAAGATCAAAACGTGTCCTAACATGTCGAAATCTAACATTTTTTAGAATTAACGTGTCGGAGTGTCGTGTCGTATCGTGTCACGTGTCCCGTGTCAGTGTCATAGCCTATAACATAACTCTTATAAAACCCATAAATAAATAAATAAATAAAACACAAACCAGGCTTACCCTTACCTCACCTTACCTTGAAGCCCATCATAATATTCACATACTCGCAAGCTCTCTCTTTCTCTCTCTCTCTCTCTCTATACTCCAAACCCAGTTTCTGTGGCGGCTCTTTCTCTTCTGAGATTGAGATTGAGATTTGGATCCGTCTTCTCCAATTCGATTCGATCTCTTTATTCTTCACACGATCTCTGTTGGCTCTTCAACCTCAACAATCGCCATGGTAGCCCAACAGCCCCAACTTCAGGTTCAAGTTCAGACTCAACAACCTACATCCTCTGCCCAAGATGAGGCTTTGAAGAGAAACACGGATTGCGTCTACTTCCTTGCGTCTCCTTTGACATGCAAAAAGGTTCGCCTTTTTTCTATTTTCCTTTTTTTTTTCTTAAAAAAAAACCCCCAATTTTTTGGCCTTTTGGGAATTGTATGGGTTTCAGATTCGCGTGCTTTGGGAAATAGGTTGGGTAATTATTTATATTTCGATAATAAAAAACGAATTATGGTAAAAAGTGATTGTATGGAAATTCCCTAAAATCTTTTGTCGATTTTATGAAGAATTTTGTTGATAGACTGTGAAACATTTTTTTTGTGGCTTGCTTTTCTCGGTATCGAGTTTTGGGAAAATCTCATTGATCATTGTGTTATTAATCGGATCTCTCTGGCGTTCTTTTTCTGTCTCTTTCGTTTTATTTGACCAAATGAATGAGAGATAACGGGGTTTCTTGAACCCTATTGAGATTGGTGGGAGGATAATCTTCTCTTCTCTTTCTTTTTTTTTTTTGTTTGTTTTGACCTGATCAATCTTATGGATCCAGCTATAAAAATGTAAGTTAGGTCAATCAATTTTTTATTTTTTTAGAGTTTTATGAATATGTTCTGATTGCATCTGAAAGCAAGCATTAATTAGTGTAGTGAATGAACTTTCATTAAAATAATCACTGTAGTGGCAAGAGTATATGTTAGTCATGATGTGTTAGCAAGATCCGCTGTTCACTGGTGTTGCTGGCTATGTCCTCTGAGTAATCCTTGAACTTGTTATCATTAAATATATTTCAACGTTTTACATAAAATAACTACTTGTTTGTATAATTATTCTATCAAATTCTTCCTTGTTTATTGTGCTTGTGCCAATTAAGTACTTTACTGTATTATGTAGCAATGATTTGTTTATGCTTTTTGCATATTAAAAGAACAAGTATCAGTTATCAAGCATGTTAGGTTATCTAGTCGTTAAAGCTGGTGTTACATTTGAACTCGAGACTTGATTTTATGCTGGCATCATTCTGATTTGTTTTCTTCTTTATTGGAATAGGGAAATGAATGCGAGTACCGCCATAGTGAGTACGCTCGGGTAAATCCTCGGGATTGCTGGTATTGGTTGAATGGTAATTGCTTGAATCCCAAATGTTCATTCCGTCATCCGGTGAGTGTCTTCATGAGCACCAAGTTTTTATACTTTAATTGTCAATTTATGAACTATTTTCCTCCATTTGCTCTTAAGCTTTTGATTTCTTTGTATGCCTTTTGCTAACTGTGTTTTGTTTTCACATGTAGCCTCTTGATGGCTTGATAGGAACACAGGCAACCACTCCTGGTGGACCATCTGTACCCTCGTCACAGATTGCAACAATGTCTGCAACACCAACACATGCACCTTATAATTCTAGTAAACAACCTGTCCCCTGCATTTTCTTCCAAAAGGGGCTTTGTTTAAAAGGTGACAGATGTGCTTTCTTGCATGGACCAAGTCCTAACCCTGGTAATAAAGTAACTACTCAAGTCCTCTTAAATAGTACTTTTAAGAAGCCTTTTGGCAGCATTGAGAGGCATACACAGGAAAGGAAAACTTCCCAGGGAAATGTTGCAAGTTCAGTTGGAGGTCCTGAAACTAAATCTTCCCAAAAAGTTGAAACTGCTCCACAAAGAAATATGTTTGAATTGGAGAAGCATGTGCCACCACCACCTGTGGGATTTGATATTGAGGCTTCAAGATTTAAGATAACAAGCTCTCCACCAGTCACCAATGGGCCCACTGTATCCCGGTCTAATCGTCTGCATCAAGCCCGTGTGCCAGATGATCATAGTTTCCATAGTGGGAAGGACAGTGATGAGTTTCTCAGAGAATCCTCTCCTGGGTTTGATGTTCTTGTAGCTGATGAACTTAGGAATTCTGATTACTACCACGGGGAAGATGAATTTGGTAAAGCAAGAGGTCAAGATGAAAGGACCTTAGACTCTCTGAATGAATATGATTTAGGACACTCTGCTGATTATAGTTTAGCTGCTGATATTGATAGAGAAAGATTTCGTGTACCCCAAGGTTATGACTCGTACGATCATATGCAAGAGCCATATGCTTGGGAGCAGCATAGAAAGGCGCCGGCCCATTTAGAAAGGACTCACCGCAGGTCTGACAGTCCTGATAATGTTGAGGTCTCAGATCTGCGACATCATTTATCTAAGCGCAGGAATGTCAATGGTTTGAAATCTGTTGTCACTCATGATCATGCCCTTGAAAGCCATCGTGAGGAACAAAGTCAACGGTTCTTCTCTCGAAAGGATTCACTCCAGTTACCTATGAATGATAGCTCCCTCAATAATCGCTTCCGAGGCAGAATAAAACTTCCGGCAAATGTTGGTGATGATCATCTTGAGAGGGAGTCAGACAAAGGAAGAATTAGGAGCAGATTGTCATCTGGAAGGTTGCTGGCCCCGCACCAGGGAAGGATCCAAGATAGAGTAAGAGGAAGGTCGCAAGATGATGAGAGGAGAAACTTCAGGGATCGATCCATGGGGCGAGAACTAGTGGGAGGAAGAAGTGATTTTGCTGGGCCAAAAAGTCTTGCTGAACTTAAAAATGGGAGTAACACTGAGAATAAGGAGCAACAATCTCTGGGAAAGAGAAAGAGTTTAAGGGATCATCAACAATCTGAAGATGATTTTCTTTTCCAAGGTCCAAAACCTCTTAGTGAAATTCTGAAGGAGAAGAGAGGAGTTGGAGCTGGTGCAGCCTCCGAGAGTGGTAAATCATCTGACAATAAGAATAGAGAAATTACCCATAGCTCAGATCATACATCTGTCATAAACAAACAAAATGGAGCATTGTCTGAGACCAATGAAGATGTCAAGAACCATTTGCTAATTAATGAAGAAGATTCCAAGCTTCAGGTCACTGATGCAGCTGGAAGAGAGATTGATAATACTGATGTAACACATGGTCAATCATCCGAGGATGGAATGATTTACGATGAAGCCGGGGAGTATCAGGAGTTCGAAGGTGATGATCAGAGAGATGGGGACTATGATTATGAGCAAGTTGATGAGGGGGAGTATGAATATGAACAAGTTGATGAGGGTGAAAATCAAGAGCAAGAATACGTAGATGATGAAGATGGGGACGACTTTGCTAAGAAGATTGGTGCTGTTCTTACGTAATTGTGGAAAAGCTGAGAAACTGATTGAACATCTGCTTGTGATATGAATATGATGATCTTTTGTAGAACTGGGGAATCATTATCCATTTATTTTCTTGTATTAGTTAATCCATTTTTACTTTTACGGTGTTTTTCATCTGATTGAATGGATCTTTTCATGTGAGCAGTGGGGCATTTTGCTGTGTTCTCCGCATATAAGTGTCATGCAGAGTGCAAGCCTGTAACGTTAGAAAGTTAATAATAATATTCGCATTCACACTACAGTTTCCTAATACCTTAATTCATCTGGTCAAATAGGTAAAGGAAACATGGCAGGTGACATTGCAATCTCAGTCCCATAATCTTTGGTTTAGTTCTTCGTACACCTTAATTAATATGGAAAAACTATTCTCATGTTATATGAGATAATTTTTTTTTTTCTATATATCCTTCAATAATTGTGTCACTTTTTATTTTATTTTCTTTTATTTTTTCAGATTGTGGAGTTCACAAATTTATCTCTATGACATGAGATAACTATCTCCTTTAATATTAATAAAATCCATTAAATATTCGGATTTCTGGGGGTTGATTATATAAATGCTTAAAATGAATTTTTTTTTTTTTTTTTTTTTTTGGTTTAACCCATTATAGCATTTGGAAATTGGATTCTCAATGACTTTAATTTTAAGTTCACAAGAAACAAAACTAGTTTAATATGAATTTTTAGAGCAAAAGCTTTTTTTTCTTTTTCTTTAATGACCGTTTAACTAGGCAGCTGATCAAGATTTTGTTCCTGTCTACGTCAAATTGGACTAATTAGTTTTTCAAATGTTGTTTTTCTCATTATTTTTTTTAGGGTATAATGCTCGTATAATTCATGAAGTTAGAATTAATAAAACTAGTAATTTGCCTAACACTTACGTACTACATTTAGAAACTTCAATTTTATTTAACAGAATTCTCAAGTACATGTGGATGACTTTTATATTCTTTTTTTCCCCTAATAGTTCATTAAAACCTTTATTTTGAAATCAAAACCCGTCCAACCATAATATTGAACATGTGTGAAAAAAATTCGCAAAAAAAGTACTTGCGTATGATTAAACAACAGGGATTTCTAAACCCAAAATGACAACATTATTTTCAGTATGTTTTCCCTTGAATTTGTGTTGTTAAACGAAACATAAGTACGAGAAGTGATTTAAATTGTTGGTGAATTTCCCAATTTACCTAGTTGGCCTAAAATCTAGATACGATCTCCTATTTTAACATGACACAACAAATTTTCCTACACAAACAATATTTTGTGGGGCCCACATTCTTTAAAGAAAAAAGAAAAAAAGAAAATCACGGCACGAAAAACGAATCTCAATAATATTACAGAATCACTTTTCCTACAACATAACTCTTATAAAACCCTTTAAACATTCAACTTTTATTTCTTTATAAATGCATGCGCAGCAAACTTTTGTTCTTAAATAGAAATTTTGAAAAGGAATAAGAATGTTATGCCTTTCCTACAAGCAAGACTCATTAGGGCAATATTTTCCTAACTCAAAAACAACTTTAAATCCATAATACTTACTTAGGATAAGTTATTCTATCTATTTTTTTCTATCTATCACTCCCCGACATTATTAGATCATAATCTTAACTATCTTCATCATTTCTCTTTTTGTATTGAGATTATAATTTAATGATGTTAAAAAATGATAGACAAAAAGAAACAAAAAAAGAGATAGATAAAATAACTTATCCCTACTTGCTTCTCACTTCCATCACCTAATTCGTATAGAATTCTTGTCCACAAATTCCCATATTAATTACTTCTAGTTAGTTGTTATCAAATAAATATAATCATCAGATTTTCCTACCCAATAGCATGAATTTGTTATCAAATTAAATACTCATAATTACTAATTTAGTTATGGTCTTATGGACAATCAGATATTGCAGAAAAACGAGTTTATTTATTTATTTATATTTTACTTTTAGATCTATACAAATCCCTCTAATCCTTCATTTTAAACTTGCAGTAGGGACTCCTTCCTCTTCTTTTTCTACACCGTCGCTTTCGATATCGAACCGATTTGTTGATGCCCCATTCTCTCTTGATAATTAACAAGAGTAAATAAAGAAGCAAGCACAAATTTGAATTCCAAAACTCGTGTTTACGTGGACTAATTAAAAAAATCATATAGAATAGTGGTGATAACATGTAAAGTATCCTCCTTTCTATCAATAATTAATTTAGTAAAATAATCCATAAAGAAATGAGATTTAAAAGAGATTAACCTTTATCTTCAGTCAAGGAAAAAAAGCAAAAAACAATTTTAAGGAATCTTGGTTTGTACCGCCATAAACATTGTACTGGCAGATGCAATATGAGCCCAATAATCCAATAGATTCATTTCATGTGCTTTTTCTGATAAAGAGTTATTTAAAGATTTTATGAACTGTAATTAATTGTATTATTTTTTTAATAAAAACTAAGTCATTATTCATGTGGAGAGGTATTATGTATGTCTGCTTAACTAAATAATACTTTTATGGCTTGAATATCTGTAACACTGTATATTAGATAATAATAATGTAGGCTTAACTCAAAAGTTCACAATTAAAAGGGACTGTGATTAATATAATTAGATCCGCTCTTCATTCATAATAAATGTTATGAATTGCAAAGGAAACCTTAGTCTTTCAAACATACAAGAACATCAGTTCAGGAATGACAAGTTTTTGAGATCCCAAGATCACATTTATGCTAACATTTTCTCCATAATTTTTTGAGTTGGTGACTCCTTAACCACACTATGAGTCTCTTTGATTGTGTTTTGATTTTTTTGTTCTTAAAACTGTTTTGTAGAATAATTATGGAAACATTTGTTTTCTGTGTTTTTTTTTGTTTTGAAAGTTAAAAACCAAAACAAAAAACAAAAACAAATCGGATATGTTCTCTAAATTTGATTTTAAAAATAAAAAAACAATTACAGTTTTTAAAACTTTTTTTTTACAAAACAGGTCTTAACAAACGAATATTTTTGTTTTTTTGTTCTGAAAACTAAAAAACTTTTAAAAAAACAGTAATCAAACAAAGCCTATGTTTTTTATTTCCTTATATTACTGCATTACATATGGGGTTATACCAACCGAAATGATTTTTGCTCTAAGATTTCACCTGCCTTTCCCCCCACTAAAACAAGCATAACCTAAATACCAAGAAGAGTTCTTTGTTCTCATCACCTTCAGCTGATCACAAAACTTGACGCCAATCCAATGGATACATCATACACCAACGTGCACACATGATAATCAATTGCTTAAACGCATTTCTCGATCAACATTAACGAACGGAACGTTCTTGAAGTTACTTGATGTTTGTATGTTTTGGTCAATAATTCAAACCTACCATTCTTTCAGTGAACGAAGTCAAACCAAACATTCAAATAATGACAGGCTGGTAGTTGATACAAATACATGTTGACGACGGATTGATAGGCTGAAGCAGCCAATTCACAACAAAAACAGAGTCCTCTTCAAGCTCCTCTGGATCCCCGAAGCAAAAAGCAGGCTCTTAATTTATGGCATCATCAAGTTCCAGCAAGTATGCCCGGGTATGAATTCTTTGATCTTCTAAGGTTCTTGCAAGCAAACTCTGAATTTTGAATGCTTTTGTTTTCCGTGTTCCGTTAATAACCTTGTTGATATTGAGTATTCAAACATGGCTTGTCAATAGGGAACATCTCAACTACTACTAGGAAAACTTCATTAAGCTTTGCTACTGTTAAATTTTTAGGGATAATCAGAAACATGACTAGTCAAGAACCATGTTGATAGAGTATTCAAACATGGCTCGTCAAGAGGGAATGTTTCAACAAGGAAATTTTCAATACGCTTTGTCGCAGTTAAATTTTAAGGGATAATCAGAGTTCTGCTATAATAGAAATTATAAGCCATTGCCAAAAAGAAATTTTAAGCTTCACAGAAGAAATGAAAGTCCATGTAAAAGAATTGAATGAATTAGTTCGAACGTGACAGAAAAATCAGAGAAACAGTACATTTCACCAACATGTAGTAATTACAGGATTTAAAAACTCTATTATACAATATATCAGTGTCCCGTTCTCCCAAAAATGGTTGCTCATTATGCTGAATTGCTGATCCTGAAAAAGCAACCACATTTTCCTAGAGACAATGCAAATATCACACGTAACACAGCCCAACACGTTTGACAATCCATAAAATGTCACGTTTGAAGATCTACAAACCTTAAGGAAGAACTTTAAAACCATGATATTAGCTTTGTCACTCAACATAGAAAAGACTGACTTCTCTGTCCTCTATATTTTATCATTGGAGAGCGAGAAACATCCAAGAAAACAGAGAACCACTAAAGACACCCTCTGATTAGGTTTTCTCCATATGTTAATCTTTTCAGCGAATTGGGTGATATTGAGTGATACCACGCTTGGGTGGCAACTTCCTCAAAATGAAAAGGACCAAAGAAGAAGGCAATATTTCCACCAACTGCAGCAAAAATGAGAAAGAGGTAAGAGGAAAAGTAGTTAAGAAATCAAGAAGAAGAAGAACAAAACACCTTTTTGATAAAGGTACCCTTGAGACCAGATGGGGAAAATTACAATTATAATTACCAAACAAAAACAATACCAAACAAAAACAATTCAATTCCTTTCAAATCGACATCAGAACACCATTAAGCCATTCTTCATTAGAAAAATTTCAATCTGTGGTTGAAAAGTTGCTCAAGATATATCCCCTAATAATATGAATTGGAGGATTTGAAACAGCAATGATTTGACTATCTGATTCATTTACCAATTCCCTTGCCACTTAGGTCTCAGGTAAAAGCAATCTTACCAAGAATCAAGGCTAACCTCAAATAACATGCCAGAAAGAGAATTGAATTCAATTAGGGTAATAAAAAAATGCACAGAATTTAGCAGTCAGACAAAGATCAGGTAGGAAATATGTCAGACATTCAACACTGAGCTCAAAACAAGATTAACAATATGAACCCAAAATAGATCTAGATAAAAAAATGATAACTTGAACAGCACAACAATAAGCAAGAGTAGTGAGTACGGTGACAAAAAATGCCACAATATAAGATATTGAAACAAACTCACCAGGTAATATATGAAGTTTAGAATGGGATGGTCCAAGACATCGAGGTCAGCAGCTTGATCAAAAGCATTAAAGCACATCTGACACAATAAAATATGATGAAACTTATTTTAAAAACCAAGCAACAAGAATCACTGAGGTTTATAAGGAAAAAGGGACTAACCATAACACATCTGATAAGGAAACATGAAAAACATATGGTAGTCACGTAGCCAACCTGCATTAAAAAAAGGTTAACAATGGGCAAAGGAAGTGTGGTAGAGAGGGGAAGACCCAGATAGATATAGGGAAATTTCCCTGTAAAACTGAATACCTCTTGCAGCTTCTTACGTCGACCTTTGGATTCAACAGGAAAGCGTTGCAGCATCAAGAAAAGTCTGTCATAGAACACACTCATAAAAGAGATTCCAAAATGGATAGGGTAATGAGAGAATACTAAAGACGTATGCACATAATGCAAGTACACAAGATATTATTTAAAATTTAATCGAAGAATATAAATCGTGCCTTAGTTGGCACATGACTGACAGTAATAACAGACTATGAACCCTAAACTCTTCTAGTGTGTTTTCGTAAATCCCCTTTTCATTTTCTTACTCTTTCCCCAAACAGTCAAAGCTTCATCCTTGACAAATCCATTTGGAAATCTAAAGCCCCTTCTAAGGTCATACAACTCATACCTTTTGTTTGGAGTGCATCACTTCATAATACCACACAAATTATTTGCAAAAGCATAGGCCTCACATTACTCTCTCCAAACATGTGCCATGTGCAACTTAGGCTCAGAAACCATAAGCCACTTATTTATGCAATGCAAAGTAGCTAATTTCTTCTGGAAAAATCATTTTGAGGTTATTGATGAGCAAAGTGTCCTACTTAAGAGCTGTTAAAGGTTTTGGTCAAAGAAAGGCAAAAAAATTTGGGTAGTGTGTTTTTTATGCAGTTATTTGGTGCTTTCGAGCAAAATGTGCTTATTTTCAAGGGTTTTCCTTGCTGTTAAATATGCTTTAGATAAGATTAATTTTTGCCATTCCGTTGCTTTGCATGAGGGTTACAATGGGGTAGCCATCTCTGGCATGCACATAGATCAGGCAGCACTGCTGCATTCTTAGCTACTTTCTAATTATTCAGTGTTGTTCCATTCTTTTTCTAGTTTTAGAAGATACCCTCCCTCTCTTTTTCTTAAATAATTTTTTGTCCAAAAAAAGGACAAAGAACCATTGTCACGCAGAAACAAAATTGCATTTCCTTTGCACTTGGGTTGCAAGGCCTCTTCCAACATATAATAATAAAGATAAGTAAACCATCATTCTCACATGAAAATATTTTCATTCAATGATTTAGGGTTAGATGACATTTTGAATTGCACCCAGCAAACACAGGAGAAGAAAACAAAAATAGAGCAATATATAATGGTGAGATAATTCAACTATCTCTGCCCACAGATATGGTAGTTTTATCCGCTTACTAGGGACTAGTAACTACTGTAGAAAGTAGATACTACCATCCTGATATTAAATTTAATCTTCTTAGCACCACATCATATCACAAACAGAACCATAATAAGACTGTCACAGGGCATAATTGCTAATTTATTTATTTTTCTTTCCTCTAGTTGGAGATCTTGGTAACAATCATATATTCTACCACCTCCCAAAGCCAATAGGCAGCTAGAGTAAGAAAATCCAGAGAGGTTAGATCACACCCCAAAATATCGAAAGAAGGTATCAAGACACAAAGAACATGTTCAATTGGATTGAATGGTTTTTGATGGAATGGGAATGGAATGTGACTGAGAATGGGAATGGGAAGTAGTATCCATTCCTATGTTTTGTTTGGAGTAGATAGGAATGTAATAATGACTCCATTGTATTCAAATTTTGGAATCTTATAATTGATTTTATAGAATAAAAAAGTCACTCCCCGTTAAACCCGATTAGCGAGTGTGGGGTGGAGGTAATCCTTGTACGCAGCCTTATCCTTGCATGATTGCAAATAGGCTGTTTCCTGGATTCGAACCCATGAACTTTCAGTCATGAAAGAACAGTTTTACCACTGCTCCGGTTCGCCCCCTCTAATTGATTTTATAGAATAAATAAATAAAATTTTAGGTGAAATGGAATAGGCGTCTTTTCACTTTTATGATAAAATACTTATTCTTACAATAAGGGTTCTAGCTCATTCCCTTGGGAATTGGGCTTTTCATTCCCAACTGCCAATGAAACACAAGAATTACTTATTCTAAGTTCCTATCCTCTTTCCCTTTCCATCTTAATTCACTCCCTGCAACCAAACAAGTCCTGAGGAACGATTAAACTTTATTTGAAAATTATTCACTTGTGATGAAATGGTTCACAAATCATATTAAAATTGATTGGTGTTTAGACATCATGAAATATAGCAGCTTAGACTAAATTATTTATAGATGAATTGAAATTTTAAACGAATATTGTTCCAAACAAGTTTTATACAGGAACCATTTAAAAATGAAAACAATCCTTTCATTATAGATTCCAAACACATACGCTTTAGACGTGAATCAGTAGATCCAATAATTCCAATGAAATATGGGAATAACATCTGTCATTTTAAAGGATATAAGCTTATATCATTTTAGATCTTAACCGTTGATTTCCGTCCATCAACGGTTATAATTTATTGCATCAAAATTATTAATTAATTAATAATAAATTTGGCCCATTATGTTTTGACCCAATAGATTATAACCGTTGATGGACGGAAATCAACGGTTAGGATCTAAAATGATATAAGCTTATATCCTTTAAAAGGATAGATGTTTTTCCCATGAAATATTTACATTGGATGAAAAGTGCAGATTCACACTTAACAGCTCATGAGCTTACATTTTAGCTGCTATTTAGAATTATGACAGTTCAAGTTCATAGAAGAAAGGAATCTGAATACAGACATAAAACAATCAATAATATATGGGTTTTATAAGAGTTATGTTGTAGGAAAAGTGATTGTGTAATGTTATAGAGATTCGTTTTGCGTGCCAGAGTTTTTTTTGGCTGCGGGCCCCACAAAATGTTGTGAGTGTAGGAAAGTTTTTCTGGTTATGTTAAATGATAGATGATAAACCCATAATATATATGTCTTTACAATAGGGAAAGAAATGCGGGCGACATGCCCCCGTTCCGTCTCCAACCCACAAAACTGGCCATGTCCCCAACCCACTTTTTAAAGTGGATTAAAAATCTCAACCTATCCCATTTTATGGCAGATCAACCAGCCTATATTGAGAAATCATGTAAGAGATCCAAAGAGGGAGATTGAGTGAGACGTTTTACCCAAATTACCAAATTAAGCTTAATAAAAAAGAAGAAGCTTAATCCGTTGGGCTGACCCGCCCCAACCTATTTTACCCCACCCTTAACTGGGCAGTTTGGCGGGTTTGAATATGTAACCCAACCCACCAAATTAGGAGGCTTATGGGTCAAACCAGTTTACAATGACCATGTCTTTGCATTATATTAATTCCATTAAGTCCAGAAAGGCAACTAAGATTTGAAGAAATACCTCACATGGCTGCTATATCTAATATGAGTTGATTTTTGTTATTTATTTTTTTCCGCTTCAGACAAGTCACAATTCCTAATTTCATGAGTGCTATTCTGTTAACTGGATGCATTAATTTCATTCCATAATCCAAATTAAATCAAATACAGTTGAAAACTGAAATAGACAATTACCTCCCACCATAGAGAAGAAAGCCAAGGGCTGCAAACAAAGACACCCCTACATATATGCATAGCAAAACCTCATTAAAGTCATGATCAATTAAATCTGATAGTTAAACCTCCCCCTCAACTCCCTCCCCCCCCCCCCCCCCCCCACAAAAAAAAAAAAAAAGAGCAAAAAATATATATATATATATAAATAAAGGATACTCTAAGTCTCTAACAGACAAACCTGCAAAGAACATCTTAGACAGGATGACCAGCACTCTGATAGGTTTCCACCATAATATCAACCACAGCGCAATCTGAAACACATTAAACAAAGAAAAATAAGTGTTTACCAAAAAAATAAAAATAAAGAGTGATCAACAAATTCAAAACTAGTCAACAAGAAAGCAGCAGCAATTTACAACTTTGAATAGATATAACAGAACAACAGATCGAATGCCACGGATATACTAATAATAAAGGTCAATGACTCAATAGTTAAACATCATTTTGGGGATGATAATCATAAAAGACAGAAGCACATATTTAATATTATTTTAATTAATCCTGTTAATGAATAGTAAGAATTTCTTCAGATTATCTTTCTTGATTGTTTCCTTAATTAGGTTGTTAGTTTTATTGTTAGTGGACTCAGACTAGTACTAGTACTTGACCTAATCACTAGTATAAATATGAGTATTAGGTTGAGATATTAGAACATATTACATCTAAAAATATGAGCATACATATTCCTTCTTCTCTCACCCTAAACCTATAATTCTTTTACAAATCCCAAAATATGCCGCAAAAGGGAACTGCCATTAAGTTTACACCTTTCAGTTACAAGAATCAGGAAATAAACTCTGTCTATGTCCAATTAACTTTGACTTCCACCACTATTGCTATGCGATATTAGAACCTCTATTCTATTGTATGTTGTATCGATAATGCGGATAGGTCATGCATCTATCATATAATTTAAAATCATCTCCAAGTCATCACATTATACCAATTGCTGGCTTGCCAAATCTTGCGACTAGAATCGCGAATTGTACAATTCTGACAACTATGGCTTGATTGCATTGAGTGACAGTCAATTCTAGTTTCTAAATAAGCTAATATATACAAGATGAAAATGGAAACAAGGTGCATGCAACGTCCATGGCCTCAAAACAGAATTTCAACCTACTGCGGTGACCACAGGTGAAGTCATGGGCAAGATTTTTCACCTGAATAACATAAACCACAGCATTAATTGTATAGAAACTTGGTCTAAGACCATCAGTAGATACAGCTCGTGCCTGCAAAACATTTAACATAAAAATGATAATCACGCCATCGAAATAACAAAATCTAATGACATTTAAAGAGAGAGAGAGAGTCTGTACATGCACCACAAGATTAAACTTGCCTGATAATAAATCTCAGCCCAGAACAGGACCAAAAGCGCGTAAGTTGTAAAGAAAGCAAGACTAGGCATGTCAAGTATGATATGTTGGACAATCTACACACGGGAAGTCTAACCATTAGATGCTATGTGATTATAAAAAGTATTTTATGATGGAATTGGAAAACAGTTGAAAAAAATCCATTCCTACCTCTGGCTGTAAGTTCTGCACATTACGACGGAAGATGAAAACAAAACATCGAACTGCAAAACCACAAAGAGTAAGTATTACTCAATAAAAATGTTGAAGCCGTATAAACAATTATCAAACATATACAAAATAGATTCAAAAATTAAAGAAAAAGAAGAATTGAATGATACAAACCCCCATTCACCAAAAAATTGAGAAAGTGAAAGACCTTCTGCGTGGTCCAACCATATTCCGGCACTCTCAATTGTATTCGAACTAGTTGAACCTAAAATAATTTTAAAAACAAATAAACAATCTCATTTAAAAGAAAACCCTAACCGAGCTCGAATCTCAAATGTTACAGAGAAAGAAGAGCGGAACGTTGGAATCACGCAGGCAAACAGAGAAAGACGTTGAAATCGTGAGATAGAATACCAAAGCGATGGCGGCTACGATTCCGTAGAGGGCGGCGAGGACGTGGAAGATGAGATCCTGCCAGACCGGAGAGTTGTTGATATCCCGCCACCAGTTAGAGGATTCTGTGAAGCGAAGGGTTGCCCCGGCCGCCGCCGCCATAACATCCGCCGGCAAGCCTCTGGCCACCATGGATGGAATCTTCACGAAATGGAAGCGCGTTCAATGAATGTTCTTGAAGAATGAAGAAACAAACAATATCTAACGTGTTTGTAATTATTGCTTTGTTACGAATATTCAATTTATTTATTTATTTATTTATTATTTATTTTTTGGGCTTCTAAGTTTTGTGGCCGGCGAGAGCAAAATAACTTGAGACGGAGAGAGAGAGAATCATAGAATGATAATGATGGAATGGTGACCGGAGATAAGCGGTTTGTCGTTATATTTTTGGGGCAATGACAGATTGACAGTGGAGAAATTAAAATCCAAACGCGATGGAATCATGGAAACGCGTATCTTTTTAAAATTAATTTAATTTATCAAGATATATTTCGGGTTTATCATCTATCACATGAGCTTAAATTCTTTTAAATTTTAAGCGTTGATTTCCGTCCAACAACGGTTATAATTTATTGAATCAAAATTATTAATTAATTAATAATAAATTTGACCCATTAAGTTTGATCCAATAAATTATAATTGTTGATGAACGGAAATCAACAATTGGGATCTTAAATGATATAAGCTTATATCTTTTAAAAGGATAGATATTTTTCCCTTTGTGTAATATGAGTTTTGTAACTTTTGCTAACGTGCCTCCGCTAGGTAAAACTTTTTTTTTTTATGCATCGGTGGAATTAAGCACAAAGATTTGTTATTTTTATTAAGGGAAAAATAGTTATCCTTTTAAATGACACAACTTATATTCTTTTACTCTTACAAAGAGATGAGATCCACATCTTTATTTTTTTTGTCAACTCTCTTATTCTTTATTTATCTCTTTCTCTCTCTTAAAATGACATAACTTTACATATTTTAAAATGACACACATTTTTTTACCCTTTTATTAATTATGAAAAAGTAATTAATATTCTTTTTGGCACATTAAAATTTTCTATTTAACAGCTTTTATAAAAAATTACGTTAATATTTTCTACCTATGACAATTCATGTTGACGAGATGTTATCCAAATTTTAATAAATATTTGTGTCAAAATCATCTACGCTAATTTGCTAATATAAGTAATGTTTCTTTCGCTAGACGTAATTTACGTGTAAAATTTTGCATGAGGCATTTTACATCCCCCCAAAAAAAAATGACATGAATAATTTCAAATTAAAAAATAAAAATAAAAATATAATTATTTAATTCAAACGGATAAATCTCAAAAAAAAAAAATATAGGTTTTTCTGTCTCAATTTTTAAGTTTCAACGTGAACACAAAAATCCCGAACCATGTTAACATATCATGGACCACTTCTAATATCATATTTTTTTTTTTACAGATTCCTTTAATTACAACCGATATCTTCTTAGTTTGCATGCAATGATACTCCTTTTATAAGATGGCATTTGTTGTTGCTTAGTGATGTGTGAAATGTTTTTTTGGCATCTCAAATACTACAGAAGTCATTGGTACACGATGAGGAAGCTGTGGCAGTTGAAATCAAAATGATAGTGACGGAGTCAAAGGAGATGTTGGACATAGATGTTGCATTTGGCTTTCTAGGATTTGTAGAGTGAAGGGTCAAATCAAATAGGCTCTAAGTCACAAATAATTAAAACTAGGTTTAAATTATATTTATTTAACATGTGTATTTGAACAATGAAATACATATATGTTTATATATGTTTAGCTTATTATTTATTCTATGGACAATGGCAACTCATTTGCATGTGTTACGTGGTCCCACTAATATTTTTCAATCTATGCAACACTTGTGTGCCTTTCTGGCGGTTCAGCTTTTCCTCCAAACTCATCAATCATCAACCTTCAGAAATTCTTCACGCATTATTCCTGTTAATGCCATTTGTCAAAGAAATCAATCTCGCCTTTTTATTTTGGTCGTGGAAACTCTCAAGTTAATGAAGTGTAGGTTTCATTAAAACGGTGGAAATCTATCTACTGAGTTTGAGAAGAACAAGCCAACTTTCTCTCATCTCTTATTTCCCTATAGGAGGAAGAGATTGTTTATGGCTTTATGCTAATTGATATAGGATTTCATAATTCTCATGTTGAACGTGAATTGAAATCTCATGTTATAGAGATAAAAAGCATGTGGGACCCATGTGTTAGAAAAAATTATATGTAGGACCCATATCAGCATAGAAATCGAAGGGTGTGTAGGAAAATTTGAATTCTCATGTTGAATGAAAATTATAAAACCCATTGATATATCTAGAAAAAGAGCTTTTGGCATTAAAACTTACGTCGCATTTGATTTGTTTTATATTTTTATTTTCAATTATTATATTTTTACAAAATCTTAAAAATAAGAAACAATAAAAATAATGTAATTTTTTTATTATAGTAAAAATATATCTATTGAATCAAATTTAAAATTGATATTAATTTGATGCTTGCTGCACTTGTTTTGATATTGTGATTTAAAATTTTCTCTTTCCACTACTCTATAATTAGAGAGAAGGGAAGGAGATTGGGATTTGATTTAATAATGACTTCTTTTCAGAAAGAGTAAGGAAGAAAGCCTTGACTTGATGGCGTAATGATGATGATGCTTCGAAGGAGAGACAAACGAGAACGCTGAGCAAAATTTTAAATTTTGGATTTTATCTGAATAAAACAAACAAACAAAAAAACAGATTTTAATTTTTAATCATATATATCACGTCACTTAAATTTTTTATAATAATAATTACTATTTAATAAGTTAAATAATTTAATAATATAATAATATATAATTGGATAATGGTATGAATAAATCATATTACATCTTAATATTGTTACATTAATGACAAATTGTAAAAGAAACTTTTGACATATCATGTATCTTAAGTGTAGTTGAGTTTCTTTTTAAAAAAGAAAAAAGAAAAGGCCAAGATCAATTTTTTTTTTTTAAATACATACCAAGCTCCAAGAAAGGATACCAAAAATTTTCACTTCATGTACATTGTTTGCAAGCACTGGAAGCCTGGAATTAGGCACTGAAAGTAGCACAACCATGACTTGCCTTTTATGATTAGGCACTGAAATTAAAATCATGCATCACCATTACAAGAGAGTGGATATTAGAAATAATAATGTAAAACTAAACTAAAAGAAAATATCAATTACCAAGGCAGCTAGTCAGAAAATTCGTCCTCAGAAGCCGGAATTCTACGAAAGCGAGCAAAGGACCGAGCATCAGGATGTATATTTTTATCTGGTATCGATCTCTTCCGTTTAATCGAAAAACCACATCCAGAAACTGAATCATATAAGCCTCCCATGCTCATTTCCTTTCTAGTGTTAGAACTTTCATTCAGAAAGCTGCAAAATAACCCCTCATCAAAATCGATTAAAAATAACCCCTCATCAAAATCGATTAAAAATCAATTCAGAAACAATCACTCCCTGACATGCTCTCAACAAGATATTCAAAGCGGATGATAAAACAAATGTTTAACAACATGTGATTTGCCACTTCATCTTATGGTTAGTTAGGCTGGTCCTAAATATTATTTGATGAACAATAATATTTCTATAATAAACTCAAAACCCCGTGTTATCAAAAAAAAAAAAAAAAAACTAAAAACCCCGTCATATACCAACTCTTCCAAAGCTTAAATTAGGCACATGAATATATCTAACACACCCCCTCAAATAAGAGTTCAATCCGGATTAATCAGCGCTGTTGGTGATTGAATATTGAATAGTTCATAACAAAAAAATAAAAGTTCGTACGCTTGATGCATGGACGACGTACATCCTCACCCTATTTTGAGCTGAAATTTAACTTCTTTTTGTTTAGGAGAATATGTGTAATAAGGATCAAACACTAAACCACAAATGAGGCTTTGACACCATATCATGAGCCAACTCTCCCAAATGCTTAAGTTACTGCCTAAAGGCACATAAATTTGTCAATCATATTATTCCCTCTTAAGATGACACCTGTGCTTATTGGTTTGGACTTTCAAGCTAAGGTATTCTACTCTCCAGTCAAAATAAGTTGACATTATACGCAACTTCAATAACAATATTTCACTGCGGGTAGGACTAATCAGCAATCATCTTTATCCCGAATATTAGACCAAATCATTCCAGGAAAACAAAAAAAATATATTAGCAAAAAATAAAAATTTAATTCTCAAATTTTCATTTTTAGTCAAGTCTTTTTGTAAAATTGTTAAAAGAATTAGCAATTGAAATATATACTGTTAAAAAATTTACTTGAAAAGGGAAAATATGACAAATACTATATACATTTAAAGAATGATTACTTGCAATCAAGAACAGTCATACCGTTGTCGAATTATTTTAAAGGCTTCTTTCGTAGCATACGGCAGCCCAGTCTTTGGATCCCGGTACCTACATTATTCCAGAGAGAATTCCTTAACAAAATAGACTAAAAGGAAAATCTTTCAAGTGATCTACTGATAATGAATTACAGCTACAGTAACGGTTAGAGTCTACATTTTCCAGGGTGAATTAAGCATGATGCAATTTGAAAATCAAAACAAGAATGGACTGGGGTTCTAATAAGAAAGAAAGCATGATGCTGTTTGGGTAGTAAATCAGGTCTGGACAGAAAAGAAAATCAACCAGGTGTTCAGAAGATGAACAAACATGTAATCTAGGATCCTGCCTAAAGTTTGATTACAACAAACAAACAAGAAGAAAGCAATTTAATACATAATTCATTAAACTGATTATTGAATTATTCCATGCAAGGAAAGCATCATCAAACTTTAAAATCTTAACCTACAAAGATTAGGAATAAAATCTTAATCCTATAAGACTTCGACTTCCCACTGCCACAGAACCCATAAGTCCTAATAAAATCTAAATAACATGAATACAAGCTCAAACACAATTCAGAACCAAGGACTGCAAAATTAGAAAAGAAAACCCCATGAAAGACGTAAAATTACTTACAGTGACAGCTTACTAATACTAAATGACACCAAGTAATTCATAGTAAAAGATCAGACATCAAAGAAAGTAATATACGCATGGACTGAGTAAAGAATACAGACGGTGTCATAGTTCTTTTCTTTTTGTGGTACAATACAAGGAGTCATAGTTCTTTTATTCATGATCATAATGAACAATAGATGAAGTCGTCAGAGAAAACCTACATAAAATCACCCTTCACAATGTCCTAACAACTCTAATAAAAGAACATGGTGAAACCATCTGATCTTGAACCACACCCTGCATAGTTCTCCTGATATCCTCCTCAAAAGGTCTCACCAGGTATTTATCCTTAGTGATCGGCTAAGGTTTCCAATCAAAAGAAACTCATAAAACCTAGTCACTTTGCCGACACTAGAGCTAGAATCTCTTGAACAACCTCCAAACCTCGAACTCCGATCCTAATTCATACTATTCAACTTATACCACTCGCCACTCTAGTAAAGATACTAGGTTGGTATCCCCTCCTTGGCCCCATTTATCCCTATATTAATTCGGCCACCTAATGTTTTTTCCAAAATACGATGAGACAATTTGTTACTTAATAGAGAGAGAAAACAGAAGGAATACAACCAAGGAGTGGGATATGATATTCCTTAAAGGAAACATGGGCAGAAGAAACATCAGAAGCATCATACTAATGGTCTAACATTGACTTTATATGGCCTAACCGTGATTTGTGCAACGAATACAAATTAAATGAATGATCACAATATGCATCCGCTGCAAATGCCTTTTACTTTTCCTTCTCATTTTGGTATAAACCCAATGTTAATGCCTGACTCATGTTATTGCCAAATGCTCTGCACTTTGTACCAGACAACCCTATCCACAGAAAAACAAATTCTAAAGCAAGGTTTCCATTAGCATTTCCCATATACATCAAATTTTAAATGACTTTAAAATCCTCAGTCTATAATATCATTTCGTCTAGGTGAATGTCTTATCGAGGATAAATCACAAACAAAGGAAACCAGAACCTACATTCATATGCCATTAAATATAGTAGGGAACAAAAAAGGAGGAAAAAAAAACAATTATCAAGCAATTCCAAATTGCACACATATGGCTCTCTCATCCCAACCACGATGGTAAAGAATTAAGCAGTAACCACCAAATTGGTGAATGAGCTCTTACTTGGCAGGCAAACCAGTAATCGTGCAAACAGGTTGTTCTGGATCTGAAAAGAAATATAAATAAAATCATATAAGTAAAAGAACACTTGTAAAATAATGTTATTTTGAGCAATGTTTTGCTTGATTATCAGAACAGAAGGTTAAAATTAAAAAGCACACTTAATTGAAGCTTTTTCTTCATTTGACAGTCCAAGGTCAAACCACACAAATGAGAAAGCATACACACGTAATTCTTTTTCCTTTTTCTTTATTTAATTTAAATGAGGGCAAGCTAAAGCAGTGATAAAACTGTTCCTTTATGATTGAAAAGTCACAGTTTCGAATCCGAAAAACAACCTCTTAGCAAATATGCAAGGGTAAGGCTATGTACAAGGATGAGGAGCGGTTTTTGTTTTAATTTAACTGC
Source organism: Gastrolobium villosum (assembly GCA_032173675.1). NCBI lineage: Eukaryota > Viridiplantae > Streptophyta > Magnoliopsida > Fabales > Fabaceae > Gastrolobium > Gastrolobium villosum. The sequence goes on along the minus strand of JAVKPL010010398.1, from coordinate 232,725 downwards.
GATATATTTCAAATCTTATAGACAGCATATTTTAGTTCTTTATTCTTGAGATTGTAAAGGAAGTAAAACCACACAAATATCTAAATTGGAGCCAATCTTCTTAAATGGCCCATTTTTCTATGGAATCAGGGCACTCTTGGTATGTTGTAATTAATACAACAGCAGCCAAGCCTTATTCACGAAACTTATATATTCATTGAGCTGTATAGAATCAAGCTCGGCATTGAGCTCAATCATGTATATATTCACGAAACTTATATATTCATTGAGCTGGGAACGTTTAATACTTCTTAGTAGTTCTCGAGTCTGATCATGCCTTTTTAGGTCTTCCCCTACCCATTTCTAAGGGGGCGTCATCCTTAACTTCACATCTTACCAAGGCCTGGAGAGAATCTGCTCAAATGCCCCATCCATCTTCAATGGTAGCCCATCAAATCCTATAGAAGCCACTCCAACTTTCTCCCTTATGAATTCATTCCTAATCCCAGAGTGCGTTTGGATGAGCTTTTTTTCTGAAAGTTGCTCTTTTTCAAAAAAAGTTCTTTTTTATGCGTATTGGATACGAACTTTTAAAAAAAGCAGAATTTAAAAAAAGAAGTTAAAATAGTACATTTTTTAGAAGTCAGAATTCCTTACTTATGAAAGAAGCAGAAGCCAAAAGTCAAATAATTTTTAAAAAATTCAATTTTATCCCAACTTCACTCCAACTATTCCACCCCATTACCATCACTCACGTATCCTTTTTTAGTAATTTTATATATGAAAAGTGCTTATTAATTTTAACATTCAAATAACTTTTTTATTTAAAAGTACTTTCTATGCATTCCATCCAAACTTTTAAAAAAGGTCATTCTAAAAAAAGCAAATCATAAAAAGTCCTTTTTTGAAAAACTCATCCAAACCAGCTCTATTCATCTCGGTATGCCGACTCAGCCATAGATTCATTCTCATTTCTGTGACCTTCATCTTATCTCATGATTGCAGCTTATTGCCCAGTATTCTGATCCATACAACACTGCAGGTAACTAGAGTTTGGTAAAGCCTTCTTTTCCGTGTAAGGCATTTGAAGGTCAAGCAAACACCTAAAGCATTTCTCTTCTTCATGATTGTCAAACTTGCAAGTTAATTCATAGAATCATACGAGTTTATAATTCTAGGAAGGGAAATCAACTTAACTCGCTTACTGTTACCGACCAAGAAAGATTGCAAACCAAATCACAGAACAGGAGGCAAGAAGAATACCAAGAAAACACTAGGATTTCTACTAATATGGGTCCAAGAGTTTACAAGGTTTAGACACTTTCAAGGGGAACACCCCTTCGCATCTACTGAGCACTATCAGTGGTCAATCAGAAGTTTTACAAATGAATGCCCACAAAAGACAACTTTCTCTGTTTTTATACACACGGACTATTAATAATTACACTTTGACTTTTTCCTAACTAACTCTTTTGTCTCCTTCGATACACTTTCCATGCTTTAGGCTCACTTGAATTATCCCCCCTAGCCACTTCCCGTAACACTTACAAACTTGTTTCTTCATAGACTCAGGTGGACACAAGCAGAATCAGTCAAACTCAGCAAAAAATACGAGTCTAGCTGCAAGTGGACAAGTCTGAAAGTGGATCTAATCTAATGTCTGCCCCAAATTTCCCTAAACTACCTGCCAAAACCAAGGGGACCCGAGTAAAGTTTATGGACACTCCATGAGTTTATGTAGACTCACGAGTTTGACAACCTTGCTCTATTTCATCCGTCCTGTGCGGATACCATGTGTGACATTGCTATTAATCCCTCTATCTTTGTATAAGATATAACCTAATTATAAAACACTCGGTTGCGGGTACTTCTTCATCTTGAATTCATAGTACACTATCATCAACTCTCCTTTCCCTATCAAAATTAAATTCCATATATTTTGTCTTTGAGCTACTCAAATGAAATCCCTTGGTCTCCAAAGCATTTCTGCGCAACTTCAACTTAGCATTTACTATATCCGCCCTCTGTTTTACTATATCATTAGTCTAATCCACCAAAAAGCATTGACCAAGGCCCTTCATCTCGAATATGTTCAATGAGTTTGTCCATTACAACAATGAAAGGTACAGGTTCAAATTCAAACCATGGTGCAAGCCATATGTTGCAATTAATTAAATAAGAAAAAATCAACTAACAGGCCAAAGAAATGTTGCGTGGAAAGAAATGCTATAGCAGTTTCTCTCGGAATTAAATTACAAAAATTATAAAATTTATGGATAAAGAAACAGATCATATAATATTTTTCAACATATAAATGAACCAAATTGTCAATCTCCATTACACTAATAGTGGCAGCACAAGAGGGACTTACATTGTACAGACGTTGTGGCAATTTTTGAGTGAAATGATGACCCTTTAGTGAACTCTAAATACGAACAACCTGGAGAAATTAACAGATTGCTATATGTAAAATGACAACAACCAATATTTACCAAATCAAAAGCACGTAAAATGTAGTGTCCAAAAAGACAGTATCATTATGCATTCAAAACTCTAACCATTTTGTGAAATGTATCGTATTTGTGGACCATTATAGACAGTTTTATGCACAATAGCTCTTCTCTTAACTTCTTCCTCTCTAGCTAAAACACGCTCCAAATTTCGCAAGTTCATAATTTCTGCAAAATCAAAATCAAAATAGAAATTGTGAAGGACCTTTAGAAGTTCAATTCAAGCTAGCAAACAAAGCAATCATCGGTAGATGTTAAATGCTAAAATCTCGACCTGTTTGAGCAGCTTCTAAAAGCATCTCCTCCTGGGTCATTTTCTTCTCCTCACCTTCTTTTTTCCTTTTGACTGGCTGGGGGGAAAAGTAAAGATCATTTCCAAACCAGGATCACCAAATTGGTAAGATGAATAATGAAACTCAGTGACCAAGGTTGCAGGCCAGGTAGTTATAAAAAGGCAACCAAGTACTATAAAGTTGTCACTATGGACACGTCCAGGGAACGATCCAACTCATTGTGTACGTCTATAATAGGCAGCCTTTTGTGTAAGATGCTGATTACAAAATTCAGACCTCTAGGTCACTTGGCAACAACACCAACCATTGTGCCAAAGCTCCCTTCGTGGTAGTTATAGTACTAGATAGGGGTGTGCAAAATAATCAAAAAAACTGAACCGAACCAACTGCCCTTAAAATTACCGGTTTTTAAAGAACCCGTTCATGAACCGAACCGGTTTTTAGAACCAATTTAAGAACCAAACTGTTTTAAACTGAACTGTTTTCGAACCGTTCAAACCAAACCAAATTGATTTTTATAACTTTATTTTATAAATGTTTATTTTTTTTCAAAATAAGGTCGATCCGAACCAGTTCCGAACCGAATCATTTAAACCAATTCGATTCGTTTTTAAAAAAAATTCGGTTTGGTTCGACCCATGCAAATTGCTAGTACTAGAAAATTGTATTATATAAACACCAAACCATTGAACATACCTTATCATAGTTACATGACATCCCATATAACTTAAAGAAATGTCAATGGTAACATTATTACTAAGGTTGAGCAAATTATCAAATACAGAAAACACAAATACAACCACTAAGAAACAGAGTAAAGTAGTGATGGTGACCTTGATGGTTGCTTGGAGTGCTGCACGCATGGCATCTCTCTCAGCTTGGCGAACAATTACGGAAGTCCTTGTGGACTTCCTGACCATTCTCTCGCCAGCATCATCGTGATGGTGTTCCTCAGCAACGGGTTTATCATCATCATCATCATTGGGAGAATTTTCCAATTTAGATAAAACCTTCTTCTTTTTCTTCTTCTTGGCTAGCGTCTTACCAGGAAATATTAGGCGCTTCTTTTTAGGTATCCTTTCATCGGCGTCGTCTTGAGGTTCTTCGTCAGGTTGAGGCTCCTGAGAAGTGTGTGTGGATTAGAGGAAGTGTTAATAATAATAATGAGAGAGAGAGAGAGAGAGTAAGATATATACATCTTCATCGAAGTCGGAGTCGAAATCATCGGCGATCTCAGGCTCCTCTTGATAGTTATCATCGTTCTCTTCGTCTTTGAGAGCATCTTGGCTCCAGAACAAATCGTCCTCTTGGAGTTCTTCGTCGAGGAGTTTCGTTAGCCTTTTGCCCCTTGTCGCTCGCGAAGCACGATCCAGCTCCACTGCCCCTCTCTCCTCTGCCATCTCGCCCTCTCTGTTTACGGAGGGAACAATCTCAAGCCCTTCGTTATTAGTATTTTTTTTTTTCGTACTTTAAATTTGGGATGAGTGTGTATGTCCAAAACACCAATGTTTTGGGATTTGGGATTAGAAATAAAAGATGAGAAAAATGTTTAGGCATAGTTATTCCAGATAATTTATTTGAATTTATTCATGACGTCATTTTGATTTTAAAATATTAAAAAATTATAAATACGATGATTATTATAATTTTGAAATTAATAAAATGAGAAAAATATCTATCCTTTTAAAGGATATAACCTTATATCATTTTAGATCTTAACCGTTAATTTTCGTCTATCAACGATTATAATCTATTGGATCAAACTTAATGAGTCAAATTTATTATTAATTAATTAATAATTTTGATCCAATAAATTATAACCATTGATGGACGCAAATCAACAGTTAAGATCTAAAATAATATAAGTTTATATCCTTTAGAATGACAGATGTTATTCTTTAATAAAAATTATAAAAACACCATAATTTACATCTCAAAATGACGTACACACAGTAAAGATATTTTAAAGTTTTATTTGGTTCTTATAGCATGAATTTTACTGAAATATATTTTATTTTTAATCTTAAACTCATTTTAAGTTACACCAATAACTTTATTTTACGGGAGAGATATTAATCACTTTAAATATTTTATAATAATTTTAAATTTTAGGGCTCTATCTCCATAATTCTCTTATTAAAGATAAAGTTTGCCTAATTCTATCTAAGAATTTAGAAATTAAGAGCTTGAATAACATATTTATTTCTCTTTTTTCAAAATATTATTCATATTTATCGTATATCTTTTTTTCTTTCTCCCTTTATTTTGTGGACCAAAATCAAACGCACCGTTGTGAGTAAAATAATATAGCTAGTTCTATTTGTATGAAGAATTCTACAAACTGAGCCAGTAGGGACTCGTACATAGGAACAAATTTTTTTGACGCAACTGTCGCACTGAATTTCAGTGTGATGATAGTGTATTTTTATTAGGTTATGTAGGTCGATCTTGTACAAAATTTTAGATCCCAGCACACACTTACATTTTGTAATAAAAATATACTACGGTTCAATACTTTCCGTACTTAAAAGAAAAGGATTTATTCATGAGAAAAATAAATTTTATGTTGTAGAAAAATCTTAATTTTATATCATAGATATATTTAAGAAAAAAAAAGATAATGATACATGATGTGTATAATAACACGAGAAAAACAAACCCTTTATTTATTTTTGAACCGGGTCATGTGGGAAAAAAATGATTTTGCTAGTGGAGTTAATTAGCGTGCTATTTAGATAATTTATTTTTGGGAAAAATATTTTTATGATTATTTTTGTCACATTTATAGGACCCACTGGAAAAAAAATTAATAAAACTCACCCACTTTTATGTGAGTGTTGCAGAAAAAAAATATTGTAAGAATAAAAATATTAAATCCTTTATTTTAAAACTGTTGCTTTTTAAAAAAATAATTATTTTATCCCACTTCCCACATTCTTGTGTTTGTGCCTCTACCTTAAGGAGGGAGATAAAACGAAAGGGGCCGCACCTTAGGCTTTGTTTGGGAGTTTGGAGGGGAGAGGAAGGAAGGGGATACAAGGGGGAGGGAGGGGAAGGAAGGGAAGGGAATTGGAGGGTCTTCCCTTCCCTTGTTTGGGAGTTTAAAAAAGGCAAGGGAGGAAAATGGAGGGTTAATGAGATATTTTTACCATTTTACCCCTTTTTAAAATTAATATATTTATTATATTTTACAAACTAAATTAAATTTAAAATTTCTAACAAAATTATTTTTGTACTTTTCACAATATTAAAAAAGATAATATTTTTTATGAAATTTCTACTCTGCAAGCTACAAAAAAATTTCGTCAGAATACTCTTCGTCGAAAAGCGACGGGAATTTTTCTCCGATGAAAATTTTTACAAAAATAAATTTTCTATCGAAATTTAGTTTCTGGCAAAAGTTTTGACGAAAATGATTTCCTCCATGAAATGCTTTAAACGTAAAAAATATTTAGTCAAAAATTTTGACGGAATGTTTTTCGTTCAAAATTTCGATGGAAATGTGTTCTGATGAAAATTTTGATGGAAATTGTTTTGTCAAATATTTTGAGGGAAATGTTTCATTCGAAACTTTCGACGAGATTTAGATTCAGTAAAGAATTCTGATAGAATATTTTTTCCGTCAAACATTTTAATCTAAACATTTTTCGTCAATTTTTTTTTACGGCAAAATTTTCTGTTGAAATTTTTTGACAGAAACGTGTTCCGTTGAAAATTTTGATGGAAATATTTTTTATCAAAAAATTTGACGAAAATATTTTCCGTCGAAAATTTTCGATGAAAATGTGTTTCTTTGAATATTCGACTGAAAATTTTTGTCAAAAAGTTTAGAGAAAATATTTTCGTCGAAAACTTTTGACGGAATATAAATTCTGTAAAGAATTTTGGTGAAACTTTTCGGTTGAGATGTGTTTCGTCAAATTTTGGACGAAAAAATTTTCGTTGAAAGTTTCAACGGAATTTAGATTCGTCAATAGTTTTTACTGAATTATTTCCCGTAAAAAATTTATGTCAGTGATTATGACAAAATCTTGTTTCGTCTTTAGTTTTGATGAAAAATTTTTGACGTATGTGATTTTCATCAAAAATTTCATCATTATTTTTGACGAAATATTTTTCGTCGATAAATTTTGTCGGTATTTGAGACTTTTCTAAAAATGTCACATTTAAAAATGATTCACATTTATGTAATTTTTACATTTTAATGCTAAGGGTAGATAAGTAATTTTTAATATTTCCCCCCTAAAACCCCCCAAATTGGGGGAACTTTAATTTTAGGAAGAAGGAGGATTTTGGAGGGTTTAGTAAAAATCCTCAATTCCTTCCCCTCCTTATTTTAAACTCACAAACAAGGGGAGGGCTTACTAAAACCCTCCCTTTCCTTTCCTTCCCCTCCTAAAACCAACTCCCAAACAAAGCCTTAAGGAGGGAGATAAAACGAAAGGGCCGTTAGTTACGCGATATTCTACGAGATTTCTGGGAAATTAAATTTTTCAAAATTTTAAATTTTCGGATATTATCATAAACTAGATGTAAAAATCATATTTTTGAAAATTAAGATTTCCGAACAAATAAAAATTTCTCCTGTACCAAACGTCCCCTAAATATAATTTGAATCTCAATAAACAAGGAGCAATATAGGATTATAGCGTATATGTACATCTTTTAGCATAATTGTATAGGCTGTTAGATCAAATTTAAAACAATATTTAATAAATTCCATTGAATATGAACCAATGAGAATATTATTTTCAGAGTAACACTTAAATTAATAATTGACATATATAAATACATTTTCAGAGATAAATAATAATAACAACAACCAAACTCTCATAATAAAACAAAATAACCATTGAGGAACATTAAAAAATGTAATACATTATTGTAAAATAGTCATCTTAACTGACATCAAAATCTAGCTAGGAACACGAACAAAAATGAAATAATCTAAATGATTTGCACAAAATTTTCGAAAAATAAAAGCAAATATAGTCAAGGCTTGATTATAGATGGAGTTAGAACAAGTCAAGGGCTCTAAGGCTCTTTATTTAGTTGGCATAGTAAGATATCATATATAACCCTCTCTAAGCAGCCATGATTTTCTGACGCTTGTTGGATTCTTGAGCAATGATTTCCCTGTGTGCATCCAATGCAGTCTTTTTGACAACATTGTCAACCATGGCATTCTCTTCCTTAATGTTGTTGTTCACTTTGGCAGTGTTTTTGGGGTGAAGTTTTTCAAGCTCGTGCAGCACATTTTTGATGTCAAATACAAGGCGTTCAGCAAGTGTGCGTGAAAACTCAGCTCTGATCACCACACGAAGCACATTGATGTGTTGTGCAGCAGGTGGCATTGGATAAGCTGGCACAATCCAACCATGGCGGCGCAACATCTCTGATATCTTGAACTCATTGTAATAGCTTCTGTCCTTTAGAGAAAATGCCACCACAGGAACACCATTGTCTTTTGACAGAATGTTAAAGCATCCTGTTTTCTCCAAGCTTTCCTTCAGAACCATGGCATTTTCTCTGCAGTCCTCCATTATACTTCGGTATCCCTAGCAATGAAAGGATATATAACATGAGATAAATATTGTATTAAAGAACCATTTCAATTCAAAACCTTATGAACCATTTCAACTCAAAACCTTAAGGTGTTGGATGAAGGCCTTTTTAATGATTTATATTATATTCTTTAACACACCTCCTCTCGCAAGAGCCCTTTGGGCTTGAAGCGTGGATATGGCACAAGCCCATTATTGGTCTTCCTTGTGCTTCACAAGCCCATTTTTTGGGTCTGCCTTGTGCTTTTCTTAATTCCACCTTAAAGTGGGGGCGGTGGGGATCAAACTCGTGACCTCATAATCACTGAAGCTCTAATACCACGTTAAAAAACCACTTCAACTCAAAACCTTAAGGTGTTGAGTGATGACCTTTTTTAATGATTATATTATATTCTGTAACATATTGATGTTTAGTTTACCAAATGTTAAATCTTAGAAAAAAATTGTTGAGCAGGTTCTTGCAAAAATTGATATGATCAACAGATTTTCACTTATCATGGATAGTGACTATTTTATGGTAAAATGTGATTAGATGTTGTGATTGAAGGTTGATTGTTATTTGTTGTGTATATTGTGGTAATGAATCGGAAGAATTTAACTATAGGCTCACCTCATGGCCAAGGCGAATTAGCTGATAATATTGAGCAATGATCTGACTAGAACCTGCAAGTGGCAAGTCAATTTTAGGAGGCTATAGGATAAGCTAACTATATGGTATAAGCAATAATCAAGGATCAAGAAATATATATATAGTTATTAATTAATCACCTTTAGAGAAATTCAGGGTGAAAGTGGGTTGGTCAGCTCCAAGGTAATTAATATGGAAGACAAGGTCTTCTGGCAAATCTTCCTTGGTCCTCCATATAACCCAACCAATTCCAGCATAAACAAGCCCATACTTGTGACCACTAACATTTATGCTCTTCACCAATGGGAGTCTGAAATCCCATTCTAGCTCTGGATAGAGAAAAGGAGCAATAAAGCCACCACTAGCAGCATCAACATGAATAGGCGTATCCCATCTATAATGTGACAAAAAAGGGCAAATCAGTAAAGGCCTAAAGGGTATAAAGGAAAGTTAAGTGCAGATATTTGAATTGGTCATGGGAGCTAATTAGTGGCATATTATTATTTACCCAGTTTGCTTGTTTTTTTCTAGGAGCAGGTCATTTAAGAGCTTGACATCTTCGAATTCTCCATTATAAGTTGAACCTAAAATTGCAGCCACACAAATAGTGTTCTCATCAACTAGCTCCACGGCTTTGGCAGGGTCCATCACGTAGTAGCCTTCACTAACCTTCACTTCCCTCAATTCCACCTCAAAATACCTTGCAAATTTCTCCCAACATACCTATATATTGTGTAAAACGCCATATTAGTAATAAATAGCTCATAATTCTATATCTTTTATGTTATGGGTGTGCTAAAGTTTATAACAATGGGAAATAGAAATATAAATATACCACCAAATGGTGGTAACTCAGTTGAAGCATGGGAGCTGAGCATGTAAGGGTGAGAGCATGTGTTCGATCCTCCTCAGTACCACATTTGGGAGGGGTTTAAAGCCTTAATCCTGGACCCGCCCCAAATCGACTAGTCGCGAAGCGATGAACCGATTATAATATTTCAAAAAAAAAAAAAGATATAAATATACCTGGACATTAGCACCAGTGACCATGTTGGGGTTATCATAGGGCTTGCCCTCAGCCATGCGCTTGTTCTGCCACTTCTTCTTGAATGCAAGGCCTGCTAGCATTATGGCCTCAGATGATCCAACAGTTCCTGCTCCAATTGCACTCTCGTTTTCTCCAATTTCAGCATGGAACAAACGTGCTATCATGTTCACGCACCGGTTCTGTTTGCAAATAAAAAGTACAAATTACATAAATTGTATAAATAATGGTATGCTATACTATGTCAATTTAAGATGATAGGTAAAGTGTTATAGCTATGAGAAGAAGATATCAGAAAGACAGAAATTAAGTACGTGAAGATCAGTGGTGACAGGATACTCATCCATGTCAACGTAGTTCTTGTTAATGGATTCCATGATGAGCTTGTTGCATTCTTCCTCCATGGATGTGGTGACAAAGGAAGCCAAGTTCAGCTTTGGATTCGCATCAAGCTGAAGCTCATCGTGTATGTTCTGGTACGCTGCCTCCTTAGGCATAGAGTTCTCTGGCATGCTGAACCTGCATCACCAACAAGGCTTCATTCATTACTTGCTCAGAAAGAAAACCAATAAAGAATTGAGGTCAAAGATTATGATCAATATCCAATGAACATAAAAAATTGGAAAATAAATAATAAAGAAGGTGATGATGATAAGGAAAACAAAAAATATTATATAAATATATATACTTAGGAAGAGAGTCCCTGGCATAACGAGAAGCAAAGTTAGAGTGAAGAACGAGATCAGACTCAGAAGGTGGTTTTGGAAAAACCATGATGCAAGTGTGTATTATATGTTGTTGATATTAAAGACAGCAAGAAATGCAAAGAGAGCAAATTTGGTATGGTGTTTCTTTTGGTCTTGTTTTTTATGTTTGGTGACTAGTGTAAGTTGTGGTATTTATATACATTGTTGCGGGTGGGGGGAGGTTAGAAGGGGAGAATCGTTCCTGCTTTCTGAATTTTCTCTGCATAAATTACAAGGAAGCAGACTTTTTTTTTTGGTAAGCATCAAGGAAGCAGACTTTGACTTGTGCTCAAGACTTTTTTTTTCTGATTTTTTTTTTAATTTTCATTTTCTAGACAGAGGAAAGAATACACATAAAAGTATGGGTTTGATAAGAGTTATCTTGCGGTAAAAGTGATTGTGTTATGTTATAGAGATTCATTTTGTGTGCCGGAGTTTTTTTGTTTTTCTGCGAGCCCTACAAAATGTTGTGTGTGTAGGAAATTTCTTGTGATCATGTTAAATAATAGATGATAAATTCTAAAAGTATATGCTTTGACTCCTAGTTTTGTTTTCCATTATTCACATGGTTCACTTTTTCATTCAATACAGATAACTTATTTATATTAAGTTGAAAATAACATTTTTTATGGGAAAATAAGGTATTTTTATAATTATAATTTATCTTAGGATTATAACAGTCTTAACACTGTAATTTTTAAATTTTTAACCCAGAAAAACATTAAGCCTTATTTTTTTTTAGTACATAAGCCTTATTTTAATGTGTCTCCATTTAAAAGACCGCGTTGACCAGTCATATTCTTTGAATTCCTTGACGACTTGTTAGCCGTAACGGCGTAACCTTGGTATATTGAGATAACTATATATTGAGGTATTATTATTGGGAAAAATGTTTATACTTTTAAATGACATAATTTATATTCTTTCACTCTCACAAAGAGGTGGGACCCACACTTTTATTTTTTTTTGTCAACTCTCTCCTCCTTTATCTATCTCTTTCTCTTTATTAAAATGACACAACTTTACATCCTTTAAAATGATACACACTTTATCCATTATTATTTAATGTTAATTACTTGCATGAATCTATGTTTTAAATAATTATTTTACTTTTAAAATCATAATACGTTGGTTTGTAACTGTGCTGGTAGAATTAGTCTCACGAATTAATATTTGTAAAAATATCTTAATTGAAGATAAAAAAAATAGATAATTTATATTACAGAGTAAGTCTATAAAAAATCTGTATAACATACGACAGAATCATAAATTTCCAACGGAGCTTATGGTTTTGTTAATTTTTTTTTTATATCAACATAAAGTTGAAAGGAAAAAAAAACAAAACTAGCTACTAAAAAAGAAATTAAGTCTCGGTATACCAAATTTCAAGTGAACGAAGTTTAGGTACCGTGCATGGTTCGAATTTGGAAACAGTCATAGGGTATATAAATTATGGTAAAGATATTCTTAAGTCCAAAATTTTTTATTATCTATCTAATCACCATTGCATTAATATTTTCTTTTTTTTCAATTTTTTTTTAACATTCTCTCTCTTTGATTCAATAGAGATTAGATAGGTAATAAGTTAGTAGTAGAAAATTTTGGTAGTAAGAATATCCTTCCTTTATAAATTATGTGATTGGCTCCGAGGAGAAATTAGTGCTAAAGTTTCCAAAAAAAAATTAGTGCTAATTAAAATGTGAAAAATTAATCGTGTGGTGTGGTCTTCAAAAATAACATACAAAAAGTAAAAAAGGCCCATAGAATCCGCCAGCAGTAAGTGATTCGTTTCAGGGGGAGGTTACTTCTTGACCAAAATAAAAGGGGGGAGGTGACGCTCAAACTCAAAACACAAGATCATCATCTCCTGCTAGTATTTGATGTGCACCGGGATTATCATTTTTTAGGTGGTCTCTTAATTTAAATAAGATGGTAAAATTAGAAAACAAGAAAAATAACAGGGATAAAAAAGGAAATAAAAAGTTGTTATTATGAGAAGAAACACTAAGAAATTCAATGATCTTTAACCATATAAAATATTTGCTTATAGCTCTAGATTTGGCAAGTAAATAAGGTGGAAGGATCCTAGCTTATGGTTTTCTTGTAAAACTTTTAACCCAACACTCTGCATTTTTTCTTTTCTTTCATTATAATATTATCTTATCTATAAATGTATACAATGATAATTGGTATGCCATTATTAACCTTAGACAACTCCTTTTTTTTTTTTTTTTGGTAATCACCTTAGACAACTCATTTTTTATTTTTTTTATAGACCCTTAGACAACTCTTTAATTTGGCCTTTTATTTATTCAAGCAATCAATTATCACATCCTATTTATATATCTTAAATAAGTCAATTAAATTACCATGAATCCGATTACGATTTATTTTACATAGTGAACTGATAATTATTACAAACTTAATATGGTCTAATAAGCCTTCAAGGATAGTTTAATTATAAAATTGCCTGCAAATCTAGAAGAATATTTTATTTTATTTTGGTAAGCAATTTAGAAGAATATTTTATCTGCCTATATAATTACCTCATTATTGAATCAATATTTTGTTTGAGTATTTTAATGTTTCTTTTTTATAAATACTTCTTTTTGTATGTCATCAAAATTATAAACCATTCAAGCAATAAAGTTTCATAACGTTTCATAGTCGCATTATACCGGCATCGGGATGACAACGGTTGAGAAAAAATAGCCCTTTGGAGAGAGTCAAAAAGAAAACCCTCTCCCTACCAAAATAAAAAATAAAATAAAAAAAACCCTTTACTTCAAAGGTCAAGCATTGAACTTAGAGAGAAAAATGAATTAAGATATAAGAATTTCAAATAATTTCAACGTGGTCTGATTTTCTCATCTTGCTGCAGGATTGGGAGGCATTTACAAACTGTCATCAAACTTCAGGGTGGAAAAATTACGTAATATATTTTAGGTTTAGGTGATTAAGATGATATTTTATACTAAAAATTATAATAGTTGTAATAATTTTTAACAACCTTATCTTTTGTTTTAAAGTTTATATATATAGTGAGAGATTAATTTATAGTCTTATATTGATACAATTAAGTAAAACATTCATTATTACTTGCTAATCTCACTTGTATTTAATTTATTAATAATGTGAGTAATTAAATATCAATCGACTAGTTAATAATGAAAGTGATAATTGTTAGATTTATGATGAAGTTAATTTTTCTTTTATATATAGATTTAGTGTTTCTCCTATTATAAAAAATAAAATTATCTCATATAACCCATCGATTTCGGTTTAAGAGAAAAAATACATAGTATTTTTCTCTTAATTCATGTTGTAAGTCCTTTATTTTTTTTCCCCAACCCAAAAGATATTATTTTGAGATTATTTTCTTTCTGTAATAGAAGAAATAATATATATAATTAAAAAGGAAAAATGTTTCTGCAGTTAATGCAGATAAGTTATCTGCATTTACTCCCAAAATGACGTCGTTTTGGTATTGAAATTTTAAAAAAATTATAAACATAAAGACTATTATAATCCTGAAATAAATTAAAATTACAAAAATACTATGATTTCCGTCTCAAAATGATATTATATTGGACGTATTGCAGATAACTTATTTATAGGTAGAAAAAATAAACCCTAATTAAAATATAGACACATCAAACACTTGAATAACTTTATTTAAGTTTTCTCCCAAACTGAAAACTGATTATTGGTCTACTTTATAAGATGGGTTGGGCGCAAGTCGATCAGATAGAAAAATAAATTTTTGGTGCTATTATATCCCATCAATGAAAACAATACACATCACAAGAGAGAAAAAAAAATTTAGCAGAAAAAAGAAAAAATTAACTGATATGTAATATATATTTTGATTGATGAGATGTACTGAATCAATCTTTAATGCAACAGTAGCACGAAAAATTTATGGCAGGTAGATGGATATTGACATGTCAAAAAAAGTGGCTAAATCAATAAATAAATTGTGCCAAAGATTTCTACTAATAAACTGTAGAAGCCCTGAAATTGTCCTTGGTTTACCAACACCTCTGGACAGTTATATTTTTTATATATATAGACTAAGTCTTGACAAGAATTAAGTACTGAATCTTGTGGTTGTATTGTATTGTTTATTTTTATTTTTTTGGTTTAGTATGTTTTTGGGTGAAGTTGTGAAATTAATTTTAGATGATCTTTATTTTATAATATAAATCACTTTAATTGATTTATATTTTTTTATTATCAGATAGTGATTTTAACGTATAATATTAATGTTGAACGCAAAAACAAAACAAGTATAGAATGCTTTTGTTCCAAAAGAAAACTAAATTCAAATTTGATTTTGGAATGAAACAAACAAAAAACTAAATTTCACATAAAATCATGTTTGAATGAGATTTTGGTTTCATGAACGGCAAGAATTAATAGTAATGCAACACTAGACAAATATACATACCAAAAAAAAAAAAGAGACAAATATACATAGGTAAAATTGTTTATCCTTTTAAATGACACAACTTATATCCTTTCACTCTCACAAAGAGATGAGACCCACATCTTTATTTTTTTTGTCAACTCTCTCCTCTTTTATCTATTTTTTTTTTCTCTCTTAAAATGACACAACTTTACATTCTTTAAAATTATAGAAACTTTACCCGGATACCGTACACACATTCTGTGATGTTGACCAATTGGCCATTCAAGTAAACCACATTACCACAATATAGTAGGGAGAGTGACCAAAGTGCCACGTTTTGACAAAAAAATTACCAGACTGCCACGCCAACAGTAAATTTTTCCAAAATGCCACGCGGCATAATTCGCTACACAGTGTAGCGAATTATGCATGCAAGTAATTCGCTACACAGTGTGGCGAAATATGTCACGTCAGAACCAAAAATGCCACATGTCAAATTTTGACATATTGTCATAATTCGCTACCTTAGGTAGCGAATTTCTGAAATTGTGACACGTGTCATTTTTGGTTCTGACGTGGCATATTTCGCTACACTGTGTAGCGAATTACTTGCATGCATAATTCGCTACACTGTGTAGCGAATTATGCCGCGTGGCATTTTGGAAAAATTTACTGTTGGCGTGGCAGTCTGGTAATTTTTTTGTCAAAACGTGGCAAAATGGTCACTTTCCCAATATAGTATGTTTTATAAGGTTGCTAGCTGCCTAGCTTTGAGAATGAAGAATTCAGCAGAATACGGTGAAAAGGTCGACCACACACTTCACACGCTTCAACCTTACAATTTGACTTGGGTTTTATTAATATGACGACAGAGTTCACTAAATATATGGTTAACATATAGAAGTGGCAGCGTTTAAGTGGAGATACAACGTATCTGCACGGATACGACACTCGACACGTGATACGACACGACACGATACTTCGATACGTCAATCATAAAAAATTATCGATTTCGACATGTTAAGACACGTTTTAATATTAAATAATATTTTTAATTTATATAGTGTATATTTCATTTAATATTTAATAATTTAACAAAAAAATGAAACTAAATTAATAATACCTATCAACACGTTATAAAGATGGAAGCTTTAATAAAAAAATAAAAATTGGGATGAGAGATATATAATATCAGATAGAGAGAACAAATCATATTAGAGAGAGATAAGAGAAAATGAGATACAACAAGAGCGTAATAGGAATTGACAATAATGATGCTGAGATGATCTCTTATCTACTTAAGGGAAAAAAGACAAAAAAATAAAATTGATATGATCAGGTGGAAGTTTTATTAATATATTTTAATTTTTTAAAAAAAATTACCAAAATGTCATTTGATGGTGACGGACACGGTCAAATTCGCGTGTCGGAATGGTCAACGTGTTGGAAAAAGTCAACTGCGTGTCCGACACCGTGTCGGAGCGTGTCAGACCCAACTCTTCCTGTTTTTACCAATATCCGTGCCTGGCACTATTTAACTTTTATCAAAACATTTTTCAAGCCTTTTAATATTTCTTATCTTATAACAAATAAATTTATTTCATATACATACATATATCAAAGTATATAAAACATATGTGAGAAGATGAGAGAGAAAAAGAAAAAATGGATTTCACTCACTTCTTGTGTCTTATATAAGATAAGATTGTCTCAACTCAAAAAACATATTTTCATTCTTCAAATCACTGAATATTTAAAGGCCACAACGTGGGACTTTTAAAGTCAACAGAAAAATCAATTCAAATAAAATGTGATGTCAGTTATAATCTTTTGAAGAGAATTTGGGTATGAACTTTCCTTTCCGGATTCAAGACCAGCAACTGCATATGTTTCTCTAGCGCCAGCAGGATCTCATTTCCTCTGTAAAATCAATACAATCAATGAAGTGAACTAAAAATAGGAAAACAGTAAAATATTATAATGAAACTAACCATTAAAACTGCACTTTATTTTGTCTCCTAGTTGGCTGAGTATGACAATTCGGGTCTGAACTTGCATTTCCATATTCAGGACCAGCAGCTGCATCCGTTCCTCTAGTACCAACAGGATCTCCTTTCCTTTGTAAAATCAATACAAGCAATGAAGACCACAAAAGTGGAAAAATAATAAAAATATTAGAGATTAATGTGTTTCATGCAAATGAGATAATATTATTACTTATAATCTTAAAATGACATTCTTTTGGGTTGGAAAAACAATACAAGTACTTTAGTAAAATTCGTAATACAAGATAAAAGTAAAATTTTCAAAATATCCTATATTGCAAGCATACTCTCTAGTTCCCATAAATTATAAGAATGCGAATGAGTATTTACCATAAATTATAAGACTAATCTCCTTATTGGCATAAAGCGTCAAAGTTTTTGCCACTTGCTCCAATTGCTTCCCCTAAAAATTGAATAAAGACCTTTTAGTTCTAATAATTCGCTCATTGGACATAATTCGCTTAACAATTGTGCCACCTTGCCATTAATACGAATGAGTATCTAGGTTAACAATAAATTTATCACTAAACAACCGATGTGTCACTTCAAACTTTAACACTCCTGTCCATGTTGGAAATCTGTTTCCACTACGCTCAACCTCTTTGTCAAGATCATCTTCGATACATCTGCCATTCAACAAGTGACACTTGGATAAAAAAAATATTTTTCTCTTCTTTCTATTCAAGAATGACATTTTTTATTAGATAAATGTATCGGGCGAATGGTATAACAGTAGTACCGTAGATATTTTCCTCTTTGTCAAGCCTTCTCCTACGTTTAGGCATCACATTACCAGCATGTTTGGATAACTTCTCCTTGAGGGTAGCAAGTCTACCCATAAGAATATAAGTTGAGTTCTAATCCGTTCAAACATAATTATTATTGGCTTGTCCCTAGCTGGTAAATTGGTGCTATTAAATGCCTCACTTAACACTAAGTGTTACCTTCTATTGATCAACATCAACATCACCTTTATCCCAAATTAATTGGGATCGGTGGTAGATGAACCCACATGAAAGATATAAAATTGTTGAAAAAAATAAAATAAAAATAATAAAAATAATAATAAATATATATATATATGTATATGTATATATAAATAAATAAAAGTGAAAAGGAAAGGGACAAGAAGAAGTGGGGGAAATGAAGGGGAAAATGACTAAAAAGGGACCATCTGGAACATAGGAATAACCACGGGTCTAACCCTCCACCATACTTATAGCTTTTCTCCATTCCGTTATAAGACATACCGTCCGCCAATCTATATCTCACTCCATTAAATCTTGTTTTACTACCTTCCCTCAAGTAAGTTTCAGCCGACCTCTGCCTCTTTTTGTGCTGAGCTCTTGGTAACAAACTTTTGTTCTTACAGGAGCATCCAGGGGTCTTCTCATCATGTGCCCAAACCACCTCAATCTATGTTCTCTCATCTTCTCGGCAACCGGTACTACTCCGACCTTTCTTTGAATATCTTCATTTCTTATCTTATCCATCTTTGTGTAACCACACATCCACCTTAACATCCTCATCTCTGCTATTTCCATCTTATGCTTATGTTGCCTATGTGCTGGCCAGCATTCCGCTCCATATAGCATTGCCGGTCTTACTGCCGTTTTATAGAATTTTCCTTTTAACTTAAGGGGGATTTTGCGGTCACACAAAAACCCAAATGCACTGCGCCATTTCATCCACCTGCTCTGATTCTATGATTTACATCCTCATCAATCTCTCCACCTTTATGTAAAATGGAGCCCAAGCATTTAAAAGCATCTTTTTTGGGTACCTCTTGACCAATTAAATGCACGGGCTCTTGGTCATCATCTCGTACCAGAGAAAACTCACACTTCAGATACTCAGTCTTGCTTCGACTTAATGTGAATCCTTTGGATTCCAATGTGCTTCTCCACAATTCAAGTTTTCTATTAACACCCTCCTTGCATTCATCAATAAGCACAATATCATCTGCAAAAAGCATACACCATGGCACTTCCTCTTGAATATCTTTTATTAGTTCATCCATAACTAAGGCAAAAAGATAAGGACTTAGAGCCGACCCTTGGTGTACACCAACCGTGATAGGAAAATAACTTGATGTTCCGTTACAAGCTTTTACACATGTAGTAGCCCCATCATATATATCCTGGATTGTCTTTACATACTTTGATGGAACCTTTTTCTTCTCCAGAACCCACCATAAAACTTTCCTTGGAACTTCATCGTATGCTTTCTCAAGGTCTATGAACACCATGTGCAAGTCCTTCTTATTTTCTCGGTATCTTTCCATAAGTTGTCGCATCAAGAAAATGGCTTCCATGGCACATCTTCCTGGCATAAATCCAAATTGATTTACAGAAACCTTAGTATCTCTCCTCAAGCGATGTTCAATAACCCTCTCCCACAACTTCATAGTATGGCTTATTAGCTTAATGCCTCTATAGTTTGAACAATTCTGTATATCTTCCTTGTTTTTGTAGATAGGCACAATCATACTTTTCCTCCAAGCATCAGGCATCTTATTTGTCCGGAGAATCTTATTAAAAAGATTGGTCAACCATTTTATTGTCACATCCCCTAGGCCTCTCCACACTTCAATAGGGACACCATCAGGCCCCAAGGCTTTATTAGTCTTCATCCTCTTTAAAGCCTCCTTAACTTCATGTGTATTAATTATGCGTACAAATCTTCTATTCATATCATCATACGCATCCTCCAATTCCACCTCGCTTGTATCTCCATCCCCATTAAACAGCTTGTTAAAGTAGTTCAATCATCTTTCATTTACATCTTCATCTCTCATCAGAAGTTTTTGATTTTCATCCTTGATGCATCTAACTTGGGTGAGGTCTTTACTTTTCTTATCCCTTATCTTTGCAAGTTTATAAATACCTCTTTCACCATCCTTGCTCCCAAGATTTTTATACAACTCGTCGAAAACCTTGCCCCTAGCTTCTCGCACTGCTTTCTTTGCATTTTTTCTCGCCAATCTACACTTTTGCAAGTTCTCTTCATTGAGACTTTTATGCAAAGATCTAAAGCACTCCTTCTTATGTTTAATTGCCTCTTGCACCTCTCCATTCCACCACCATGTTTTCTTTGTATAAAATCCATTTCTTTTACTTACTCCCAACACCCTCCTTCCCAAATTTTGAATACACTTAGCCATCTCATTCCATATTGCATTTACTTCTCCATCAAACTCCCAAGGTCTATCGTGCAACATTCTTTCGTTGAACTCTCTCTCTCTTTTCCCTCCTTAAGCTTCCACCACCTTATCCTTGGGTTCTGAGCCCTCTTCTTCATTGTAAGTACTTTGTTGAACCGAACATCCAAGACTACCAGCTTATGTTGCGTAGCGACACACTCTCCAGGATAGACCTTACAGTCGACACAAGAAGTTCTATCTTCCCTTCTAGCCAGAAAGAAATCAATCTGACTACGATTTTGGCCACGATGATAAGTGATTAGGTGTGACTCTCTTTTTTGAAAAAAGATATTCACTAACATCAAATCGTAGGCTAGTGCAACATTCAAGATATCTTCTCCAGTCTCGTTTCTTGTCCCATAACCAAAATCTCCATGGATTCTATCAAAACCTCCATTGCTTTTACCAATATGACCATTTAGATCTCCTCCTAAGAAAATCTTCTCCTCTCGAGATATTCCCCTCAAAACCTCCTCCAAGTCTTCCCAAAATTGCTTTTGTCAGTTGGTTGCAATCCAACTTGGGGTGCATACACACTGAGGATATTCAGGATTAAATCACCCACAACAAGCTTAACCAGAATAATCCTGTCGCCTTTCCTTTTGACGTCCACAACTTTATCTCTGAAACTTTTATCGATCATAATTCCAACACCATTTCGACTCTTGTTAGTACCTGTGTACCATAACTTGAAACCAGTTCCATCCACTTTCTTGGCCTTTTCTCCAGCCCACTTAGTTTCTTGCAAACAAACAATATTCACTTTCCTTCTAGCAAAAACATCTGCCAACTCCCTCAATTTACCCGTTAAGGTTCCTATGTTCCAGCTGCCCAATCTCATCCTTAAACCGTGGGCTGTGCTTGCCCGCCACGCTCGCCCATCTGCGTGTTAGGACCCTGGCATACTTCTCACCAAATCCGGGTGAAGACCTGGCGCCTTGCCTTGGGGCAAGGACCCTAGCCCACTTTTCACTACACCCCGGGTCCGATGCAGCGCCTTGCCTTGTGATAAGGACCCTTGCCCATTTTTCGCTACACTCGGGGCCCGATGCAACGCGTCGCTATGAAGGGTACGCCCCAACGAAAAATCATATATATCTATTTTTTACGGCCGGTTCGCAAAACCTGACGCCAACCCTCCTCCTTTATCCTGGCTTGGGACAGACCATGCATGCAAGCACACATGGGCGGAGTTTGTTACCTTCTATTGATCACAGATGAAAATCCATCTGTTTGTTCTGTCATCACCAATGTATTCCAATTTCCAAGAGCAAGGTGAGAAACCATCTCCAAGATTCTTTTGCCTCAATCTCAACAGAAGCAAATGCAAGTGGGAAATATTGGTCATTAGAATCTCTACCCACTGCCACCAATAGTTGTCCACCATATTTGACCTTTAGATGACAGCCATCAACCCCATGAATGCCCAGCATGCTCTAATGAACTCTATCTTGTATCCCTCCAAGCACATAAAGAAGCTTCCATCCTCGGCTGTAGTGTTAGTTCAGGCCTCTCCATTTGTATCTTGCAAGTATTGCTTCCTTGAACAACATTCTCCACATCTTCCTCACCAATTTCTTCATCCCTACTAAGACCATTCTCGTAATGTTCAGGATCTATATTAGGTTCTTCAACTATTGTCGGTACCTATGATGTATCGACACTCCCTAACATTCTGACAACGTTTCGACAATTTTAAATTATATATCATGCAAAATTTGATCGATGTTTTACTAAAATAATATAATAAAAATAAAAAATAGATACCGGATAAATCTCACCGGAGTGTATAAGAGTTTTTTAATTTGAAAATATAATAGTAAATATTTGCATCTTATTTTTTTTGTAAAATTGATTGATATCATAAGTTTAGTTATATTTTTTATTAAATTATTAAATATTAAATATAATAAATATTACATAAGTTATTATTTAATATTAAAATGTGTCTTAATGTGTCAAAATATATCATTTTTTAGAATTAACGCGTTAAAATATCGTGTCATGTCCCGTTTCGATCTCCCTCTGGTACTACAACAATTTCCTCCACTATTTTTGGGAAGGTAACCGAGTTATGTCTACGTACAGATCAACTTCACACCAATTTTCTATAGCATAATTAGCCATTTCCATGGCATGGCTGTCCTAAGAGATGGATTTTGATCCATCTCCAAAACTTGATCCATTAACGGCATATTATGGGTTCAATTTCCTATATTCGTTTTGCAAGTGAGTTAGGGTTCGATTTTTCGAGATTCGATTTTTTTGTCTGTTTAAATTTTGATTTGTAATAATTATTTATTTTTTAGGTACTGTTTTCCGTGAACCCATAATATGTCGTTGATTGAACAACTCACTTACATCCTATGGGTGGTAACCACCGGGAATCAAAACAAGAGATAAAATCTTAATAATACCTTTGATGAATCTCGAATCAAAAAAATGAATATGCTCAAGAAAAAATTATGGTGATTGATCTGCTTCGCCCAAATTTTTTTAATAATACCTTTGATTAATCTCGAATCAAATATGGGCAGCGGTGGCAGAGTGTATAGTGAGAGAGAAGGGGGAGAGAGAAACGAATATAGAAGGGCTATTTAAGAGATCAATGAGGATCGTCGGATCGCTACTACCAATCTAATGGTAAGATGACTGGTCGTAACTTTATTTGATTGTCACAATATCTTGTCCCTCTAATTTGAGGCAAATAACTTTATACTTCTAGATTAAGGGAAATATTTTTCTCATTTCGTTGGAGATAATTATCTTCTATTATACACTCATCGAATTTTATGCTAATTTTTTCTTTCCTTTTTTTTTTGTGATAACTATCTCAAACAACATAAACTTAGTAACTCCTCTAAATTAATTACTAAACCCTCGTAATTTCACTTGGCACCCAAACTCATTACGTCATATAATCATGACACATGGCATTGACCATTAGTTACATCAGCAGTTAACCAATTTAAAACAACATAACAAAGCAAAAATGAAAATTAAAGAGACAAATAGTAAAAAGTGAATATTTATATGGAACAAAACCAAATTTAAGCCGCAGATTATTTGTTTATTTAATTACCGAAAATATGCAACTATTTTTTAATTATATATTTTTGGATATAAATAATTAAAAAAATAATTTTAATATTATAAATATATACTTTAAAATATATATAATTATAAAATAAATTACAAAATATTCTGTAAGAGTATATTCCATGCACCGTTTAAGTATTGTATTACCTACAAGTTACGAAGCACCAACATTTAAAAAATCTCGAGTTGTCGTATTTGACACTCTCCGATACTTCGACAAATGATACTTCGACACTTCAACGAGCGTTGTAGAAACTTATGAAAAAGTTCAAAGGTTACATTGTGTTACGCTTTTAATTAATTATTTTTTTTTTAAATTCAAAGATATCTTCCGACCATAACAGAAGACTAATCCCATCGAGCACTCTCGGACCATTTCGGAGTGGCTTTCCCAAATCATTTTTTTCCATTATCAGGATTCGAATTCGAGACATCTGGTTAAGGGGTCCATGCTCTTATCACATGTGCCAAAGGAGTTTGATTTACGTTTTTTAATTCTAAATATTAGATTCGTTGGATTACTATTATCATTTTATTGAATTTAATATATATATATATATATATATATATATATATATATGGGTTTTATAAGAGTTATGTTGTAGGAAAAGTGATTGTGTTATGTTATAGAGATTCATTTTGAGTGCCGAAATATTTTTTTTACTGTGGGCCCCACAAAATATTGTGAATGTAAGAAAAATTTTCTGATCATGTTAAATGATAGATGATAAACCCTATATATATAGGGTAATGAATTTCTCATGTGGCATAAGATGAGGGGAAATTCCTACTGACCCATCGATCCACATGCGTCTACTTTTTTGATTTATTTTTTCTCTCTCTCATAATGGGTCCCACTTTGATTGAGTGTGCATAAGATAACTTTTTGATTCATATCACATGAGAAATATAAAGCCCATATATATATATATATATATATATATATATATATATATATATATATATATATATATATATATATATATATATAGGAAAAAATGTTTATAATTTTAAATGACACAACTTAAATTCTTTAACTCTCACAGAGAGATGGTACCAACATCTTTATTTTTTTGTCAACTCTATCTCATTTTTTATCTATTTCTTTCTCTCTCTTAAAATGACACAATTTTACATCCTTTAAAATGATACACACTTTACCCATATATATATATTTGTGATATATATATATATATATATATTTACAAAATTAATGAGTATTATAAGTTTAGCTTTATTTTTTTGTTGAAAATTTAGCTTTATTCTTTGGGGAAGGATATTGTGACAACTAAGTTGTGTTACTACCAAGTGACTACCAATCAATCTCACTGTTAGATCGATTATGTTGATCTAACGGTTATATTTATTTCCAGCTTTGTATGGTCATAATTCCCCATATTTAAAGTCAAAACATTAAATATGAGAAATCATAACCATACATAGATGAAAATAAATATAAAGTATTAAATTTAGAAAATCATGACCACACAAAAATGAAAATAAATATAACCGTTGGATCGATATAATTGATCTAACGGTAAAATTGATTGGTAATCACTTGATAGTAACACAACTTGGTTGTGATAATATAATTTCCCTTATTATTATTATTTTTAATTAAATCATCTCATAGACGCTACGTATAGGCTACAAGTCCTTATGAAAGTTTGTTTTTCAACAGCAATGTCATAGGGGGGAAATAATTAGAGATAAAGTTGAAGATTCAGAACTGGGCTTGCTTCGTATCTCGGGTTTCTCACTCTGACCTTTTATATTCAACCAAGTTGCATCTATCTATCCTTCATCTTAACTGACACACACATCATGCTTTTTGGTTGATCTTGCAAGCAACAATAAACAATTGCGGCTTTTATTGAGCATTCCGAGGATATATCTTTTTTAATTATCCATAAATTGCAACATCTCTCTCTCACTCTCTCTCAAATTCGAAGGGAAGAGAGAGGCTTCTAAACAAAGATATGGGTTCCGTGGAGAATGATTCATCGCTTGTGGAAGAGGCTCCTCTTCTTCAGGTTCCCCTTTCTCTCCATCTTTCTCCTTAAACTGGTGTATGATTATTATTATTATTATTATTTTTTAATTTCTAAATTGAATCAGCGAGCTTGTAAGAACAGTTTGACTTGACCCAGGTTCTCACAATTTGTAATTTGGGATTTTGTGTATGCTTTGGGTTGATGTTTTTGGTCGACATCAGATTTGACTTTGCAGAATAAATAAAAAAAATTCCCTATTTTTTTTTTATCAGAGTTCATTTTGGTTGGTCCTTTACCATATTGGACAGAGTTCAATTATGTTTAATCCGATATTCCCTATACTTCATGTTTGTTGTGGAGATAATTAGCAAAAAATGAGTGTACTGGTTCGTTTTGTCTGCAATATGATTGTATCCGAAGCAGTACTTTAGTCATTATTTCTTCAAATTATAATTGTCTTGAAATGTAGAATAAAAATAAGTGGAAGATTGAATTGTTTAATGACATTTCTTCAGTTCTGAATATGAATATTGAAGTCACTTGTGCTCACTCAGAATTCCATTGATTTTTCTGTTGTCCACTTCTTCATATGTTTTATGCTGTTGAACATTCTCATATGAGCAGGCAATAATCTGTTTTCACTCTATGTTTTTTTTTTTCTAGTTGTAAATTTAACATGAGAATAGATTTCTGTGAATATTTTTGTTGTTTTTTGTTTGGCCTGAAATTACGTTACTGGATTTGGTAAAAGAATATAACTGACAGTCACATCATAGCAATATCAACTACAATGCTTTGAATCCAAATTTACTATTTGGTTGTTTGTTTTTCCCTTTTCCTATACCCTCGATAGCTAAACATCAAATGTTAATCTTCGAGATTTAAATTGTGGAAAACGGAAATGTTTCACATAGTCAGTGCCTTTGTTGATTCTTCTCTATTTGAACCTTTGGGAAGAAGTGGTATTTTGCTCTATAATAAACAATTGGTTATATTACATCTGAAGGATGGAGAGAGCAGACAATACACAGGAGATGGTTCAGTTGACTTTAAAGGGAGGCCTGTTCTTAAGCAGAATACTGGCAATTGGAGAGCTTGCCCATTTATCCTAGGTAAGCTTTTTCACTTCTCTTGTGCATCATAAT
The DNA here is from genome assembly GCA_032173675.1 of Gastrolobium villosum. Classification (NCBI taxonomy): domain Eukaryota; kingdom Viridiplantae; phylum Streptophyta; class Magnoliopsida; order Fabales; family Fabaceae; genus Gastrolobium; species Gastrolobium villosum. The sequence continues at coordinate 206,064 of JAVKPL010010398.1, read as the reverse complement.
ATTTTTGTTGATCTCATGTTTATGTAATTTGAATCACAGGCGATGAGTGTTGCGAACGATTGGCATACTATGGCATTGCAACAAATCTTGTTACCTATCTTACCCGCAAACTACATGAGGGAAATGTCTCTGCTGCGAGAAATGTCACCACTTGGCAAGGCACTTGTTATCTTACACCTCTCATTGGAGCTGTTGTAGCAGATTCTTACTTGGGACGATACTGGACAATTGCTGTTTTCTCCACGATATATTTCATTGTAATTACAAACTAAGATAGCTGTATTCTCCTAGTCAAATAATATTTCACACACATCTTCCTCTTGATATACTGCTGGAAATGTCCTATACAATTTCTTAGAGAGCTGGCACAAAATACATACTTGGAGTATGCCAAGGTTTCATATTTGCATAAGATTTGTGCGCACAGTCAAGGAATATTCATTATACAGTTTTTTGCGCAATGTAACTTGTAATGATGATAGAATGTTATTGGACTAGGTCTTGTTTATGTGGAATATGAATTCTTTTATGCATGTCATGGTAAACGATTATAAAATGATGAAGGTATGGAAGAAAAGCAAATATTATACTGTCAAGGAAATTTGGTAAAGGGAGAATCAGAAGAACAGTTTTGATTTACTATGATCCAAACTTCTTCCTTCCATTGCACTGCTTCTACTCCAAATTTAAGTTTCTTATCCTAGAAGAAAGGAAATCTCTTACTAGAAAAATGGAATTAAGGATTCAACTTGAGCACCAGATATAATTCTCAAATGCATTCTCACATTTGAAAAGTTTTAGGGTTAATATTAGGAACAATTGGTGTTTATATCAGCATGGTATTCTTTGTCATCATTTTGTTTTCTGTGCATCCTTTGCTTCTATATGATTTGTTGTTCAATTGTCTTTACATGTTTTAATATATAACATGGCTGTTTCGTGCAGGGGATGTGTACATTGACGCTTTCTGCATCTGTTCCAGGACTGAAGCCTGCTGAGTGTTTTGATTCTGTATGCCATTCAGCTACTCCTGCACAATATGCTGTGTTCTTCTTTGGTCTCTACCTGATTGCACTTGGGACTGGTGGCATAAAACCATGTGTGTCATCTTTTGGGGCAGATCAGTTTGATGATACCGACCCCCAGGAAAGGATTAAGAAGGGATCTTTTTTCAACTGGTTTTACTTTTCTATCAACATAGGAGCCCTTGTATCAAGCAGTTTTATAGTGTGGATTCAAGACAATGCAGGCTGGGGTCTTGGATTCGGCATTCCTGCTATATTTATGGGATTAGCTATTGGAAGCTTCTTTTTAGGCACACCCCTCTACAGGTTTCAAAAACCAGGGGGAAGCCCTATTACAAGAATGTGCCAGGTTGTGGTAGCATCAGTCCAGAAGAAAAATCTGGTTGTCCCTGATGATATTAGTCTCCTGTATGAAACACCAGGCAAGAGCTCTGTAATTGAAGGAAGTCGGAAACTGGAGCATACTGATGAACTAAGGTAATTGTTTTGTTTACTTTTGAGTTTACTGTTGTAGTTTTATTAGCTTTCATTATGACAAAATAGGAATAGGAGTACTTTATTGTGCATGTTAACTTATTCCTAATATTCTTGTTAAAATGTTGTGTGAAGTACTTAAGGGTAATGTTGCGTGAAGTATGAGCTCTGCTCTAATGATATAAATAGAAGTTATATATGTTAGGGTCTGACTGGCCAGTTACAGCTTAGCTAGACCTTTAAGCCTTGTTTGTACACCAGATAAGGCCTGGTAGGATAGGATAACTAATATTGTCCAGCTTTATCTAGTGTTTGGAGTTCAGAACAGATAGCAGAACACAATCTGGTGATTTACTCTCATCAGGTGATTATGGGCACCCCCTGCTATAATCCTTGTTCCACTTTTTTTTTCTGCTTTAGGACTCTCACCTTTGCTGTAACCATAAACTGCCATTCCCCATTAAATAACACAGCTGTCACAAAGTTCAGGTACTTTTTAGAGAAAACAGGCAATTTCTGACTTCTGCCTCTGATGTATTCATGCATATTATGGAAATTTCAATGGGTCTGCAAATATTCCAAAAATTTTATGTTCAAGATTTCGACCAACTTAAACTATAATCTTCTCTGAATTTTCCAGAAAGGCACAACTGTGTTTAAGAATGTCAGTGGTTAGCAGTCTCCTCCATTGTGATTTCTTTTGATCCCAAGAGAAAAAGACTACTCTTTCCTTCCTTCTGCCCTTTTCCTGATTTCTTTATTTGTATCTCAAATTTCCTTCCTCACATCTCTCTAGTTCTATGGTTGAAGTTTATTCTCAGGGTTATTCTCCCACATCTGTGCAATTATTTTGTGTTATAATAGATGTAAAGAACCAATTCAACCCAAAAGCTTAAGCTGTTGGGTGAGGCTACATTAATGGTTTTATATATTTCTAACACACCCTCTCACATGAGAGCTCATTGGGCTTGAAGGGTGGACAATACACAAGCCCACCTACTTGTGCTAAGAAACTCCACAATACTGAATTAATTATTAATTAAACGAGGGGCAGTGAGGATCGAATCCGTGACACGAAGGCTTTGATACCATGTAAAGAACCAATTCAACCCAAAAGTTTAAATTGTTGGGTGAGGTTATATTAATGATTTTATATATCTTTAACAATAGAAAGAAAACAAATTAATTTACATTAAATTTAGTAGTATTTTGATATATAAGGGTATTGTGTCCAAGTCCAACTAAAAAAAAGGGCAACATGGTGCTATAAAGCTCCTGCTCTGGAATAGTAGGCAGCGTTACTTAGCATTTTTTTGCCAGAGTCTGAATAGATGGATCAAACCTGTGACCTTTAGGTTACATGGCGACAAAAAATTCTGATTCAATTTTATTCAGCAATCAACAAAAAGCATGATACTATAAATGCTTATTGGGTGGACAGTTTTTACCCTATCCTATCCTTTCCTATCAAGTGATTCTTATCCTATTCAGGGTGCCAAATGAGGTTGAAGTGGTTTTGATATCTACATATTTATAAGTAAAAAAAATTCTTCCTTTTATTTCCCTTTGCCAGTAATTTTGTGTAAGTGTTTGATACGAAGCATATATTTTTATACTGAAGCCTAATCACCAGTTGCTTATCAAGTTATTGTGTCCTCATTTTGTTACCTAACTAGTCATGATTAGACATTAATTTGTGAACATTTTAGATTTTTCGTTCATGGCTCAACTTAGCCCATAATTGTCTCCTATTCTGGATTGTGAGAAACGACTTTACAAGATTTATTTGTTGTCTAATATGGATATCATCAAGGGATGAACTTGCTTTATTTAATCTTTTTTTAAGGGGATGAGAAATATATGAGACTGTTGTCAGGGTTTATGTTTCGCGTAGGCTAATGGCAGATTCGTTGTTTTCTTGCATGTACACAATTTTCTTTTAGAAAGTTTTAGAGTTGGATGAGCTTTTAAAAAACGGACTTTTTATGGTTTGCTTTTTGAAATGACTTTTTTTTATAAGTTAAAGCTATTTTATGTTTGTATGAAATACATAAAAAATACTTTTAAATAAAAAAGTTATTTGGATGTTAAAATTATTAGCCATTTTTTATATATAAAATTACTAAAAAGGATATGTGATGGTAGTGGTGGTAGAGTGGTAGCCGGGTGGAGTAGTTGGATGGGGTTAGGATAAAATTGAATTTTTTAAAAATTATTTGACTGTTTGCTTCTGCTTTTTTCAGAAGCAAGGAATCCTGACTTCTAAAAAAAAACATTATTTTAACTTTTTTTTTTAAATTTTGTTTTCTTAAGAAGTTGCTATCCAAATGCACAAAAAGACTCAAAATGATTTTTTTTAAGAAAAAAAGCAACTTTTTTTTAGAAAAAAAAGAGAGCATACAAACACCCAGTTAGTTAGTTAGTTAGTTAAGAAATCCTCTGCTAAAATTTTAATTTTTTAGTTCTTGTCCTTATAATAATCTGTTCTGTTGTTGATAAAGCGTCCTATTAGACCCATGAGTACAATGAGGATAGGATGGGTAATATTGAGAAATTCGTGCTAATGGGCTGCAGCATGACCAACTACTGATGTGGCAGTGAGTGGAAGAGGAGATGTTTGGGGTATTCAGTTAGAGGAATCAGAATATATAGGAGAGCGAGAGAAAGAGAGAAGATGGCAGAAATTCTGGTGGGTAGGCCTCTTCTTAGGCTGGAGGCTCAATCTTGGATTGGGTCCTTTCTTTCCTTTTCTTTTTATTCCAAGAAATTCCAGAATTCATCTCTGGCGTAAGGAGCCAGTCTTCATTTTCCTTATCACTAAAACCAGTTCCTAAAGTATGCTTACCTGCTTCAGAAGATTAAACTCATTTTTTAAACAGGTTTTCCTGCTCTCTAAAACTCCATTTCTTTTGTTGTAATGAAGGTGTCTAGACAGAGCAGCTCTCGTGTCCGATGCGGAGAGCAAAAGTGGTGACTATTCTAACCCCTGGAGGCTTTGCACTGTGACACAGGTGGAGGAATTGAAAATCTTGATCCGCATGTTTCCAATTTGGGCTACTGGCATCATTTTTTCTGCTGTTTATGCCCAGATGTCAACATTGTTTGTGGAACAAGGAACAATGATGGACACAAGTATTGGTTCCTTCAACATTCCTCCAGCTTCCCTCTCAAGTTTTGATGTTATAAGTGTTATTTTCTGGGTCCCGGTCTATGACAGAATTATTGTTCCCATTGCAAGGAAATTTACCGGCAAAGAAAGGGGCTTTTCAGAGTTGCAAAGAATGGGAATTGGCCTTTTTATTTCAGTCCTGTGCATGTCAGCAGCTGCTGTTGTGGAGATTAGGCGTCTGCAGCTTGCAAAAGAGCTTGACCTTGTTGATAAAGCTGTCCCTGTACCCCTTAGTATATTTTGGCAAATCCCTCAGTATTTCTTATTGGGGGCAGCTGAAGTTTTCACATTTGTGGGGCAGCTTGAGTTCTTCTATGACCAATCTCCTGATGCTATGCGGAGTTTATGCAGTGCTTTGTCACTTCTGACTACTTCATTGGGGAATTACTTGAGTTCTTTCATTCTTACCATCGTAACTTACTTCACTACACAAGGTGGAAATCCTGGATGGATTCCAGATAACTTGAACAAAGGTCATCTTGATTACTTTTTCTGGCTTTTAGCTGGACTTAGCTTCTTAAATATGTTGTTGTACATAGTTGCCGCCAAAAGGTACAAGCAGAAGAAGGCTTCTTAAGATTTTTCAGCCATTTATTAGGAGAGGAAGCACAATCTGATATTTCCTTCTGTCATTATTATCGTGATTGTTCTGTATGTGAAATAAAGATGTTCTGCAATTATGTACCCTTCTTCCACTTACAATTTAAAAATGTGTTATATTTAGTTCAAAACACCACCGACCCCAATGTTTGGGATAAAGGTGGTGTTGTTGATGATTTAGTTCAAAACAGACCTTGCTCCCTTCTCATGAAATCTGAAAGGGATCTTTGAGATTGCTTGCTATCTCCATTTGGGTTAATTCACCGCAGTTACTGTTCATTTTCTCTACAGTGCAGCAGTTACATTTGTAACTTATGATGCGGAAAAGGTTATATATCCCTTTTATGTGTTTTATCATTTATGATCGTAGTGTTTGATTCTGGGCAATAAAAAGCAAGGAATTAGCTCACTGTCGCGTCAGAAGTTATCAAACATATACACTGATGAAGTGATGATATAAGAAAGGTTAATAATAATGGATAACAATTAATTTTGCGTATATTCGGCGTTGATATTGGCGACTCTGGTAAGTATAAAAAATAATAAGTAAATACTTGTATAATTTGGGGAGAATCTTTTGACATCTGGTAAGGATAATGATATGTTTAGGTTTGTTTGGCTATGTTGGTTATATATTTTAGAAGCGTAATAGTTTATGAATATGAATAGAATAGATCTCCTCTTTTAATGGGAGAAATGGGGTATTTCGAGACGAAAGAAGATTATCCAAGTGTGGAAGAGAGAAAAGAGAAGTGGGGGACGGAGTTGTAGCCACCTGTGGCCTGGCCTTGTCCTTAGGGCAAGACACCTTGTAATCATTGTCGATGCACAATGGTTGTTGTGAAAGGGAAAAGAGGATTATTGTGATAAGACTCTATGGTTTACTATGGAGCGTCATCTAGAAAGTTCTAGATATTATTAAGATTGGATCCAACTTGTTGGGCCTAAAGGGACCGGCCAAAACATATAAATAGTATTATTTTCCATTTCAATGCTTGATCTCTATATATGTGTTGCAGAGCCATCGCCCCAAAGAAAGGTATATCAGGATTTGAACTCGAGATTACGGATTAAGTTGAAACAACTCCTTACCACGGATAAGTCGAACATGTAAGTTCTAAATATATTATGATGATCTAATCATGCCCATATATAACAGAAGCAATTAGATCAAGTGCGAAAAAATTAAGATCATAAATACCTCCGGCTATTGCTTTCCTTAGATGCTCTAAATGGTTGTTGTAACTGAAGCGAAGTTCTTCTTTAAGCCTTCCATACTCTTCTCTACAGCCTAGATGGTGTGCAGCTTTTATTGTAGAGTGAGCTCAAGACTCAAGAAGCTGAAGCTACACTTGTTTTATAAACCCTTACTATCAAGGGATCAATAATGGTGTGTATAATGAATAGTCGTTGATGGAGACCAGAACCAGAAAAATGGTTGATGATTGCAGACCTGAACCAAGAGTAGGTGAACCACTAATCCATTACCAGTAGTAGAAAATGCACTAAGTGAAATAGGTGGACCACACATAAGGCCCACACCAACATTCTCCCACTTGGTCCACATATCCCATCATATACTATTGTGAAAAACAAAATACATAAATCATGGTGATAAGTCCTCTAATTTGTGTGAGTATTATCTTCCATGTATTACACGGGGAAGAATATTGTAACAACCAAGTTGTGTTACTACCATGTTACTACCAATCAATCTCGCCGTTAGATCGCTTATGTTGATTCAATGGTTATATTTATTTCCATCTTTGTATGTTATGATTCCCCATATTTAAAGTGGAAGCATTAAATATAGGAAATCATAACCATACAAAAGTGAAAATAAATATAAATTATTAAATTTGGAAAATCATGACCCTACAAAGATGGAAATAAATATAACAGTTGTATCAACATAAGCGATCTAACGGTGAGATTGATTGGTAGTAACATGGTAATAACACAACTTGGTTGTTACAATATCCTTCCCCGTATTACAATGTATTATATTTCTCAAACCCATATAACTTAATGAATAACCCAATGTTTATTCTGAGTCCAATCTTTATTTGTATTTCTCAGAATAACTAACTATAAATGTGCAGAAACTGAATGAGAAACATCACAAATAGAATTGCATTAATATAATATCATTCTTACAATGAAAATCACATATGGGAACCAAGTCTCATCCTTTCTACTAAATTTAACTAGAGGCATGCCCATAGCTAAAGGATCAGCAATCATTAATTCAGTGCTAATGTGTTCAATAACCACTGATTTATCTTTACACGTTCTCTTATGGCTAGATATTTAATATTGATATACTTGCTTTGACTACAACTTTTGTTATTCTTAGCCATAAAAACAACAGCTGAATTATCACAATATATCTTTAATGACCTAGAAATAGAATTCATAACTCTTAAGGTCAGAAATGAAATTCCTCCTCCATACACCATGTGAGGTACCCTTAAAACAAGAAACAAACTCAACCTCCATAGTGGAAGTAGTAGTCAAGGTCTGCTTGACAATTTTCCAAGACACGACTCCATTAGCTAGCGTGAAAATATATCCTGAAGTGGATTTTCTTGAATCAATGCTGCTAGCGTAGTCGGAATCTGAAAGCCAATTACTTCCAAGTTATCAGCCCATCTGTACATAAGCATACAGTCCTTAGTCCCTTGAAGGTATCTCATTACTTTCTTTGCAACTTTGCACTAGTCTAAGCCTGGATTACTTTAATATCTCCCTAATACTCCAATCGCAAAAACAATTTGAGGTCTTGTGCAGACCTGAGCATACATAAGGCTTTCAACAGCTGAGGTATAAGGAATGTTCTTCCTTTGTTCTCGTTTAAGATCATTTTTTGGGCACTGGTTTAAATCAAACTTGTCACCCTTCACAATGGGAGCTACACTTGGTGAACAATCACTCATCATAAATCTTTCCAAAACTTTGTTGATATAAGTCTCTTGAGACAAACCAAGAACACCCATTATTCTATCTTTATCTATCTTGATACCAATAACATAAGAGGCATCACTCATATCCTTCATATCAAAGTTTTTAGAGAGAAATTGTTTCACTCATATAGCAAACCTTTATCATTAGTTACAAGTAAAATATCATCCATATATAGAATAAGGAAACAAATTTTGCGTCTACTAACCTTCTGGTATATACATTGATTCATGATGTTCTATACAAAACCAAATGAAGAGATCACATCATAAAATTTCAATACCATTGATAAGAGGCTTGTTTAAATCCATATATATATATATATATATATATATATATATTTCTTAAGCTTGCATACCAATTATTCTCAATCACTAGAAAAAAATATGTCTGGTTGTTTCATATAAACCTCTTCCTTTAATCTCAATTGAGAAAAGTCATCTTCACATCCATTTGTTACAACTCTAAGTCAAAATATGCAACTAATGTTAGAATGGTACAAAGAGAATCTTTCTTAGATACTGGAGAAAAAGTCTTCTTGTTGTCAATTCTTTCCTTTTGATTAAATCCTTTGACTGTAAGTCTTGCTTTATTATCTTTCAATGTTTCCTAATGAGTTTTTCAAAGTTTTGAAGACCTATTTACATCCAATGATTTTTACACCATCAAAAAACTGAACAAAATCCTAGACTCCATTAGATGTCACAGAATTCAGTTCATCTTTTATAGCATTATTCCAAAAATTGATTCTTTACAATTCATAGCTTGTGAAAATGTTTTAGGATCATTTCCGGCTCCAATATTATAGTAAGCTTCTTATAGATACACAACAAAGTCGCTCGGTATCACTGATTTTCTTATTCATGTAGATATTCTCAATGTTGTTTCATTATCTTCTTGAGGAACTTGTTGTCCAACTGGTTGATCAACAGTTTCTTCTTGTTCTTCATGAACAACTTGATCTACTAGATTATCAGCAAGTTGTGGATCTTTTATGACTGGTTGTACAACACCCGATTGAGCTTGAAGGGTATTGTGAACAACAACCAATCCCATACTTGAAGTGGAAAGTTGAGCAACTGAATGATCTTTCTCAAAATCAAAGTCTCTAGATTGATTTCTCCCACTAATCAAGTCATTCCCAAGAAATTTAGCATTTCTTGTACTATGCCAAGGACAGTAAAATCTGTATCCTTTAGACCTCTCAACATATCCAGTGAAATACCCAATAATGATCTTTGGGTCAAGCTTATTTTCTTGTGGGTTATAGATTCTGACTTCACACGGGCATCCCCAAATGCGTACATGTCGCAAACTCGGTTTCCAACCTTTAAATAACTCAAATGGTGTTTTTGGGATAACTTTAGTTGGAACACAATTTAATATGTACACAGCCATCTTAAGTGATTCAATCCACAAGGAGTTAGGAAGCTTAAAGATACTGAGCATACTTCACTCGATATCCATCAATGTTCGGTTTCTTCTTTATGATACACCATTCTGATTTGGAGAAACAAGCATGGTGTATTAGGCAACTATTCCATGCTCTTCAAGAAACTTCGCAAACGGACCAGGCGCTTGTCCTTCTTCAGTGTATCTATCATAATATTCTCAACCTCTATCTGATCTCGCGATCTTAATTTGCTTGTCGCATTGTTTCTCTACTTCCAATTTAAATAACTTAAAGGCAACTAATGCTTCATGCTTAATATTAAGCATGTAGAGATACATGTATCGTGAGTAATCATATATGAAAGAGATGAAGTATTTTTGACCATATGCATCCATGTCTGGACAATAAACATTAGTATGTTTGATTTCTAATAATTTAGTACTCCTCTTGGCACCCTTTTTGGACTTATTTATTTACTTTCCCTTAATGCAATATACACAAGTTTCAAAATCTAAAGTACTAAGTACTCTATCATTTTACTAATCTCTTAATTCTTTGAATGAAGGTATGTCTCAATCTCCAATGCTATAACATAGAAGAATCTCATAATACTTCGTTTCATGCCAAAATTAACATGTATAGCATCATGAGTGGTGTCATTTTGTAAATTAATATAAAAAAGACCATCATACAATACAACATTCCCAACAACCTTAGATTTATAAAATAAATTGAAAGAAGTTTCATAGAAGAAAAGGAATATCCACAAGATACATGTCTCGAAACTGAAATTAAGTTCTTAGAAAAACTAGGAACATAAAAAACCTTTTCCAAATTCAAAACAAAATCATTACTTAAAATCAAATTGCAGGTCTCAATGGCCTTTACGGCTGAAGTCATCTTGCTTCCTGAATAGATGCACAGTTCACTTTCTAGTGGTTTCCTTAGGTTTTCCGTACCTTGCAAAGTATTTGAAACATGGGTTGTAGAACTAGAATTAATCCACCATGTGTTATGATTAATATTAACCATATTAGATTCATAACAAACTAAAAAGGTAGACATACTTTTCTTTTCAAGCCATTGCTTGAATTCAAGACAATATTTTTTCAAGAGCTTTTTCTTTTTTTTTTAAAAAAAAAAAAAAAAACTGGATTGTTCCTTATTCTAGCTTGGGGTGGTATTTTGTCACTTCCCTTGTTCTTATTACCTTTCTTATTGTCCTTCTTTTCCGTAGTTAATTGTAGGGGAGTTAGCAATCTGGATTGGATCAGTTTTGGAAGCAAAAATCATCTGATCCAATCCCTTCGGTTTGATCATATAATCATCCAATCGGTTTGAGTTTTTTTAAATTCGATCCGATCTAATCCAATTTTTTCCGGTTTGGATTGGATCGGTTTTCAGTTTTTTTAAAATCCTAAAATTTGTTCCATGATTATTGTGCAAATAACATCTTTTGTATATATTGGTTTTGTAAATATTTTTTTTAAAATACAAAAGCATCAGTAAACGATAATATAGTTTTTTTTTTTTTTTGCACAATGAGATATGAAGCTCTATAAAGATGAAATTTTGTTGATGAGATGTGACTAGATTTTTTCTTGGGTTTAGTTGGTAGGTTAATGTGTCTTGGGCTTAGAAATTTTTGGGCTATGATTGTGGAAAAGCTCAAGTAGGTCGAGAGAAATTAATATATTGGATCGGTTTGGATTGGATTGGTTTTCATCAAACAATCCGAAAATCGATCAAATACAATTAAGATTTACGATTTTTTTTTTCGGTTTTTGGTTTTTCGGTTTTTAGTTTTTTCGGTTATCAATTTTTCGATTCGGTTACCGCGGTTTGAATCGGTTGATGAACACCCCTATTAATAGAGAATTATTTCATTGTTCCAATGCAGCCTCCCCTCTTTCTGAATACACATAGTCATAAGTTCATTGATATAGGTCATTTATCCTTATGTGTGTTCTAGAAGATTTTAAAGGACCATATAATGCTGGGAGAGTATTTAAAATAAAGTGGATAAGAAAATAATAAGACATATTCACCAAAAAGTCATTTAAAATATCATAATAAAACTAATAAGTTATATTTTATGATCCCAAATCAAATATGTATAATTTAATATTGTATCCTAGTTAATCATACGAAATTATAATAGGAATTCCTGTGGGATGATATCTATTATATTATATATGACTAATTACAAATAGTATCTTGTACCTTATGTGATCTAGAGGCTCTTAATATATAATTTAAATAATTAAAGTTGCTATGGCTAAGTTTTAATTAATTAAATAATATAGATCACTAAATATTTTTTATTATATTATCGAAATTAACCATAATCAATAATATTAAAAATCAAACATTCACATTAATTATCTTAATATTACATGTATAGAATGACATGAATTAATACATGTAATAATAGATTAATAATATATATATATATATATATATATATATATATATATATATAGGTAGGATTTTTAATATTAATGTCAAATTTAAAATTTGACACCTCATCTAAAAGTTATTAGAACAAAAAAGATTAATGGTATCACATGCTTACAAATCAGAGTCATTAATCTTTTTTGATCTAATGGATCTCAGATATATATATGCAATAGCAGACCTAGAATTTTTTTTTTAATGTCTGCACACTTAAAGTAAAAAAATTTTAAAGAAAATTTTAAATATATTAAAATACAAAAGAATATACATAAAAAAACTTTAACTTAATATAAAAAAAGTAATCAAGAGTCAACTAAACTGCTACAATAGAACATTTTGAGTTCTCAACAAAAATTACATGTCTCAATTTAATCGCTTAGAGAAAAAAAGTTTACTCGTGATCCCTCCGAATTCAAAAATAGACCCAGATAATCAAAATCACGATCCTCTGAAATTCAAAAAGATCCACATTAATCTCTCAAAATGACTAAAATGAATCTATTTTGGATTTTAAAGGGATCACGAATTGACTTTTCTTTAAGAGATTAATTTGGATCTTGTGATTTTTGTTCATAACCCAATATATATATATATATATATATATATATATATATATATATATATATATTTCTCCAAAAAATTTGTGTGTGCACTTGCACACACTAAAACCTACATAGGTCCGCCACTATATTTATATATATGGGCAGGATATTCTTACACCGGTGTAAGAGTTAGAAGTCTTACACTCAATCTTGACCATTGATCCACTTGTATCTAATGGCCCACTTTACTAAAAAATTTGAGCCCTTAGATATAAGTGAGATTAATGGAGAAGATTAAGAGTGTAACTTACACTGGTGTAAAATGATCCTAACCCATATATATATATATATATATATATATATATATATATATATATATATATATATATATATAGGTAAACATTTCTACAGTCACTTTAGATAAAGTTATTTACAGCTATCCCCAAAATTACGTCGTTTGGATTAATGAAGGGTATTTCTGTAATTTTAGGTAAATTAATGAAAGGTGTTTCTGTAGTTTTGTTTATTTTTTTTCGTAACTTTATCTAAAGTGGCTGTAGAAATATTATATATATATATATATATATATATATATATATGAAATTGTTATTAGTTCAATTGATAAAGAATTACCTATCCGTATAGGTGGTCATGTATTTAATTCCCACATGCAACTTTTTGATTTATTTGAGTTCTAGATCCGAAGCCCAATCATATATCCAATAAACAGAATTTTAAAATAAACATAAGCCCAATCTAATAAAAACAGAGACGCAAATGAAATATCACTTAGATTTCTCACACTAGCTAATACAACAGAACAGTGAAATCATCTAAATCATTTATCGCCAATATAGCTAACAATAAAGCCATGCCATGAAACATTATTGTTCACTATATCAAAAATTTCAAAATAATGAAAAAGGAATAGAATCTGTTCACAATTTTTTTTTTTTTCAAATTATACTATGTATGACCGATCATACACTACATAATTAAAATATGACCGGTCGTATTTAATGTAATTTGTAAACAATTTTTTTTATAAATATAACCTCCCAATAAAAAAATATGAAACGTGGAACCGCACTTGAAACAAAGGTGAGACCACGTGAAACTGAAAACAAAACACAGTGGTCTGATGTCTCCACTCTCCAACAATATTAAATTATTTGTCAGCAAAAAAAAATATTTTTTTTTTATTTATAAAAAATTACGAAAAAATAATGGTTTTAAAATTAATTACGAAAATATAACAGTTAAACACGTTCCACATAGCATGACCGGTTGGAAAAAGACACTCCTCATTTGGGCGTGACCTATGAGAGAGACACTCCCCATTGGGGCGTGTTTCACCAGATGCTGTCACGTGACACAAAAATCAACAGTCTGACTGTAAAACTTTAGAAGTCCATAACTTTTGACTCTGGTGTCCGAATTAGGTAAATTTTTTTTATTCTACATAACTTTTCGAGATCTACGTAATGACACCTCATTTGACATATTTTTTCTCTCACAAAAAAGTTGAATTTACAATAATGATACCATAAGAACGTTTAAACTCAAATTAATAAGCAGAAAATCAGTTATGATTAGAAACATTCATAGTAAAGATCCTTATGATTATGGTAACTTATGATAAGGTTAATTATGTATGATATTGAGATATATGGTAAAGATTTGAATGAGGAATTTTATTAAATTTATAATTTTATTCGCTTAACATCTATCGCTGACAGAATATAGAAATTTTTATTAAAAAGTTAAGTGAGTGCTCTTCATTTTATTTTTAAGTTTTTGTTCATGATAATAAAAATGTTAGATTATTTTTAGTAATAATTATAAGTAACAAAGTTATGTCATTTTTAATAAAACTATATCATTTTAATGTATTTTTACTATAATCATAAGGATCTTTACTATGAATGTTTCTAATCATATTAATGGTTTTCTGTTTATTAATCTAGGTTTAAACGTTCTTATGGTATAATTGTTGTAAATTCAAATTTTTTGTGAGAGACAAAATATGTCAAATGAGATGTCATTACGTAGATCTCGAAAAGTTATGTGGAATCAATTTTTTTTACCTAATTCGAACACCAGAGTCAAAAGTTATGGACTTCCAAAGTTACACGGTTAAATTGTTAACTTTTGTGTCACGTGGCAGCACATGATGAAACACGCCCCAATGAGAAGTGTCTCTCTCATCGGTTACGTCCAAATGGGGAGTGTCTCTCTCCAACCTACTTGGTCATGCTCCATGTGGACTCTCGCTTAGGTCACGCCTCACATTGACGTGTCTCTCTCCATTGGAACAGGCACCATGTGGACGTCTTTGAGTGCTATATTTTCATAATTAATTTTTAAATGACTACTTTTAGTAATTTTTTATTAATAAAACAATAAATTAACTTTTTTAGCTGTCAGCAAAAGCATATTTCACGAAAACTAAAATAAAAGCAAAAGTGAAAATGCTCCTCGAAACCAAAACTGATGCACAGTAAACGAAAACAATACACGATCAATCAATAACAATTAACAGCAGCCTTTATATGTACAGTGACATCTTTCAATAAACAAATATTTTCACAAAGATGCTTCGCGAAACAATTCATAAAAAAGAAAAAGGCATGTTTCACCAAAAATAGTGTTGAAAATCCACATCAACAGAAACAACTACTTGTTGTTCCACGTGTTCATATCCATTAATATCTATTAATTATAATAATATAAGCATTAACATGTTGAAATAATTAAAATTACGTGGAAACGAGCTAAGATAACGTGCGGGGTTGTTCGGTTGTTCCTCTTTTTGTTACAATATCCTTTTCGATTCTCGCAAATTTTATGATATTTACTTTAGTCTCTAACAAATAAAAAAATTATCCGTGGTCTTAAGAAATTTAAAATGGACCCATTTTAATCCTTTTAAGGATTAATATGGATCTTTTTTAAATTTATGAGATCATAATTTCAACTAAATGAATCTATTTTGAATTTTTCAAGACCGCAAATAACCTTTATAATTTGCTAAAGACTAAAGCGAATATCGTAAAATTTTACGAAGAAAAAATAGATATTTATTATTGAGTTTTATTAATCTCATGTTAAAGTAGATAAGTTATTTCATATCATAGAGATAAACTTGTGAGCTCCACCCGTGAAAAATAAAAAGAAAAAAAAATGACACAGTTATCGAAAGATGTGGAGAAGAGAAATTTATCACTTTGAGTTTCAATTAACAAACTGAACTTTCGGATGTTATCTTAATGGATAACAGAATAGTTTATCATATACACATGGTTTCATTCTATCATTTAACATATTTAACATGACCACACAAAATTTTCTACTTACACAATATTTTGTGAGGTCCACGTGTTAAAAAAAATTCTGGCACGCAAAACGAATTTTTATAATTTTCCTACGATATAACTCTTATCAAACCCTATACATATTTTATTATATTGTCAAGGACATTATTCTCTGTGCGTAGATTTTTACGCATTCCAAAAAATATGTGAATATTCTTCAAAAATAGCATTATTTTCTTACTCTTCGCTCGTGTTGGAGAGAGAGAGTGACAGACAGAGAGACATGGGTTCTATGAACGATGATGCACCGCTTGTGGAAGAAGAGGGTCTGCTTCAGGTTCCCTTCACTCCATTTTTCATTCTCCATAATCTTGTTAAGTTTGCTTATATGAAACATTATATCTTCTTTTGATGCTGGTTACTTGTATACAATACATGTATTCATAATAACGAAATTCAACTGTGTTTGACCCAAAAATTCTAACATTTCGTTTTATACCAACATAATTAAGGACTAATACCAAACTGGTTACGTTTTATGATATGTAGTTTGCTAGCATCCCCAAATCATAATTGTTTGCATATTTTTAAAATAGAAATAAGTAGAAGATGAATTCGTGAAGGATACTTCTTCAACTCTGATCATTAAGAGATAAATTGGACTGTGAGAGAGATCAATTCAAGCTATTCTTGGAAAAGTTAATATAGAATGATTCTGTGTATGGTTTGATATGCCTTTCACTTTAGTCTTTGGCCTTTGATTTTAAGGCTAACATTCAAATATATAATCCAGTCAATTGTACAGAACTCTGTTTTTAATATCAATCTGTGAGGTTTACTTTGTGATTTTCTCATACTTGCCTTATTGTCAGCAAAACAAAATTACCCCTTTTATCAAAATTAGAGAGAAAAAAAGAAGGAATTGTTTCCGATTCTTATTGCCTTTTTTTTGTTTCTTCCACGTTTGAACCCTTAGGAAAAAATAAAATAAAAAAGTGGTGTTTTGTTATGTGATATGATTGTTTATTTTTTTCTAAAGGATGAAGGGAGCAAACAATACACAGGAGATGGCTCTGTTGACTTCAGAGGCAGGCCTGCTCTTAAGCAGAATACGGGAAATTGGAGAGCTTGTCCCTTTATCCTGGGTATGTTTTTACATTGTTCTCATATATTAAAGGCCGACCCAGTTCAAATACCCACTTCGTGAGTGTCTGGGGAAGGAAATACTCTAGGCAGTCTTTCCCCTACTTTTTACAGAGAGACTGATTCGAACCCGCGACCTGACACACCACGGCAAGCAAGCTTACCATTGAGCCAAGCCGGCCCTTCATTGTTCTCATATATTAAGTAATCCATTTTTTTTTTGTAATTAAGTAATCCATTTTTGTTTATATCATTTTTATGCATACAAATCACAGGAAATGAATGTTGCGAACGTTTGGCTTTCTTCGGCATTGCAACAAATCTTGTTACCTATCTTACCACCAAGCTACATGAAGGAAATGTCTCTGCTGCAAGAAATATCAGCATTTGGCAAGGCACTTGTTATCTTACACCTCTCATTGGAGCTGTTCTAGCAGATGGTTACTGGGGACGATACCGGACAATTGCTATTTTCTCTACGATTTATTTCATTGTAATAGACTAAGATAGCTTTCTTCTCCTATTCAAATATTTTTCCATACAAATCTCTCCCTTAATAGTTATTATAAAAAAGAGCTCATATCTTCTGTTAGGTTTTTTATTTTTTTGTCCAGTAGTACGGCAGTAATGAGAAATGAACAATATGGGCATGTGATTGTTGCCTGGTTCTGTTTTGGATCAGCTATGCAATTTACATAATTGCATATATGCTTTGTTGTTTAATTGTCTTTACACATTGTAATATGTGATATGGTTGTTTCATGCAGGGGATGTGTGCCTTGACTCTATCTGCAACTGTTCCAGCATTGAAGCCTGCTGAATGTTTGGGTTCTGAATGCCCTCCAACTAATCCTGCACAATATGCTGTGTTCTACTTTGGTCTCTACGTTATTGCACTTGGAACTGGTGGTGTAAAAGCATGTGTCTCTTCTTTTGGGGCAGATCAGTTTGATGATACTGATCCCAAGGAAAGGGTTAAGAAGGGATCCTTTTTCAACTGGTTTTACTTTTCTATCGACTTCGGTGCTGTTATATCTTGCAGCTTAATTGTGTGGATTCAAGACAATGCAGGATGGGGTCTTGGATTTGGCATTCCTGCTTTAATTATGGGATTATCTATTGGAAGTTTCTTTTTAGGAACACCTCGATACAGGTTTCAAAAACCAGGGGGAAGCCCTATTACAAGAATCTGCCAGGTTGTGTTAGCATCTGTCCGGAAGCAAAATCTGGTAATCCCTGAGGATAGTAGTCTCCTGTATGAGACTCCAAACAATACATCAGCAATTAAAGGGAGTCGCAAACTGGAGCATAGTGATGATCTGAGGTAATTGTTTTTACTTTGAGTTTTCCATCAGTGTTATTAGCTCCTTTCATTGCCACAATATAGTTTTTTTAAGATTCTCGAAGATTTAGTCTTGTGGAATATTATTTTGTTGTATTATATCCCATATTTTAAGGAGCTGGGAATATTTATGGGATTATGTAGTTATTACTTTATCATAGAGATAACATAGGATTTCACTTATTGTTCTAGGACGATTATTAGGATGATTTACTCTCTTTTTTTGTTACTAGAATAGTGCCTGTGCAAATTTTGTAAATCATGCAAAGTAATGCAAATCAATTATTCCCAAAATCCTTTCTCCTTCTTTTTGGTATCAGAGAGTAAATAAACCCTAAACCAGAACTTTTTCTGTCCCAAAGAAAAATATCTGAAGTAACGTCTTAGCCCTTTTGCCTCCTCCTAGTACAAACCTCAACTATCCCTAGTGATACCGGAAAACCCCTCCCTCCAAATCACAACAATATGGTTGAATGGAGACAATTTTCTTTGTTGGTTAAAGTTATTCATTTGGGTTTTAGTCCTTCAAGGACCAGTACCTTAATAAGTAGAAACTAGAGCAATCAATCCTTCATGAAAAATAGGGACCAATAACTTAATGAGTAGAAATTATATGTATCAAAACCCAAATGACTGTTGAGTAAAAAATATTGGGACTAATGCTTTAACAATAAGGACCAAAACTTAAAAGAGCCGACTCAGTTCAAATACCCACTTCGTGAGTGTCTGGGGAAGGGAATACTCTAGACAGCCTTTCCCCTGCTTTTTGCAGAGTGGCTGATTCGAACCCGCTACCTGACACACCACGACAAGCAAGCTTACCGCTGAGCCAAGCCGGCCCTTCAAGGACCAAAACTTAAATGAGTGAAAATATAGGAATTGATAACTTAAAGATAAACTGCAAGGACCAAAACTCATGCATAAAATCTATATAATAAACTATGAGTACCAAAATTCAAATGCATATAATCTATGTGGACCAAAATATTATGGCAGAATAAGATTTGCAGCTTATGCTAGAACACTCACGATTATTATTCTAATTAATATTTGTCTGTAGTATCTTTATTGACAGGCATTGGATATATTACATGAAGTTATAGACAATAGCTATTTTTTAGTAGATAAAAGTTTAGATTAGGAGAAGGGGGAAAACATTTAGCCTTAGTCAGCTGCAATGTTTCAGAATGTGAAGGCTGTGCAATCAAGGTCGTTTTCACGTCACCTAGCCCGGGAAAATAACAAAAGAAGCTTTTTCCTCTTATTAGTGTTCTTCCCAACTTTTTTTCTTTAATTTGATTGCAGGCAGCATACTTTTTATCCAAGCCCGGATGTGCAGATTAATTATGTAAAGCAACCAGAAGGATAGGTTTCCAGATAAATTGAGCAATGCTATCCCTAGCCTACCCCGTTCCACCTTCCCCCACATCTGTCAGACTGTCACCATCACCTTCCCCACATCTCTCAAGTTCTATAATTGAAATTTATTCCCAGGTGTGCTTCACCCACATTTGTGCAATTGTGTTGTTTATTATTTGTATTATAATAATTATCGCCATGTAATTGAAAAAACACCGTATTCAATTTAATCCCACCATCAACAATTGCATGCTATCCAATGGTTTCTATCATAACCATGATGCCAAATGAGGTCTTAAAGCAGAAGGGAGGAAAAAATGCTTAGTATATCCCAAAAAAATATTAGTGCTAATTTATATATGAATTACAGTGGTTTTGAGATCTACATGCTTAGGGAAAAAGAATTCTGCTTTTCACTTCACTTTGCCTATAAGTTTGTCACTGTGTAAGAATTTGATGTGAAAGCATATACTTTAGTGCTGAAGACTGATCATTGCGTATCATGTATTGTGTCCTCCCATTGTTGGCTAATTAGTCATATAATAGACAAGTGGGTAAGAATATTGCTGTCTTTTGACAGTTTTGTAGGATAGATTGCATGAAACATTTTTCTTTTAGACTGTCTATTGCATTAAGAAATCCTCTGCTAAAATTTGTTTTTCTTGACATTTTTTATTTTTCAAGTTTTCTTCCAAAGATGATGGCTAAAGGATCCTCACCTGCTTCAGAATGCTTTTGCTCTTTTCTTTTTCATATGTCAACTACAAACAGGGCTTCCTGCTCAGAACTTTCTAAAATTCCTTTTCTTTTTTGTTTTAATGAAGGTATCTTGATAGAGCAGCTATAGTATCTGAATCAGAGAGCAAAAGCGGTGACTATTCTAATCCTTGGAGAGTTTGCACCGTGACACAGGTGGAGGAATTGAAAATCTTGATCCGCATGTTCCCAATTTGGGCTACTGGAATTGTTTTTTCTGCTGTTTATGCACAGATGTCAACATTGTTTGTGGAACAAGGAACTATGATGAACACGAGTATTGGTTCCTTCAAAATACCCGCAGCTTCCCTCTCAACTTTTGATGTAACAAGTGTTGTTTTGTGGGTCCCCGTCTATGACAGAATTATTGTTCCCATTGCAAGGAAATTTACAGGCAAGGAAATGGGATTTTCAGTGTATCAAAGAATGGGAATTGGCCATTTTATTGCTGTCCTGTGCATGTCAGCAGCTGCTGTTGTGGAGATCATGCGTCTGCAGCTTGCAAGAGAGCTTGACCTTGTTGATAAACCTGTTCCTGTACCCCTTACTGTATTCTGGCAAATACCTCAATATTTCTTATTAGGTGCATCAGAGGTATTCACATTCATTGGCCAGCTTGAGTTCTTTTATGAGCAATCTCCTGATGCTATGCGGAGTTTATGTTCTGCACTGCCACTCCTTAATTTTTCATTGGGGAATTACCTGAGTTCTTTCATTCTTACCATCGTAACTTACTTCACCACTCAAGGTGGAAATCCTGGATGGATTCCAGATAACTTGAACATAGGTCATCTCGATTACTTTTTCTGGCTTTTAGCTGGACTTAGCTTCTTAAATATGTTGTTCTTCATAGTTGCTGCCAACATGTACAAGCTGAAAAAGACGTCTTAAGATTTTTTAGGAATGGAAGCATGTTCTTATATTTCCTTCTGTCATTTTTGGAACGTTAGTTAACTGAGTCACTTTAATCACAAGCCATGTTGGATTGCTGAACGACGTCGTTGTCAACATATATTGGAAACATAAAGTAATTAGAAGCGGAAGACGTCATTTATGTACGGTACTTTGTGGGTCAAAATCAGTTGTGCACTTGCAAGGATTTTGAAGTGGGGTTGGTTGTTTGGAGGTACATCAGAATACGGTTGTGGCCGTTAACTGGTTCCAAGAAGGTACATGCATTTAAGACTTTCTTTATTGTCTATGGTCCCCCATGTCAATAGTTCATGGTTTTATGTTTAATGTGGTGCCCCATGTGTGGTCCATGCTATTCATATGGTTAGGGTTTTAAAACTACAGAACTTGTTGCATGTGGTCCCTTTTGGTGTATTATATTGGCTATCTGTAGTGTTTTGTGGACCCAAGTGTTGGGTAAATCGATTGCATGGCCATTTCAAAAAGCACTATGTTTTTGCTTGTTGGCACATTTTTGTGTTTGTTTGTCCCTGAGTGTTACACTAATATAGTAAAGGTTTATTGTGGTTTTACAACTCAGTTATAATGTGAAATCAAATTGATTTGTTATATGCCATTGTCAAATCATGCAATGCGGGTAGTGTAAAAGTTTGTGCTCTATTTTTTTTTACAAATGGATGAATATATAGTGATAACATTTCATCATGGGGTGTGTTGGTGAGGAATGATGAACCTAAGCTTACTTATATAAATTGACTAGTGGATGATTTACTTGAGATAGATGCTGAGTTATGTCAACTTGCGTGACCTTGAAACTCTATTCAAGGGGTATGGATATGAAAAATGTAGACAGATGTGGTGGCTTAAACCAAATGAGTGTGGTTTAGAGGTAGGTTTAAGACTTCTTAATAAGGACTCTGACATTGTAGAAATGGTTGAGGCTGCCTTACTTACTGGGAACAAGGTAGATATTTATTTCGAAGATTGCCTTGAAGTTCTTGACATTGTAGCAACTGCATCTATAGAAGGGAGTGATGGGTTAGACTGTGAAAGTGGTGATGAGGAGGGGGGTTTTTAGGTGATTCAATTGGCAGTGCAAGTGACTTGCATATGACTTATGGTGATGAATATGAAGAGGGAGAGGGCAATGGACTGTCTAGTGATTCATATGACAGTGTAGAGGATGAGCCATATAAGCCTCCTCCCCCGGGTTATGAGGAACAAACAGAGGATGATGAGGACTATGTATCTATACCTAATAAGTCTGGAAAAAAGAAGTATGACTTAAAGAAGAAAAAAAGGATGTTAACCAACATGAAAGGGAAAAAATAATGGAAGAGGAGGACTGACATCTGTCATTTGAAGAGGATGGGTATAGATATAATTCTGAAGAGCTAAATACTCCTCCTTCAAGTGGTGATGAGGAGGTTGAAAGCATGTCTTTCCAAAATTTAATGCTGAAGATACATTTGGTCATGTCCAACTAGATCTTGGAATGGAGTTTGTCAGTTTAGACTAGTTTAAAAATGGTGTGAAAGACTGCAATATCCAACATGTGCATGCAATGTCTGGCAGCTGACTGGACTGCCTTGTGAGCATGCAATTGCAGCAATATGTCACAAGAATGAACCTGCTGAGAATTATGTGCATCAATGGCTGACAGTGGATGCTTCGCATGCCACTTATGCACACATAATGAATCCAGGCAATTCTGACAAGTATTGGCCTTCTTCTATAGACCCCAAACTCATTCCTCCACCATTGAAAAGGCCAATTGACCATCCCAAGAAACACATGAGAAAGGATCCAAGTGAGGTCGAGGGTAGCAGTACCAAGAAAGTGAAAAGGACATATGCTGCCAAATGTCCTAAATGTGGTCAACTTGGTCACTATGCAAAGACATGTAAGGGACTAGCATTAAATAAGAAAGGGAAGAGACTATTAGCTCCTTCAAACCCAGTAACTGTCAACATAACATCAAGACCAGGAGATGAGATACCTCTTAGTCAAGGTGGCCCTACAATAGCCAATTCTCAGGCAGCTGAAGGATCCATTAGATGTAGCAGCCCACCACCTTCAAACCTACCACCAGCTGAAATTGTTTCCAATGAAACCCTCAATGCAACAAGCAGTGGCATAAGGAACAAACTAATGGCCTTCATGTCCTCACCTGGATTTAGGCCACCGAGGCCAGCTTCAAGGAAATGAAATGTAGGCTCAGTGTTTTTTGTATAGCCAACACTGGAAATATATTCCATTTTTTTGTAAGCAAGGCCATTATGAATTGTAGGCAAAATTTTTTTGTATTCCAGGCCATTAGCAGAATTAAAGTATGTTTTGTAAACAAGAGCTATCAGTTGCTGTATTCATCAGGCCCTTTTTGTTGTTTTAGTCTGGGAACATTACTTAGTCATCTGGATACATTTTATAAATGGGTTCTGATCATTATCATATATATATATATAATGAATAGATGATTGATTTACAATCTGATTTCTATTGCTTGCTGATATATATATTGAATGCATGTTCAGGAATTACAAGTTGATAATTTGTGTGACTGCCATTTGTGTTTAATACAAGGCAGCTCAACATTAAGGCCATAACTCATCATAGTTGCAATTGTAGGTGGGTTCTTTTATGTCAATGATCTGTGTTAGTGAACTAACCTGCTTGCATATTACCTTTTGCTACATAAGGTCAATTTTAATGTGAGAAGGTTCTAATATCAAACCACTCCATGGATGCAACATAAGCATAATATCAAGCCACTCTCATAGTTGCAGTCATTTTTAGTTAGAGGACATATGATGATACATCCACTCCAAGGATTCAAACAATAAAAATTGGGACTAAAAAAAGTAATCCATGTTTGCCAAACTTCTCATTCATTGAAAACAGAAATCATTACACTTCAGTTCACCCAACTTACACATGGTACACTATCTTCCTATATTCCCCTACTTTCAAAATAAAAACATATTATGACCAGACCAACAATGGTAGCACCTAAGACTCTTGCTGACCTACAAACATGCCTATTTTGAGAAGCTATCCTATCTAACTCTGAAACCATCTTTAATGATAGCTCCTTCATCTTTCTTTCTAGGTCCTTCATGTTCCCTTCTTGCTTATTCAGCTTTAGTTGTAATTGGTCAGTCAACTTCATGTCCACATACTTCAACTTGAACTCCATCTTAGCTACGTCTAACTCAAGCTTGTTTATTCTTTCTTCTTCCATGTCCATCCTTTCGTTACATGCTATGATGCACGGACACTGACACGTGACACGGGACACGACACAACACGACACGCCGACACGTTAATTCTAAAAAATGTCACATTTCGACACGTTAGGACACGTTTTGATATTAAATAATATTTTTAATATATATAATATAGTTTACATGTAGTACATATAACAGTCCATAATAAATATAAAACTAATCAAAAAAAAAAATCATAACATAAATATAAAGAAAATAATAAAATATCATATATCCAATCAAATATTCTTATAATTTTTATTCTTTTGGTTTCTTTACATTTTCATTTATTTAGTAAAACGTGTATATTATTCTATTCTGCAACTATTTTTTTTTTTTTTTGGTACAAATCATTTTTTGTTACAGCATAACCACTTTCACGTTAACAAAATATTAAAGTATTAAAGTTGGAGCCCTCAGCACAGTGAGCCCACATAGCCTTTAATATTTATTTATCGTTTTAACTTTTTGTAGCTAAAGGTTCTGATCTGAAAGTTCCATAAACGCTAGAGTGAGATTATTGGAGAAGATCTGAATCGGTGTTTCATTTCCTCCACCGTCTTGCAGATCTTGCAGTACCTGTGAGCGAAGCGAGCGAAGGAGAGAGCATGGCGGCTTTGCCCGGTCACCTGGACCCTGCGGCTGCGGCGGTGGCGAAGAACAGCGGGAACAATAAGGACCGTGCCATCTCACTCTCACTCCTTCGTCCCTTGCATCCTCTTCCCCTTTGTCTCTGCTGTCTGTTTTTGCATCCTCATCCCCTTTGTCTCTGTTGTCTGTTCTTGCATCCTCGTCCCCTTTGTCTCTGTCTCTGCTGTCTGTTTTTTGTTTTTAAATTATTTTAATTTTATAAAAATTTCGAAAATATTACATTTTTACCCTTTGACCGTGTCCGATACGGTCAAAGTCGCGTGTCGAGATAGTCAACGTGTCCCAAAATATTGACCGCGTGTCGGAACGTGTCCGAGCGTGTCCGTGTCGGACACGTGTCCGACACGTAATTTTTTAAACAAACAACGTATCCGTGCTTTGTAGGTTACATGCATCATCCACCCATATAAAAAAAATCACAATATGGCTTCCTCTCCTGCCACCAAAGGAAACAAGTTGCACATAAGTTTGAACTTCAATCAAAATAGATTACAATATCATACCTTAAGATTTGGACACCCAAAGAATGCTCTGTTTGGGTTTCTTTCAGTCTTGGAGGTATAATCAATGGATGGCTCCCACATTTACACCTTCGACCACCATTTCTTACAAACGTTGAACTACCAACTGAGGAGCTAGAACTCGAGCCCCATTTTCCAGAAGACACACTCATCTTCTCCAACTACACTGCGCTTCTAATTATACCTTAATTGTGTGCTTTTGCATACCTGATTGTCTAATTGATTTGGGGAAATTTTAACCCTAAAATTTTTTAGGGTTCTGTATGTCAATTGGACGTTGATAGTAACTAATATATGTTGACAACGACGTCGTTCAGCAATCCAACATGGCTTGTGCTTAAAGTGACTCAGCTAACTAAAGTTTCACGTATGCATTGTCAGTTTGATAGTTGGATGCCAATTAACATAAAACACATTTTTAAAACACAAGGATCGCGAATGACCTATTTTATTACAATGGACTAATTTATGTCTCGTGAAATTTGTTAGAAACCAAAAATAATAGTTTCTCTAAACCGTTTGTCAGCGAAAGCATATTTCACGAAAACTAACAAAAAAAGCAAAAGTGAAAATGCTCCCCGAAACGAAAACTGATGCACAGTAAACGGAAACAATACCCGATCAATCAATAACAATTAACGGCGGCCTCTACATGTACAGCGTCATCTTTCAATAAACAAATATTTTCACACGTAAACTTGTGTCAGAGAAAAAGATGGATAAAACATGACAGAGTTGATAAAAATAAAATAAAAGAGTGGGACTTATTTTTTGTGAGAGTGAAAAAATATAAATTGTGTCATTTAAAAAGAAAAATATTTATCCCTATAAAAAGGTATGTTTCACTATCATTATAAAGGATATAAAGTTGTGTTATTTAAGGAGAGAGAAAGAGATAAATAAAGGAGAAGAAAGAATTGAAAAAAATATATTAAAAGTATAGGTTCTGCCTCTTTATCACACCGAAAGGATATAAGTTAACTAAAATAGTGTTGAAAATCCATCGTCTTCGACCTTTCACCACATCAACAGAAACAACTCCTTACTTGTTGTTCCATGTGTTCATATCCATTAATATCTATTAATTATAATATTAATATAAGCATTATCTTGTAGAAATAATTAAATAACGTAGAACAAGCTAAGATAACGTGTGTAGGGTTGTTCGGTTGTGCCTCTTTTTATTATTTTGAGTTTCAAAGAACAAACTGAACTTTCGGTTGATATTAAAGGACAACAGAATAGTTAAGACCAATGAATACAACACCCGTAAACCATTATGTACATATTTTATTGGGTTTACAAGATTTATTTCCTACTAAAAGTGATTCAGTTATATTTTAGAGATTCATTCCGTGTGTTGGAATTTTTTTATTGCTGCGGATCCCATAAAATGTTATGTGTATAAGAAATTTTATATGATCATGTCAAACGATGATAAACCCTATTTTATTATAAGATTTATCATTTATCATTTAACATGACCACAAAAAATTTCCTACACACATAACATTTTGTGGGCCCCGCAACAAAAAACTCACAGCACGCGAAACGAATCTCTATAACATACGAGAATCATTTTTTCTACTATATAACTGTTGTGAAACCCTTTGTTATATTGTCAGAGATATTATTCTCTATGTACATTTTTACGCATCCCAAAAATATCTGAATATTCTTAAAAAATTGCATTGTTTTCTTACTCTTCGCTCGTGTTGGAGAGAGAGAGACAGAGAGAGAGAGACAGAGATGGGTTCTATGAACGATGATGATGCACGCCTTGTGGAAGAGGAGGGTCTTCTTCAGGTTTCCTTCACTCCATTTTTCATTCTCCATAATCTTGTTAAGTTTACTTATATGAAACATTATATCTTCTTGTGATGCTGGTTACTTGTATACAAGACCTGGTATAACGAAATTCAACTGTGTTTGACCCCAAAAATTCTAACATTTCGTTTCATACCAACATGATTAAGGACTAATACCAAACTGGTTACGTTTTATGATATGTAGTTTGCTAGCATCCCCAAATCATAATTGTTTGCATATTTTTAAAATAGAAATAAGTAGAAGATGAATTCGTGAAGGATACTTCTTCAACTCTGATAATTAAGAGATAAATTGGACTGTGAGAGGGATCAATTCAAGCTATTCTTGGAAAAGTTAATATAGAATGATGCTGTGTATGGTTTCATGTAAATGATTGCTATGACTTTCACTTTAGTCTTTGGCCTTTGATTTTAAGGCTAGCTTTCAAATATATTATCCAGTCAATTGTCCAGAACTCTGTTTTTAATGTCAATCTGTGAGGTTTACTTTGTGATTTTCTCATATTTGCCTTATTGTCAGCAAAACA
Source organism: Gastrolobium villosum (assembly GCA_032173675.1). Classification (NCBI taxonomy): domain Eukaryota; kingdom Viridiplantae; phylum Streptophyta; class Magnoliopsida; order Fabales; family Fabaceae; genus Gastrolobium; species Gastrolobium villosum. Next base: position 177,823 of record JAVKPL010010398.1, on the reverse strand, counting down.
AAATTACCCCTTTTATCAAAATTAGAGAAAAAAGAGAGCAAATGTTTCCGATTCTTATTGCCCTTTTTTGTTTCTTCCAAGTTTGAACCCTTAGGGAAACAATAAAAATATAAAAGTGGTGTTTTGCTATGTGATATGATTGTTTATTTTTTTTTCTTCTAAAGGATGAAGGGAGCGAACAATACACAGGAGATGGCTCTGTTGACTTCAGAGGCAGGCCTGTTCTTAAGCAGAATACGGGAAATTGGAGAGCTTGTCCCTTTATCCTAGGTATGCTTTTACATTGTTCTTATATATTAAGTAATCCATTTTTGTTTATATCATTTTATGCATACAAATCACAGGAAATGAATGTTGTGAACGTTTGGCTTTCTTCGGCATTGCAACAAATCTTGTTACCTATCTTACCACCAAGCTACATGAAGGAAATCTCTCTGCTGCAAGAAATATCAGCATTTGGCAAGGCACTTGTTATCTTACACCTCTTATTGGAGCTGTTCTAGCAGATGGTTACTGGGGACGATACTGGACAATTGCTATTTTCTCTACGATTTATTTCATTGTAATAGACTAAGATAGCTTTCTTCTCCTATTCAAATATTTTTCCATACAAATCTCTCCCTTAACAGTCATTATAAAAAAGAACTTATATCTTGTCTTAGGGTTTTTTTTTTGTCCAGTAGTACGTCAGTCATGACTCATGAGAAATGAACAATACGGGCATGTGATTGTTGACTGGTTCTGTTTTTGGTCAGCTATGCAATTTACATAATTGCATATATGCTTTGTTGTTTAATTGTCTTTACACGTTGTAATATGTGATATGGTTGTTTCATGCAGGGGATGTGTACCTTGACTCTTTCTGCATCTGTTCCAGCATTGAAGCCTGCTGAATGTTTGGGTTCTGAATGCCCTCCAACTAATCCTGCACAATATGCTGTGTTCTACTTTGGTCTCTACGTTATTGCACTTGGAACTGGTGGTGTAAAAGCATGTGTCTCTTCTTTTGGGGCAGATCAGTTTGATGATACTGATCCCAAGGAAAGGGTTAAGAAGGGATCCTTTTTCAACTGGTTTTACTTTTCTATCGACCTTGGTGCTGTTGTATCATGCAGCTTAATTGTGTGGATTCAAGACAATGCAGGATGGGGTCTTGGATTTGGCATTCCTGCTTTAACTATGGGATTATCTATTGGAAGTTTCTTTTTAGGCACACCTCTATACAGGTTTCAAAAACCAAGGGGAAGCCCTATTACAAGAATCTGCCAGGTTCTGTTAGCATCTTTCCGGAAGCAAAATCTGGTAATCCCTGAGGATAGTAGTCTCCTGTATGAGACTCCAAACAATACATCAGCAATTAAAGGGAGTCGCAAACTGGAGCATAGTGATGATCTGAGGTAATTGTTTTTACTTTGAGTTTTCCATCAGTGTTATTAGCTTCTTTCATTGTCACAATATAGTTTTTTTTTAAGATTCTCGAAGATTTAGTCTTGTAGAATATTATTTTGTTGTATTATATCCCATATTTTAAGGAGTTGAGAATATTTATGGGATGATGTAGTTATTGCTTTATCATAGAGATAACATAGGATTTCACTTATTGTTCTAGGAAGATTATTAGGATGATTTACTCTTCTTTTTTTTGTTACTAGAATAGTGCCTATGCAAATTTTGTAAATCATGCAAAGTAATGCAAATCAATTATTCCCAAAATCCTTTCTCCTTCTTTTTGGTATCAGACTCTAAATAAACCCTAAACCAGAACTTTTTTTATCACAAGCAAAAATATCTGAAGTCACGTCTTAAGCCCTTTTGCCTCCTCCTAGTAATGCATGATTTTTTGTTACTCTCCTTTCTCCTTCTTTTTTTGTTACTAGAATAGTGCCTATGCAAATTTTGTAAATCATGCAAAGTAATGCAAATCAATTATTCCCAAAATCCTTTCTCCTTCTTTTTGGTATCAGAGTCTAAATAAACCCTAAACCAGAACTTTTTTTATCACAAGCAAAAATATCTGAAGTCACGTCTTAAGCCCTTTTGCCTCCTCCTAGTAATGCATGATTTTTTGTTACTCTCCTTTCTCCTTCTTTTTTTGTTACTAGAATAGTGCCTATGCAAATTTTGTAAATCATGCAAAGTAATGCAAATCAATTATTCCCAAAATCCTTTCTCCTTCTTTTTGGTATCAGAGTCTAAATAAACCCTAAACCAGAACTTTTTTTTATCACAAGGAAAAATATCTGAAGTCACGTCTTAGTCAGCTGCAATGTTTCAGAATGTGAAGGCTTTGCAATCAAGGTTGTTTTCACGTCACCTAGCCCAGGAAAATAACGAAAGAAGCTTTTTCCTCTTATTAGTGTTCTTCCCAACTTTTTTTCTTTAATTTGATTGCAGGCAGCATACCTTTTATCCAAGCCCAGAGGTGCAGATTAATTATGTAAAGCAACCAGAAGGATAGGTTTCCATATAAATTGAGCAATGCTGTCCCTAGCCTACCCCGTTCCACCTTCCCCGACATCTGTCACCATCACCTTCCCCACAACTCTCAAGTTCTATAATTGAAATTTTTTCCCAGGTGTGCTTCACCCACATTTGTGCAATTGTGTTGTTTATTATTTGTATTATAATAATTATCGCCAAGTAATTGAAAAAGCACCGTATTCAATTTTATCCCACCATCAACAATTGCATGCTATCCAATGGTTTCTATCATAACCAGGATGCCAAATGAGGTCTTAAAACAGAAGGGAGGAAAAAATGCTTAGTATACCCCAAAAAAATATTAGTGCTAATTTATATATGAATTACAGTGGTTTTGAGATCTACATGCTTAGGGAAAAGTTTTCTGCTTTTCACTTCACTTTGCCTATAGGTTTGTCACTGTGTAAGCATTTGATGTGAAAGCATATACTTTAGTGCTGAAGACTGATCATTGCGTATCATGTATTGTGTCCTCCCATTGTTGGCTAATTAGTCATATGAATAGAAAAGTGAGTAAGAATATTGCTCCTTTGACAGTTTTGTAGGATAGATTGCATGAAACATTTTTCTTTTAGACTGTCTATTGCATTAAGAAACCCTCTGCTAAAATTTGTTTTTCTTGACATTTTTTATTTTTCAAGTTTTCTTCCAAAGATGATGGCTAAAGGATCCTCAACTGCTTCAGAATGCTTGTGCTCTTTTCTTTTTAATATGTCAACTACAAACAGGGCTTCCTGCTCAGAACTTTCTAAAACTCCTTTTCTTTTTTTGTTTTAATGAAGGTATCTTGATAGAGCAGCTATAGTATCTGAATCAGAGAGTAAAAGCGGTGACTATTCTAATCCATGGAGAGTTTGCACCGTGACACAGGTGGAGGAATTGAAAATCTTGATCCGCATGTTCCCAATTTGGGCTACTGGAATTGTTTTTTGTGCTGTTTATGCCCAGATGTCAACATTGTTTGTGGAACAAGGAACTATGATGAACACAAGTATTGGTTCCTTCAAAATACCCCCAGCTTCCCTCTCAACTTTTGATGTAACAAGTGTTGTTTTGTGGGTCCCCGTCTATGACAGAATTATTGTTCCCATTGCAAGGAAATTTACAGGCAAGGAAAGGGGATTTTCAGTGTATCAAAGAATGGGAATTGGCCATTTTATTTCTGTCCTGTGCATGTCAGCAGCTGCTGTTGTGGAGATCATGCGTCTGCAGCTTGCAAGAGAGCTTGAGCTTGTTGATAAACCTGTTCCTGTACCCCTTACTGTATTCTGGCAAATACCTCAATATTTCTTATTAGGTGCATCCGAGGTATTCACATTCATTGGCCAGCTCGAGTTCTTTTATGAGCAATCTCCTGATGCTATGCGGAGTTTATGTTCTGCACTGCCACTCCTTAATTTTTCATTGGGGAATTACCTCAGTTCTTTCATTCTTACCTTCGTAACTTACTTCACCACTCAAGGTGGAAATCCTGGATGGATTCCAGATAACTTGAACATGGGTCATATCGATTACTTTTTCTGGCTTTTAGCTGGACTTAGCTTCTTAAATATGTTGTTCTTCATAGTTGCTGCCAAAATGTACAAGCAGAAAAAGACGTCTTAAGAGTTTTTAGGAATGGAAGCATGTTCTTATATTATTTCCTTCTGTCATTTTTGTGATTCTTCTGCATCCTCTCGTGTTTCCTTTTAATATGATCATATCATGTGAAATTAAGGATCACGAACATAAAGTGGTCATGTTTAAAAGAGACATGAGAGTCACCTAACTTGGTCATGTTAAAAACCAGACATGAGAGGATCCATTTTCATGTTCCTTTTCCATTTAACTGAGTCAAAACAGGCTCGGCCCTGCCCTGTCCCGTCCTACAAAGCCTCTGATAGGATGTTCCTAAAGGTATAAGCTAGGAAGAGTTACAGGGTATTATTGGATAAGGTTGTTAGTAAGAATATTCTAGAAGGTTTAGTTTGTTAGAGGAGAGAAGGAAATAATGCTGAGATGGCAAAACTAGTAGAGGAAATAAAAGGTGAAGAGTGGCGTGAGGATGAGGGGGCTGGAATTTGGGAGTTCTTGGGAGAGATCAGTGCCTCTAAAATTGCATTGAACCAGCCTTTGGAATTATTGTAGTTGATGTTCTTCTTATATTTTTGCATTTATCTTTTGTCATAAAAACCTTGTTATTGTATTGTTTCCATTGATTAATATACAGAAAATCCAGTTCTTCTGGGCTATTTCTCTTGTGTCAGTTGCGTTTTACTTTGATAATTTGCTAGATCCTATTAGCCTTATAGTGAGTACTTGCTACAAAATTAGGTAATTTGTTGGCACTGATGTTTAATGTACACTTTCTCTATATTGCAACAATTACATATGAAAATTATTAATGACATCAGATTACTTAGGCTCCATTTAAAGTTTGATCTTTCATGTGCTCTATCGTTTAGGATCATTGTGGTTGATTATTGAGAACAAAAAGCATGGAGAATGACCTACCGGGAGAAAAGCAGCTCACCAGCACAGCACAACACAAGTCATTAGACATATAGACTGGTGATATTAAAAAGATTACCGGAAAACATAAAAATGCAAATTATGAACAGAACCAATTTGCCATGTTTTTTCACAATTTTCGACTTCTGTCACACATTTATGCCTCTGATGGATTAAGCATATTCTTATTGAAATTTCAATGGGTTTGTAAAATTTCCAAATTTTTTATGTTCAAGATTTCGACCAACTTAAACTATAATCTTTGAATTATCCAGCAAGCCTCAATTGTATTCGAGAATGTAACTAGTAAACAGTCCCTAGAGAAAAATACTACTCTTTCCTTTTTTTCTTCCTTCCTTCCGCCCTTTTCCTGATTTCTTAATTTGTATCTCATTCCTCACATCTCTCTAGTTCTATGGTTGAAGTTTATTCTCTGGGTGACAATTGTGTTGTGTTATAATAGAGAAGAAAACAAATCCGTTTACTTTAAATTTAGTAGTACTTTGATATATAATGGTATTGTGGCCAAGTCCAACTATAAAAAAAGGGCAGCATGGTGCTATAAAGCTCCTGCTCTATGATAGTAGGCACCCTTACATTACATTTTTGTAAGAGGCTGAGTACATGGATCAAACTTGTGACCTTTGAGTTACATGGCAACAACACTAACCGTTGTCCAAGCTCCCCTTCATTTGTGTCCAACTATTTAAAAAATATTTCTGATTCAATTTTATTTAGAAATCAACTACACGCATGATAGTATTAATGCTTATTACATGGATAGCTTTTTGTCCTATATGTTGGAATCGACACAATCACATGTACACACGCGATCGAAATCGAAAAGAGAAAAATGGAAGAAAAGTGAAACTGATTTACCCTAGTTAATATGCACTATATTTTTCTTACCGACACTCTTACTAGTCACTCAGTTTACAAGGGTAATATAAATAGGTTAGAAACCCTAAGCAACAATAGTTATTCATAGGTCCAAATCCAAACTACCAAGAAAATAGAAAAATAAAATAAGTCAAAGGCCCACAACAATACTAGGTCTCCGTGGTCTCAAGATGCTACCCCTACACATTTGCTCGGCTCCCTCGCTTTGCGCCCCACCAATAGGAGTCGTCATCTGAATGCGAAGTATGAGTCATACTCAACACTATCGTATCCTTTCATATCAAGTGATTCTTATCTTATCCAAGGTGTCAAATGAGGCCTTAAAACAGATGAGAGTAAAAATAGCTTAGTATACTATAATTTTTTTTAACGCTAAGTGAATGCTTGTTTATTTATTAATCGAAGTGGTTTTGAGATCTACGTATTTATAGGTAAAAAGATTTCCTCTTTTAATTTCACTTTGCCAGTAATTTTATCTTGCAGTGTAAGCGTTTGATACGAAGAAAAAAAAGTTATACTGAAGCCTTGATCATCAGTTGTGTTCTGTCCTTGAGACAGAGATGTCTAGCTCAATAGGCTAGTATGTTGATATTGGATCTAAGTGCCTTCTCTCAGGTATCCATGAACGAGATACCCTTGAGGGTAGGCTGATCACTGTGCACAATAATATTGACATAGTCAAGGCCCGTGACAAGCTAAGAGAGGGTTTTCAGAGAGTACCTACCTTTGGGACTTACCTCGTATTTATAGAGGTTACCTATGGGCAGTGTGGATGGGGCCCTTGGCCTGCTTGCTCTGTTGTCGCTGTGTAGTCGTTGTGTTGTCGGATAAATATCCTGTATGGATATCTATCTGAGTCAATGCTGACTCAGATCTTGGATTACCCTTTGTTGGACTTGCTTCTTAATGGGCCCATTATACGGGTCAATAACAAGTTGCTTATCAAGTTATTGTGTCCTCATTTTGTTACCTAACTAGTCATGCTTATCAAGTATTGTCTCTTATTCTGAATTGTGAGAACGATTTTACAAGATTTATTTGCTTGTCTAATATGGGTATCATCAAGGGATGTTTTGTAAACTTATATTTATGGGAAAAATGTGTGTCATTTTAAATGACACACCTTACATCTTTCACTATCACAAAGAGGTGGAACCCATATTTTTAAAACTTTTTCCCCACTCCCTCTTCCATGATTTATCTCTTTCTCTCACTTAAAATGATACACATTTATATTCTTTAGAATGATACACACTTATCCCGATATTTATATATGAGTAACATTATAGTCTCGGATAGTTTTGTAAGATAGATTGCATGTACACAATTTGATTGTTCTGTATGTGAAATAAAGATGTTCTGCAATTATGTACCCTTCTTCCACTTACAAAGTAAAATTGTGTTATATTTGGTTCAAATCATACCTTGCTTCCTTCTCATGAAGCCTGAAAGGGATGTTTGAGATTGCTTGCTATCTCCATTTAGGTTAATTCACCGCAGTTAATGGTCACTTTCTCTGCATTGCAATAGTCACATTACATTTGTAACTTCTGATATAGAAAAGGTTATATACCCCTTTCATGTGCTTTATCATTTATGATACTAATGTTTGATTGAGGGCGACAAAAAGCAAGGAATTAGCTCACTGTCACGTCAGAATTTATAAACATTAAACTGATGATACGAGAAAGGTTAATAATAATGAATAACAATAAATTTGGAATGCGACTACTGAACAAGAATACAGGTGTATGAGTTTATTTAAGGCGTTATATGCATAGTAATTTTACATATAAAAAGAAATTTTTTTTAGAATGAATAAATAAAAAAATTAAGTGCCTCCTTGAAAATTCTTATTTTGAACTTCCCTTTTCCGTATAAACAAAAGTTTAGGAAAATATTATAAAAGCTGATCTTATTATAAAAAAAGAAGAAGAAGCTGATGAACCTTTTTAAAAATGTATGTCAGTTTTTTTGAAGTTTTTATATATTTTTAATTTTATTTTTATTCTAAACTTATATTTATAAATTTTACCTTTTTTCCTAATAATTTATTTTAATAAAAAATCATTTTGTCTTCCTTTCTTCAAAATTCAAAAAACAACTTTTTATAATTATTAAATAGCTTCTAATTTTATTTTTATGTTCTTTTTTTAACTTTAACATAAAAAAAGATATGACAAACATTCTTTAGGAGCTTTTTTCCAGATATATGTAATTTTTTTAGATCCTCATTGTATTTTCTAATTTTATGCTTATTCTGTTTAGGGTTTTATTATTCTCCTTTTACTTGAGATAGTTATCTGATGTTATAAAGAGAAAATGGGTGGGTCCCACCATTACAAAAAAAGAAAAAAGAAAAGAAAAAAGGTGAGGTGCGAAAATCGAAGTGAGAGAGTAGGAGAGAAGTTAACTTATGTAAAATGAGAGTAATATTTCCCTTTTATTTAATGCTACTACTAATTTCACTGTTAGATCGATTATGTGGATCAAACGGTTATATTTATTTTCATCTTTGTATGATTATGACATATTTAATACTTTATATTTATTTTTACCTTTGTATGGTTATGATTTTTCATATTTAATGCTTTCACATTAAATATGGCTAATCATAACCATACAAAAATGAAAATAAATATAACCGCTGGATCAATATAATCGATCTAACGGTGCAATTGATTGGTAGTAACACTAATTGGTTGTTACTATATCCTACCACATAACTAAATAGTTTATAACTCTATTTTTTAAGCTCTTTTTTATCTTTGACTTCGTGTCTGTTTGGATCCTCTTTTTTTTAAGTTAAAATCTACTTTATAAGCATAAGCTAGGCCAAACAGATTTTGGAAAAAACTCTTGTAATGAAAAGCTAAGGAAAAAGCTGAAAACTAAAAGTTTATAGGAGGAGTTTTTTTTTAAGCTCTTATCGATTCTCCTTGAATTATGTGCTTTATTTTAAAATAAAGAGTGATAAAGATAGAGAGAGATAATTTTATTGAAATATGTGCTTTTATGTAACTTCTAAACAGCTTTTAGCTTCTTTTTTTAAGCTTTTTTTTATTTTTTTAGCTTTAGCTTACAAGTAGCTTCTAGCTTAAAAATAAGAGGATCCAAACAGGCTCTTAGTGACTCTTTGGATCGATCCTCTCTCTTTTTAAACTAGAAGCTACTTATATGTAGAAGATAGGCCAAATAGGTTTTAAGAAAAGCTATTTTTTATATAATGAAAAGCAAAGGTAAAACCCAAAAGCTTCTAAGAGGAGTTTTTTTTTTTTTTTTTTTTTTTTAAGTTCTTATTATTAGCTTTTCTTAAATTGTGTGTGTTTTTTTTTAAATGAAGAGCTATAAAGGTAGAGAGAAAGAGAATTTTTTTGAAATATGTGTTTTTAAATAATTTTTAAGCTAAAATATTTATATAATTATTAAATAGCTTTTAATTTTTTTAACTTTAATTTATAAATAGCTTCTAGCTTAAAAGTAATTTTTGACTTAAATTTTTTTTTTTGTGAAACACTCTAAATTTGCCCTAAATCTATATTTATTAAAAATAATAAGCAAATACTTATGTATATTTTGGTAGCGCCATAGTGCTGCACTGCCAGTGCCCATAGTCCAGTTCCTCACAAGGCAATATTTATAAGGAGAGTTAATATCTGTTAATTCAAATTATATTTTTACTAATAGCTTTATAAAGAGTTTAGAGCTTCTCATATTACATTATCCACATAGGGATATGTAAGAAAAAATGAGAGAATTGTTTTTTTTAGACCTATATACTTTTACATGGGCACGATATAATTTAAAATGAAAACCTTTAAACCTTTCTAGTTGAAAATTTGGTGAGTGCCAATAGAGGTGGCAAAGTGGGGCAGTCACCCCGTTTCGCCGTGCTTATAAACCTGCCCCGTCAACCTGTCTATGTATTGAGATTTTTTTGATAGATTTAAAAAATTATTATTATTTGTACAAACTTACTTCTACGCAGTATCAAGAATATTAGTCATAGTAAAATACTATTGTTGACAACATTATTCAATAGAAAATCCTCAATGGTTGCATTTTATGGCTACATCTTTTTCAATGATTTCATGAATAAATATGACAATTCTAATAAATAAAAGATTTGAGAGGTCACATGGGCAAAACAAATTAAAAAGATAAAGTTAGGTTAGGTTAGCTGTAAAGTTAAAAAAAAAAAAAAGTGGGCTGGTGGATTATCAAACTCAACCGACCTCGTTGAGCCCCATTTTGCCATCTTTGGAGAGTGGTGGACGATCAAGTTTTTGCTCTTATTATAGGAATTAGGGTTGGCAAAACGGGTCAACTCGGCCCTCCCCGGCCCGACCCGACCCTTATTCAACCCGAAAAAAACCAGTCGGGTTAGGGTTAGTTCGAAAAATAAAACGAGATAGAAAATCCAACCCTACCCGACCTGAGTCGGGTTAGGGTTGGCTAAAAAATATGGTTCGTGGGTTGGCTTGAAAAAATAGCTCGCGAATTGACTCGAAAATTGGCTCGTGGGTTGGCTCGAAAATTGCTCGCGGGTTGGCTCGTTTTTAGCTTATTTAAATAATCTTGTAATATTAATGCACCAGCTATATGGCTTCCATCAGCTTAAACAAAGGGTTACAAATGAGAAATAAAAGCAAAATATTTTAGTTTCGAATTTTCTTCACAACAAATTTGCATCAACATCAAGAAACAATCAGAACCACTTGCTACACCAACCGAGTAAGATATTTGAACCAAATAGAGCCAGCACATCCTAACAATACAAAAATGGCAGAGATGTGAGAATACTAAGGACTTAGGTTTAGAGAAGAGAGAAAAAATGAGGACAACATGTGTGGATTTTGTCCATTTTTATATATTATATTTTATATTTTTTTATAAAAAAAAACTCAACCTGCGAGCTGACTCGTTTGACCCGCAAGTTGGCTCGAGTTGACAACTCATTTTTGCCAACCCAACTCAGCTCATTTTTGGCGGGTTATAATCCAACTTGACGAGTTGGTTTATTTTTTCCAACCCTAGTAGGAATTGTACTGTGTACAGATAAGAATAAGCTACATATTAGAACATTTTTTTACTAATACAGATATAGATACATCCAAATCAATAAGGAAACAAATTTGGAACTTAAATTGAAAAACAAATAAAAATCTGAATTCAAATGGAAACAAATTTCTTTATTTAAAAAAATAATACCCAATTGAGTATATATGTTGCGTGAAAATTTTTTCCACGTGTGGAACTTGTGGGTAGAGCTGGCAAAATGGGAGGGGCGGACTAAGTTTTCAACCATCTCAAAAGCAGGGCAGGGCAGGTCGAGGTGGGTCAATGTAAAATAGGCTGAGGTTGATAGGCCAACCTGCCAAATTGGGCGGAACGAGCTAAGTTTTTCAACCCATTTTTCAAAAAATGGAATAGAATGAGCTGACTCATTTTTTGACAAATTGACGTGGAGTTGCTCCATCCACTTTATCCCCTCTACTTGTGGGGTTATCTCATAAAAGCCCATAATACATGGTTCACCTTCATATACCTCTCACTTTGAAAGAAAAAAGTAATCTAACTCGTGGTACTAAAGTTAGTGGGTTGATGTAGGGGTGTAAATGGGCCAGGCTACCCGTCAGGGGCCTCTGGCCCGGCTTACTTTTGGCCTAGCTTGACCCGGCCTACTTAACAAACAGAGCAGGCTTGGGCTAATTATAAAGCCTCTTTTAAAATCAGGCTACAGGTCTATTTTGTAAAGCCTGGCCCATGATGGCCTATATTTTTAAACAATTTTTTAATAAAATTTATTTTATATAATAGAGTTTAGAAACTGCCAAAGCTGCATTGTTGTTCCCCATCTCTAAGCTGTTGGGTGCGTGACTTTTATTAAAGTCGTGAGACCCATGGTTTTGAAATTTGAAAAAGCAAAAAAGAAAAGAAAGGAAATGAGTGTGTGAGAGAGGGAACAGAATAAGAATGGAAAGAAAGAAAAAAGAAAAAGAGAGAGAGACCGAGACATAAGTGTCGCGCGGAGGAGAAGAAGAAGGGAAGAGGCTCCAGTGCGGTGCAGTAATACTTCATCGGAATAAGCTCAAATTTTAGGGGAGTATTCGTGGTGTGTAGTAGCTCATACTCACTGATCATTTTGTGATTTGAAGCTCTCTAGAGCATTGATCTGGTTTGGAGCTCGCTAGAGCACATATCTGATTTCCCTTTTTTTTGGGTTATTGTGTTTGGCTCCCCCTAACACAACCAGTAACCACGCTCCTCATCGACAGCTGCGCTTTTGTTCATCAGCCTCCATTTCAAATTTTGTGGCTGTACTCTGAATCTTTGATCACCTCATCGACAACGTGTCTCTTGGCAGGCCAGAGGCCAGGCCAGACTTTGTGGTTTAAAAAGCAGGCCCAGGCCTAGGCCAATATCTTAGCTTGTGACAGGCTGAGAGGCTGGGCTAGGTTTAAAATATTCTATACGGGCCAAACCTATTTATGCTAAAGCCTAGTTTGGCCTAGCCCATTTACACCCCTAGGTTGACGTATACAATACATGGAACGATTATATCATTTACCTATTTAATTTTTTTACCTTTAGTACATTTTTATTACCGTTAATTATATCTAAATCAATGATAATAAATAATTAGTTGAGAAAAAATAAGGAAGAAATAAATAAAATTTAAAATATCATTATGTTTGGAATCATTGATTATTATTATTATTTTGAATACTCAGAATCATTGATTTAAATATAATCAATACATCAACATCAACATCAACATCACCTTTATCCCAAATTAATTGGGGTCGGTGGTAGATGAACCCACATGAGAGATATAAAAATGTTGAAAAAATAAATAAATAAATAAAAAATAAATAAATAGATAAATAAAAATATATATATATAAAAAAAAAATTAAAAACTAAAGAAAGAAAAAATAAAAAAAAATAATAATAATAATAATAATAATAAAAATATATATATGTATATATATATGTATATGAATATATAAATAAATAAAAGTGAAAAAGAAAGGGACAAGAAGAAGTGGGGGAAATGAAGGGGAAAATGACTAAAAAGGGACCATCTGGAACATAGGAATAACCACGGGTCTAACCCTCCACCATACTTATAGCTTTTCTCCATTCCGTTCTAAGACATACCGTCCGCCAATCTATATCCCACTCCATTAAATCTTGTTTTACTACCTTCCCCCAAGTAAGTTTCGGCCGACCTCTGCCTCTTTTTGTGTTGAGCTCTTGGTAACAAACTTCTGTTCTTACAGGAGCATCCAGGGGCCTTCTCATCACGTGCCCAAACCACCTCAATCTATGTTCTCTCATCTTCTCGGCAACCGGTACTACTCCGACCTTTCGTCGAATATCTTCATTTCTTATCTTATCCATCTTTGTGTAACCACACATCCACCTTAGCATCCTCATCTCTGCTACTCCCATCTTATGCTCATGTTGCCTATGTGCTGGCCAACATTCCGCTCCATAAAGCATTGCCGGTCTTACTGCCGTTTTATAGAATTTTCCTTTTAACTTAAGGGGGATTTTGCGGTCACACAAAAACCCAGATGCACTGCGCCATTTCATCCACCCTGCTCTGATTCTATGATTAACATCCTCATCAATCTCTCCACCTTTTTGTAAAATGGAGCCCAAGTATTTAAAAGCATCTTTTTTGGGTACCTCTTGACCAATTAAATGCACGGGCTCTTGGTCCCCATCTCGTACCAGAGAAAACTCACACTTTAGATACTCAGTCTTGCTTCGACTTAATGTGAATCCTTTGGATTCCAATGTGCTTCTCCACAATTCAAGTTTTCTATTAACACCCTCCTTGCTCTCATCAATAAGCACAATATCGTCTGCAAAAAGCATACACCATGGCACTTCCTCTTGAATATCTTTTGTTAGTTCATCCATAACTAAGGCAAAAAGATAAGGACTTAGAGCCGACCCTTGGTGTACACCAATCGTGATAGGAAAATAACTTGATGTTCCGTTACAAGTTTTAACACATGTAGTAGCCCCATCATACATATCCTGGATTGCCTTTACATACTTTGATGGAACCTTTTTCTTCTCCAGAACCCACCATAAAACTTTCCTTGGAACCCTATCATATGCTTTCTCAAGGTCTATGAACACCATATGCAAGTCCTTCTTCTTCTGTCGGTATCTTTCCATAAGTTGTCGCGTCAAGAAAATGGCTTCCATGGTACATCTTCCTGGCATAAATCCAAATTGATTTACAGAAACCTTGGTATCTCTCCTCAAACGATGTTCAATAACCCTCTCCCACAACTTCATAGTATGGCTCATTAGCTTAATGCCTCTATAGTTTGAACAATTCTGTATATCTCCCTTGTTTTTGTAGATAGGCACAATCATACTTTTCCTCCAAGCATCAGGCATCTTATTTGTCAGGAGAATCTTATTGAAAAGATTGGTCAACCATTTTATTGCCACATCCCCTAGGCCTCTCCACACTTCAATAGGGACACCATCAGGCCCCAAGGCTTTATTAGTCTTCATCCTCTTTAAAGCCTCCTTAACTTCATGTGTATTAATTCTGCGTACAAATCTTCTATTCATATCATCATACGCGTCCTCCAAGTCCACCTCGCTTGTGTTTCCATCCCCATTAAACAGCTTGTTAAAGTAGTTCAACCATCTTTCATTTACATCTTCATCTCTCATCAGAAGTTTTTGATTCTCATCCTTGATGCATCTAACTTGGGTGAGGTCTTTACTTTTCTTATCCCTTATCTTTGCAAGTTTGTAAATACCTCTTTCACCATCCTTGCTCCCAAGATTTTTATACAACTCGTCGAAAACCTTGCCCCTAGCTTCTCGCACTGCTTTCTTTGCATTTTTTCTCGCCAATCTAAACTTTTGCAAGTTCTCTTCACTGGGACTTTTATGCAAAGATCTAAAGCACTCCTTCTTATGTGTAATTGCCTCTTGCACCTCTCCATTCCACCACCATGTTTCCTTTGCAAGAAATTCATTTCCTTTACTTTCTCCCAACACCCTCCTTCCCAAATTTTGAATAAACTTAGTCATCTCATTCCATATTGCATTTACTTCTCCATCAAACTCCCAAGGTCCATCGTGCAACATTCTTTCATTGAACTCTCTCTCTTTTCCCTCCTTAAGCTTCCACCACCTTATCCTTGGGTTCTGAGCCCTCTTCTTCATTGTAAGTACTTTGTTGAACCGAACTCATTTTTGACGGGTTAGTATCTAACTCAACTGGTTGGCTAGTAGGAATTGTACTGTGTAGAACTAAGAATAAGCCAAATGTTGGAATATTTTTTTAGTAATACAGATATAGATACATCCAAATCAATAAGGAAACAAATTTGGAACTTAAATTGAAATACAAATAAAAATCTGAATTCAAATGGAAACAAATTTCTTTATTTAAACAAAACAATACCCAATTGAGTATATATGTTGCGTGAAATTTTTTTCCACATGTGGGACTTGGTAGAACTGTCAAAATGGGAGGGGCGAATTAAGTTTTCAACTCATCTCAAAAAACAAGGCAGGTCGAGGTGAGCCAATGTAAAATAGGCTCGGACTAGTGAGCCAACCTGTCAAACTAAGCGGAATGAGCTAAGTTTTTCAGCCCATTTTTTAAAGCGAAACAGAGCGAGCTGACTCATTTTTTGACGAATTAACGGTGGATCGCGCCATCCGTTATCTCATAAAAGCTCAAAATACATGGTTCACCTTCAAATACCTTTCACTTGAAAAAGAAATCTATCTCGTTATACTAAAATTAGTGGGTTGATGTATACATGGGACGATTATATCATTTACCTATTTAATTTTTTTACCTTTACTACATTTTTATTACCGTTAATCATATCTAAATCAATGATAATAAATAATTAGTTGAGAAAAAATAAGGAAGAAATAAATAAAATTAAAAATATTATTATGTTTGGAATCATTGATTATTATTATTATTTTGAATACTCAGAATCATTGATTTAAATATAATCAATAATGATAAAAAAAAAAGATTAAATAGGTAGGAAATATCCTCATGTCCCGGAATATAAGCATTAACATGAATCTAATTGCAGAAATAAATAAGATTAAGTGGTAACAAGGTAAGGTAATGATTGCGTGCACGGAAGTTCCTCTTTTAGTTTCCCACGACAAACTGAACTTTCGGTTGCTAACTTAAAGGAGAAGAGAATACTTATTGACTCTTTTTACTAAAAAAAAAGGGAATACTTATTGACCAATCACTACAAGACACGTATGCGAGAATTATCTGTCTATATTATTTGTACATTTTTACGCTTTCGAATAATATCTGAATATTCTTTAAAAAATTGCACTATTTTCTTTCTCTCGCTCATGTTGGAGAGAGAGAGAGAGACAGAGATGGGTTCTATGAACGATGATGATGCACGCCTTGTGGAAGAGGAGGGTCTTCTTCAGGTTCCCCTTCACTCCATTTTTTCATTCTCCATAATCTTTTGTTAAGTTTGCTTATATTGAAAATTTTCTTTCTTGTTGTTAAACATATTCATAATAACGAAATTCAACTGTTTTTCACCCAAAAACTCTAACATTTCGTTTCATACCAACATACTAATACCAAACTGGTTACGTTTTATGATATGTAGTTTGCTACCATCCCCAAATCATAATTGTTTGCATATTTTTAAAATAGAAATAAGTGGAAGATGAATTCGTGAAGGATACTTCTTCAACTCTGATAATTAAGAGATAAATTGGACTGTGAGAATAGAATGATGCTGTGTATGGTTTGATGTAAATGATTGCTATGCCTTTCACTTTACTTTTTGGCCTTTGATTTTAAGGCTAACATTCAGATATATTATTCAGTCAATTGTCCAGAACTCTGTTTTTAAATGTCAATCTGTGAGATTTACTTTGTGATTTTCTCATATTTGCTTTATTGTCAGCAAAACAAAATTACCTTTTTTTTTAAATCAATATTAGAGAAAAACAAAAGGAAATGTTTCCAATTGTTATTGCCTTTTTTTGTTTCTTCCTCGTTTGAACCTTTAGGAAAAAATAAAAAATAAAAAACTGTTGTCTTGCTATGTGATATGATTATTTATTTATTTTCTGAAGGATGAAGGTACCAAACAATACACAGGAGATGGCACAGTTGACTTCAGAGGCAGGCCTGCTCTTAAGCAGAATACGGGAAATTGGAGAGCTTGTCCCTTTATCCTAGGTTTGCTTTTACATTGTTCTTATATATTAAGTAATCCATTTTTGTTTATATCATTTTTATGCATACAAATCACAGGCAATGAATGTTGTGAACGTTTGGCTTTCTTCGGCATTGCAACAAATCTTGTTACCTATCTTACCACCAAGCTACATGAAGGAAATCTCTCTGCTGCAAGAAATGTCAGCATCTGGCAAGGCACTTGTTATCTTACTCCTCTCATTGGAGCTGTTCTAGCAGATGGTTACTGGGGACGATACTGGACAATTGCTATTTTCTCTACGATTTATTTCATTGTAATAGACTAAGATAGATTTCTTCTCCTATTCAAATATTTTTTCATACAAATCTCTCCCTTAAAAGTCATTATAGAAAAGAGCTTATATCTTCTATTAGGATTTTTTTTAGTCCAGTAGTACGTCAGTTATGAGCAATGAACAATATGGGCATGTGATTGTTGACTGGTTCTGTTTTTGATCAGCTATGCAATTTACATAATTCATATATGCTTCGTTGTTTAATTGTCTTTACACGTTGTAATACGTGATATGGTTGTTTCATGCAGGGGATGTGTGCCTTGACTCTTTCTGCATCTGTTCCAGCATTGAAGCCTGCTGAATGTTTGGGTTCTGAATGCCCTCCAACTACTCCTGCACAATATGCTGTGTTCTACTTTGGTCTCTACGTTATTGCACTTGGAACCGGTGGTGTAAAAGCATGTGTGTCACCTTTTGGGGCAGAGCAGTTTGATGATACTGATCCCAAGGAAAGTGTTAAGAAGGGATCCTTTTTCAACTGGTATTACTTTTCTATCGACTTAGGTGCCGTTGTATCATGCAGCTTAATTGTGTGGATTCAAGACAATGCAGGATGGGGTCTTGGATTTGGCATTCCTGCTTTAATGATGGGATTATCTGTTGGAAGTTTCGTTTTAGGCACACCTCTATACAGGTTTCAAAAACCAGGGGGAAGCCCTATTACAAGAATCTGCCAGGTTGTGTTAGCATCTTTCCGGAAGCGAAATCTGGTAGTCCCTGAGGATAGTAGTCTCCTGTATGAGACTCCAAACAATACATCAGCAATTAAAGGGAGTCGCAAACTGGAGCATAGTGATGATTTGAGGTAATTGTTTTTACTTTGAGTTTTCCATCAGTGTCATTAGCTTCCTTCATTGTCACAATATAATGTTAAAGATTCTCGAAGACTAGTCTTACTTGAAAAGAAAGGTTGTATTATTGAATTATGTAAATAATTATACAAGAGCTTTCTATTTAAAGAGACTAAATGACCTAATAGATTAAGCCCAAAGAAGCTTCTAGAATAATCTAAATAATAAAATTTTAGTCTAAATAATAATACAATATTATTTACAACACTCCCCCTCAAGCTGAGTAATAAATATTTATCATTCCTAGCTTGTTATTAAGTTCTTGAAATCTATTTGGGGAGAGTCCTTTTATCAAAACATCAGCTAATTGATGCCCAGAGGGAATGTATGGAGTAGAGATCAGCTCGCTATCAAGTTTCTCTTTAATGAAATAACGGTCGACCTCAATATGCTTAGTCCGACATGTTGGACTGGATTATAAACTATACAGATGGCAGACTTATTATCACAAAGTAGCTTCATAGGTCCTTCACATTTTATTTGGTGATCATTAAGTATAATTTTTAACCACAACAATTCACAAATACCTTTGGCCATCGCTCGAAACTCCACCTCTACAATTGACCTAGCAACCACATCTTGTTTTTTACTTCTCCATGTCACTAAATTACCACAAAGAAACATACAATAACCAGTGGTAGATAGAAGGTTAGTCACTGACCCAGCATAATCAGCATTAGTGTAAACTTCTAAGGAAAGATTTCCATCACGCCGAAATAGTAGTCCTTTGCCAGAAGTAGCTTAAAGATACTGAAGAATTCTTTCCACTGTCTGCATGTGTTTTACTTTCGGATTATGCATGAATTGACAGATAATACTAACAGCTTAAACTAAATCTGGTCTAGTATAACTAACCGTGTATATTCCCTTTTATCAACTAGAAGACTCTCTTCTTTATATCTCATCTTGTGAGATTGCTCAATAGGAGTACTAGAAGATTTACACTCAAGTTTTTCTGCTTTCTTAAGAAGATCAAGAACATATTTCCTCTGACTGATAAAGATTCATTTCTTTGAATGAGCTGCTTCTATCTCTAGGAAATACTTCAATCTCCCAAGGTCCTTAATTTCAAATTTAGAGGCTAGTTGTACTTGTAAAACACGTTTTTCCACACTATCGTCACCGGTTATAACAATGTCATCAACATACATAAGGAGTACAGTGAGCTTCCCATCTTGGGAGTGTTTAAAAAAAGTGTGTGATCTCTTTGACTCTGTTTTTGCCCTAAGGTCATCATGACTTCAGTAAATCTCCCAAACCAAGCACGAGGGGACTGCTTTAAGCTATACAAAGCCTTTTTTAACTTACAAACTTTATCCTTTCCATCAATAGAGTCAAATCCTGGCGGGATCTCCATGTAAACCTCTTCTTCTAACTCACTATTAAGAAAAATATTCTTCACATCAAATTGATTTATATCCCAGTTCTAATGAGCAACAAAGGATAACAAGGCTCACACAATATTCATCTTTGCAACTGGAGCAAAAGTTTCTTCATAATCAATACTATAGGTCTGACTGTAACCCTTGGCTACTAACCGAGCCTTATAACTCTCAAGAGTACCATCAAAATTGTATTTTAGAGCATAAACTCATCTGCACTCTACTGCTTTCTTTCTATTGGGTTTATCAACAATCTCCCATATTTTATTCTTCTCCAAGGCATTCATCTCATCTTGCATGGCCTGAACCCAATTCTCATCTTTTAATTTTCGTGAACTAATTTTGGGATGGAAATGGAATCTAGTGCTAACATAAAGCTTTTGTGCTGCATAGAAAGGTTAGTGGAAAAAACAAATTGAGAGGGTGTTGGGTGCAAGATCTTTTTCTTTTTCTTAAGGCAAAGGGTAACTCATTAAAGACACTGGGTAAGTTATCATAAGCAATGGGTAAGTCATCAGAGACAATAATATTATGTTTAGAAACAAGAGATTCAGACGATTGAGGTTACTGGTGTACCAGTATGGGTTGTTTCCTACTCTGATATACCAATTTAGGTGTCAAAATCTTTCGTATCTCAAGTGTATTTGAAGGTTTTGACACACCAGGAGTAGACATAGGAGGGAGAGGTGTAGGAGTAGACAAGGATGACTCAAACTCAAAGAAAGAAGGGGACGAGTCTTCTGAAGAACTGCTCTCCCCACGAAGACGAGGGCCCGAGAAAAAGGACTCAAATTCATGAAAGGTGACCTCTATAGAAACAAATTTTTTTGACTTGGATGATGATAACACTTGTAGCTTTTTTTATCAGGGGCATAACCAAGGAAGATATACTTAAGAGCCCTAGGATCCAACTTACTGCGATGTTGTTTATGAATATGGACAAAGGAATCACACCCAAACACTCGTGGTTGAAGACTCTGCATAATGAAAACAAAAGGAAAGAAGGAAGTCATGGAATGAATACGATAGGTATTATTAAGGACCCGTGAAGGTAAACTGTTGATAAAAAAAGTTGCAACTAATTTAGCTTCTTCCCGATAAGAGCTAGAAATAGATGTCTAGAAAAGTAATGCTCTGGCGACTTCAAGAAGGTGACGATTTTTTCTTTCTACATCCCTGTTTTGTTGAGGGATATCAACACATGTGAGTTCATGAGTCATACCTTTGTCTAAAAAGAATTGCGACAGAGGTTGGTTGATGTACTGAGTACCTTTATTTGATCTTAATCTTTTAATATTTTTACCAAACTGAGTCTTGACCATGTGACAAAATTGGATAAATATCTCTCGTACTTCAAACTTATCTTTCATTAAGAATATCCATGTCACCCAAGTACAATCATAAACAAAGAGACAAACTACTTTGCACCTGAAACACTATACACTTTAGAAGGGCCCAAACATCAGAATGAATAAGAGAAAAAGGTTCAATTCTTTTGATAGCACTAGAAGGAAAAGACAATCGATGAGGTTTTGCAAATTCACAAACATCGCAATGAAAGATCTCAACTGACTGATTTAGAAACAGAGAAGGAAACATTGTCTTCAATAGACTAAATGGTGGGTGCCCTAGACGCTGGTGATGGAGCCAAATCATAGATTCTGCAGTAGAAGGATGACATGTCATCAATAACTGATTTTTTGTATCATTTGTTGGATGCTCTCGAATGAGATAATACAACCCACTTTGCTCCTCAACAACTCCAATTGTCTTCCCCGTGGTGAGATCCTGAATAACAAAATGAGAAAGGAAAAATGTGATAGAACAATTCAAATCAGTTGTAAGCTTATGAGTGGAGATAAGATTAGTGGAAAGC
Source organism: Gastrolobium villosum (assembly GCA_032173675.1). NCBI lineage: Eukaryota > Viridiplantae > Streptophyta > Magnoliopsida > Fabales > Fabaceae > Gastrolobium > Gastrolobium villosum. The sequence continues at coordinate 156,288 of JAVKPL010010398.1, read as the reverse complement.
GGATGAACACATAACATTTTTAAGAAACAAGAAATGTTGAATTTGAATGTTACCAGAACCAATAATGATTAATGAGATTCATCAGTTACGGCTATAGTATGACTACCAACAATAGGATGATAAGAAAGAAAAGACTCAAAAAGACAAGTCATATGATTAGTTGCACTAGAATCCAAAATCTATGAGGTTTTAAAATCAAGGCAAGAAGGAAGAAGAAATGTAGAATAGTATTCTTACTATACAAGATCAAAGAACTATCAGATAGCTTATGTAGAGTATCAATAGCGGCCTTAAGCTTCTCTAACTCCTCTTGCCGAATATTCACATATGGAGTAGCATTATCACATTTTCCATGAAGACGAAAACACATGTCTCTTGTGTGTCCAGCACTCCTACAATAGGTGCACCAACGTCCTATGGACAAAAACATATCAAAGAGAACAATACAAAAGAAGTTGATAATTATCATTGAAGTCACAATAGTCTCCGGAGAGCCCAAATAGCAAAACAACTTCAGATTTGAGTCCAAACAGAAGCAACAAGGTCAAATTTGTTCGAAAAAGATCCAAAAAGCCAAAAAAAGACAACTTTTGAGGGAAAAACAAAGTGCACTATCTAAACATTATCCAATCTCCAAAACCACCACACATCCAGAAAGTAGAAGTCAAGAAAATCTAAACGTCGGTGACCTAAGGCAGAATAACACCTAAAACGCGCCGGTGAGAGTGACGGTGCATGAGGCCCACGCGTAGAGAAAGAAGAGCGCGCGTGTGAGCTCCGGTGATGGTGGGCTTTTGAGGTATGGCCGATCTGAGGAGATAATTTCTGTGGGTGGTCAAAGGTGAAAACAACCAGAAAAGTGGGCAGCCGGAAACTGCAGCCGAAAACTACGGTTGGTCACAAAACCACCGTAGAACGAAAGATCTCGGAAAAAAATAAAATAAAAATAAGTCAAACGATGGTCTTCTTAGTCCTAAAGGTCCCCGAAAAATTTTCCAGCAACAGTCGTGGAAGCAAGGCCCTCAGAGTCGAGAGCTTTGATACAAACTTGAAAAGAAAAATTGAATTTTTGAATTGTGTAAATAACTATACAAGAGCTCTCTATTTAAAGAGATTAAATGGCCTAATGGGCTAAGCTCAAAGAAGCTTCTAAAATAATCTAAATAAAAATACTAATCCAAATAGGGAAAAATGTTTGTCATTTTAAAGTATATAACTCTGTGTCATTTTATATCCTAACCGTTGATTTCCGTCAATCAACGGTTAGGATTTATTGGATTTTATTGCGAATTAATAATTAATTAATAAGTTTGATCCACTAAATCCTAATGTTGATTGACAAAAATCAACGGTTAAGATATAAAATGACATAAAGTTATATCATTTAAAAGTACAAACGTTTTTCCCATCTAAATAATAATACAGTATTATTTACAACAATCTTGTAGAGTACTATTTTATTGTATTATATCCCATATTTTAAGGAGTTGAGAATTTTATGGGATGATATAGTTATTGTCTATATTATAGAGATATAGCTTATTATTCTAGGAAGATTATTGGGATGATTTACTTTTTTTTTTTTTTTGTTACTAGAATGGTGCGTACGTAAATTGTGTAAATCATGCATATCAATTATTCCCGAAATCCTTTCTTCTTCTTTTTTCATCAGAGTCTATATAGCGATAGGATATTGTTACTACCAATATTACTGTCATATCTTAACCGTTAATTTCCGGCAATCAACGGTTATTATTTATTATGAATTAATAATTAATTAATGAGTTTGATTTATGAAAATAATAACCGTTGATTGGCGAAAATCAAGGGTTAAGATATGGTAGGAACATTGGTAGTAACAATATTAATTTTTTCTAAAGTTACTTGAGATAACTCTATCTAATGTTCGCCGAAACGACGTCATTTTGGGGCGAAAATCATGGTGTATTTGTAATTTTAATTTATTTCAGGTTATAATAATTTTTATCATTCTAATTTTTTAACCTCAAAACGACGTCGTTTCGGTGAACATTAGACAAAATTATCTAAAGTAACATTAGATACTTTCTGCCCTTTAAATAAATCCTAAAACCATAACTTTTCCTATCTGAGAAAAAAATATCTAAAGTCCCATGTCTTAGCCCTTTTGCCTCCTCCAAGTACAAACATCAACTATCCCTAGTGATGCCAGTCCATCGAAACCACATGAATATGGCTGAATGGAGACAATCTTCTTTGTTGGTTAGAATTAGTCCCTATGTGTATAGGGGGAAATGAAAAATCGGGTATCTTACTAGAGATACTGCGGCGGAGGACCCAACCCGTACCTGTGTCACTTGTGATATTGAAAACTCAATGGTAATGAGGTGGTTGGTCAATTCCATAACAGAGGGGAGAGGCACAACTATCTCTGCTATTGGATCACAAAGAAATTGTGGGATATTGTCTCAAACATATTCCATTAAGAATATTTTCCATTGTTTTGGCCCCATGTTTAGATAGAAGAGTTTGAAAAGGAAGGAAGATCAGGTTTAGTACATTTTATTTTAAATTTTGAGAATGTTAAATTTTTTATTAATATGGGATGATTGGAATGTTACATGATAATCTCTTGATTTAAAAGTTTTGAAAAAGATTTTGATTCTTATTGTTTCCTCTCATTTGGGTTTTAGTTCTTCAACGACCAATACCTTAATGAATAGAAACTAAAGCAATCAATCCTTCATGAAAAATAGGAACCAACATCTTAATGAGTAGAAATTATATGGATCAAAACCTAAATGACTGTTGAGTAAAAAATATAGGGACTAATACCTTAACAATAAGGACCAAAACTTAAATGAGTGAAAATATAGGAATCGATAAGTTAAAAATAAACTGACCAAAACTCTTGCATTAAATCTATATAATAAACTATGAGTACCAAAGTTCAAATGCTTATAATCTATGTGGACCAAAATATTATTTTAATTTTTTAAAAATGCGAAGAGTATTATGATGGAACCTATTTTTATAAATATGAAATTGGAGAAAATATAAAGGAAATACAGAAAATAAACACCAAAAGACCTCACTCACTCCCACGCCAATATATCTAGGCCAAAGAGATCCTTTCCCAAAACCTCACTCCAAATATTCTGAATATCTGAATCCCTCACACTACCACATTACCTACCTTTTATCCTATATTTTAGGAATATTCTAGAATAATTTCTATAACAAACTAACTATTTCATTACTTTTAGGCCCATGGTCCATCATATTATAGCAGAATAAGATTTGCAGCATATGCCAGAACACTTCCGATTAATATTTGGACATAGTACATGAGGTTATATACAATAGCTCTATTTTAGTTGATAAAAATTTAGACTAGAAGAAGACACGCTCATGGGGAAAAAAAATTAGCCTTAGTCAGCTGCAATATTTCAGAATGTGAAGGCTGTGTAATCAAGGTCGTTTATACGTCACCTAGCCCAAGAAAAGAACAAAAGAAGCTTTTTCCTCTAATTAGTGTTCTTCCCAACATTTTTTCTTTTTTTGTTGGTATAACCCTGGAGGTATCCCCATTCAATCTCCTCCGGTCACCTTGCCCTCGGGATACAGCCCTATAGGCTGGCCCCTCATTGGAACAGCGGATGCATTGAGCTTCGCTACAGGAGGAAGGATGAGACTAATCCCCCAATCGAGGAGGAGACACATCCTCTAACCCCAAAGATTTTCCAAGAATTTGCTTGAGGCAGGGTTTGAATCCCGATTCAAGCAAACCCTTGGGCAGTTGCCATCTGAGCTACCCTTGGGGGTTAACATTTTTTCTTTTAATTTGATTGCGGGAAGCATAACTTTTATCCAAGCCCAGATGTGCAGATTAATTATGATAAATTGAGCAATATTATCCCTAGCCTACCCCGTTATACCTTCCCCACATATGTCATCATCACCTTCCCCCACATATCTCGAGTTCACTTTGCCTATAAGCTTGTCACTGTGTAAGCATTTGAAGTGAAAGCATATACTTTAATGCTGAAGACTGATCATTGCATATCATGTACGGTGTTCTCCCATTGTTGGCTAATTAGTTATATGATTAGACAAGTGAGTAAGAATATTGCTGTCTTCTGACAGTTTTGTAGGATAGATTGCATGAAACATTTTTCTTTTAGACTGTCTATTGCATTAATAAATCCTCTGCTAAAATTTGTTTTTCTTGACATTTTTATCATTCAAGTTTTCTTCCCAAGATAATGGCTAAAGTATCCTCACCTGCTTCAGAATGCTTGTGCTTTTTTCTTTTTCATATATCAACTACAAACAGGCTTCCTACTCAACTTTCTAGAACTCCTTTTCTTTTTTGTTTTAATGAAGGTGTCTCGATAGAGCAGCTCTAGTATCTGAGTCAGAGAGGAAAAGCGGTGACTGTTCTAATCCATGGAGAGTTTGCACTGTGACACAGGTGGAGGAATTGAAAATCTTGATCCGCATGTTCCCAATTTGGGCTACTGGAATTATTTTTTCTGCTGTTTATGCCCAGATGTCAACATTGTTTGTGGAACAAGGAACTATGATGAACACGAGTATTGGTTCCTTCAAAATACCTGCAGCCTCCCTCTCAACTTTTGATGTAACAAGTGTTGTTTTGTGGGTCCCCGTCTATGACAGAATTATTGTTCCCATTGCAAGGAAATTTACAGGCAATGAAAGGGGATTTTCAGTGTATCAAAGAATGGGAATTGGCCATTTTATTGCTGTCCTGTGCATGTCAGCAGCTGCTGTTGTGGAGATCATGCGTCTGCAGCTTGCAAGAGAGCTCGACCTTGTTGATAAACCTGTTCCTGTACCCCTTAGTGTATTCTGGCAAATACCTCAATATTTCTTATTAGGTGCATCAGAGGTATTCACATTCATTGGGCAGTATGAGTTATTTTACGAGCAATCTCCAGATGCTATGCGGAGTTTATGTACTGCACTGCCACTCCTGAATTTTTCATTGGGGAATTACCTGAGTTCTTTCATTCTTACTATTGTAAATTACTTCACCACACAAGGTGGAAATCCGGGATGGATTCCAGATAACTTGAACATGGGTCATATCGATTACTTTTTCTGGCTTTTAGCTGGACTTAGCTTCTTAAATATGTTGTTTTTCATAGTTGCTGCCAAAATGTACAAGCAGAAAAAGACATGTTAAGATTGTTTAGGAATGGAAGCATGTTCTTATATTTCCTTTTGTCATTTTTGTGATTCTTCTGCATGTGAAATATATATGTTACGTGGAAATGGATCCTCTCATGTTTCCTTTTAACATGATTATATTATGTGAAATTAATGATCACACACATAATGCGGTCATGTTTAAAAGAGACATAAAAAGATCTATTTCCATGTTACATGGTTGTTTACTCCTCTTCGACTTAACTGACTCAAAACAGGTCATGCCCCATCCCACAAAGTCTCACAGTGAGAACTTGCTACGCAGTTAGGTAATTTGTTGGCACTGACTTTAAAGCTTCACTCACTAAACAGTTTTAAAGCCTTATTCCCGAAGTCTCACTCACTAAACAGTTTTAAAGCTTCTCTATAACGTGGCAGTTTATCTTACCATTCAATTAGTAGCTATGCTCTAAGATTTCGGGACCACGGATAAGATTGAAATGGTTGTACGAATATTTTAGTATACTTGTTAGTTTAGGTCGTTTTCTCAGATACAGAGGTACATCCAATGGTCTAAAATGCTGTGAAACAAGCTTTCAATAACCTCAATTATTGATTCTCCTAATTTTATGACATTAACTATACGCAAGAGTTGACTCTGACATCCAATGCAAAATTAACATACGAAACGTTTTGAGGCCACGAATGAGAAGTTGACAAGTACTGTCAGCCCCTTTTCAAACTCACCAAAGAGATTTCAGAATGGCAGGTTTCAACTTTTAACCTACCATTCTTTGTAGGTAATAAGATTATAAAAATAGAATGCTGATAATGACGGGCTCTCTCATAAAACTTAAAAAATTTGACTCCACCAACCTTTATGCTCTCAAATCTCTTAGCATGTTGAGAGAGTAGAGCACAATAATGGAAAATTTTGAGGAACCCAGATCACTTCTGGAAGGTGGTCTTCTGCAGGTTCTTGCTTAACATATGTAATTATGTCATCTGTATATTATATGGGATGAAATTTTTTTTAATTATCATGTTGAAATTTAATTTCTCTTGCAAAGTTAAATAGAAAGGTCCCGTCTCTTTAATCCTTTCAATAACCAAAAAATAAAAACAAAAACTTGTGTGGTCTTTTATGCTAGTCTTTATTTAGTTGAGGCACTGAAGGACTTAACACATCATGGTCGTATAAGATTTGTTTCAATCCCTTTTTTAGACAAAGCCACTCCCATGAAACCCTGACTTCGAGGGTAAGGGTGACGGAAATTCTTATACGCAATTTTATCCTTCTATTTTCTGAAAAGAGGTAGTTTTCTGAATTCAAATCCATAGCCTCCCCATCACCAAGCTAATCCATCTTGTTGAAAGTTGACACAAATTTGTATAATTCAGCTCCTGTATTTACATTCCCCTGCTTCTTTTTATTTTCATGTACTCAGCATAATCTAACTCATTTCAGTTATCACTTTTGGAGTAAGTTACTGTGCTACTTTCACATATTTCAATTATATATGTATATTGTTAAATATATTTATTTTATTTTTTGTAGTGTGAAGACTCTCTTCACACAGGAGATGGGTCAGTAAACATCAAGGGAGAGCTTGCTGTCAAGAGGGAAACTGGGACGTGGAAAGCATGCCCCTTTATTCTAGGTGATAAGCTGTTCTAAGTGTTGGTCTAGTGGAATGTATCCAATAGTATATTTTGAATTTAACATAATCTATATATGATGCAGGTACTTTCTTTTGTGAGCGTTTGGCATATTATGGGATTGCCAGTAATCTTGTCATTCATCTCACCACAAAACTACATGAAGGACTTGTTTCTGCTGCAAGAAATGTTACCACTTTTCAGGGAACATGCTATCTGACACCTCTCGTTGGATCTTTCTTCGCTGATGCTTACTGGGGAAGATATTGGACAATTGTTGTGTTCTTCGGAATCTATCTCATTGTAAACTCAACTGAAACTATGATTTATGATTTTTTCATGTTTAAGTCCACATTAATTCGGTGGTATACAGTCGACTTCACTCACAATGTTTTAGTTCAAATCCAATATCCTCCTTTTCTTTCAATAATTTCTAAGGTCGAATTTTCCATATTTTGTTTGGGAACCCTTGTTTTGAGTTCTCTAACTCGTTGTCTCATGTCATTCGTTATCTGAACGATTTGTTTGTTTGTCTCAATCTTTTTATATTGTTATTGTAGTTTAGTTTCTTTTTTTTTTTTTTGATGAATTGTTATTGTAGTTTTAGATGATGGTTAACTCGTACAGGGAATCTGCATATTGACTATTTCAGCAACCATTCCTTCATTGGAGCCAAAGGAATGTGTCAATTCTGTCTGTCCATCAGCAACTTTAGCTCAAAATACTGTATTCTTCCTTGGACTCTATTTGATTGCACTAGGGACTGGTGGGATCAAGCCATGTATTTGGCCCATTGGAGCTGATCAGTTTGATGATACTGATCATAAGGAAAAAGCAAGTAAAGGATCCTTCTTTAATTGGAATTACTTCACCAGTAACACTGGTGCACTTATAGCAACCACTGTATTGGTATGGACTGAAGAAAATGTTGGATGGGGCCTAGGATATGGCATTGCTTCCGCGTTCATTGGTATTGGAATCATTGTTTTCTTTCTGGGTACACCTATCTATAGACTTCAAAGGCCAGGGGGCAGTCCTCTTACAAGAATTTGCCAGGTGGTTGCAGCATCTTTACATAACTGGAAATTGGAAGTTCCCCAAGACAGTTATCTGCTCTATGAAAAAGCAGTGACCGATTCCTCCATCGAAGAAAGTGTTAAACTAGAGCATAGCGATGGATTGAGGTATCTCATAGCTTCAAAAATATATTAATATTGAATTATACTATCCTTGTGTTCCTCTGCTCAATCCATAGTATTTGTAAAGAACCTTGGGATACACCACCCCAAAAGCTAGCTCAAAGGGTGGGAGTGCCCAAGGCCTTATAAACTCCACATTAGTTGCTCTTCAACCAATGTGGGACTATATATCTCAACACGCCCCCTCACGCAAGAGCCCTCTTGGCTTGAAGCGTGGATTATGCAACAGGCCCAATCTTTGGTTTACCTTTTTTGTGCTTCCACTTTAAAGTGGGGGGCGGTGAGGATCGAACCTCAAGCTCTGATACCATGTAAAGAACCTTGGGATACACCACCCCAAAAGCTAGCTCAAAGGGTGGGAGTGCCCAAGGCCTTATAAACTCCACATTAGTTGCTCTTCAACCAATGTGGGACTATATATCTCAACAGTATTGTTTGCTTAATATGCATCCCAAAATATATATCAAGAGAGAAACTTATATCTTCCATTTTAACATGTAGAGGAACTATTTATGGTAGTCCTAGTTGAGGTGAATCTAGAAATGAATCAGAACTTTGCATTAGAGGGGGAAAGGACAGAGGTAGAGGGAAAGAGAGGGGGCGCTCTATAATCTATGCATAAAGTTGCAAATGTGTTTGAGTTGATTAATACTGTGTATGCTTCTAGGGTTTGGACTCCAATTATTTATTTTCGTTGGGACAAAGAACCAGGCAACCAGCTTAAGTCAATTTGAATTTGTTGACACAAACAAGTTTCAGTAGGTATTGAGATGTTTCTGTTTCCAAGGGATCTCAAATATCCTCTTTTATTTTCATGACTATTTTTCTCGTAAACACAAGCTTATGGAATGAAAGTTTCTTAACAAGCACTGTCTTAAACCGAAGTAGTCTTCCTTATTTGTATGATAGACTATTTTTTCTGATTTGGCAAAATAATAGCTTTGAGGATTCGCATTGATCTAATCCATTCAATCTACTGGCATAATAATTATCCTCGTAGGTGTTCTAGATTCTGTACTTTGTAGGGAAAAAAATGACAATTTAGCTCTCAACAGTATACAATTTTTGCCTTTTTCAAACTGTCCTAAGCTGTACTTTTGTCCAGGTTCCTTGATAAAGCTGCAGTGATATCAGATGCTGAAAAAGAGAGTGCTGAAGTAACTAATCCATGGAGGCTTTGCACAGTAACACAGGTGGAAGAGTTGAAGATTTTGATCCGCATGTTTCCAATCTGGGCAACAGGAATCATCTTCTGTGCTGTTTATGCTCAAATGTCTTCATTGTTTGTTGCACAAGGGAAGATGATGGACAGAACTATTGGTTCTTTCACGATTCCTGCAGCCTCTCTTTCAACTATTGACATCATTGGTGTGATTATTTGGGTTGTCATTTATGATAGAGGGATTGTTCCAATTGCAAGGAAATTCACTGGCAAGGAGAGGGGCTTCTCACAATTGCAAAGGATGGGAATTGGCCTGTTTCTCTCCGTTATTTGCATGTCAGCTGCTGCTTTATTAGAGAGTAAGAGATTACAAATGGCAAAAGAGCTTGGATTGGTTGATGAAGATGTCCCTGTACCACTAAGTATATTATGGCAGATACCTCAATATTTCTTGCTTGGTGCTGCAGAGGTTTTCACCTTTGTTGGACAACATGAGTTTTTCTATGAGCAAGCACCAAATTCCATGCGTAGTTTCTGCAGTGCATTGGCACTTCTAACAAATTCATTGGGGAATTACCTGAGCTCTTTGATTCTCATCATTGTTGATAGCCTTACAACCGAGGATGGAAATTCTGGATGGATAACAGATAATTTGAACAAGGGCCATCTTGACTACTTTTTCTGGCTTCTAGCTGGACTCAGTTTCTTAAATATGTTGGTGTACATTGTCTATGCTAGACGGTACAAACAGAAGAAGGCTTATTATAGGAGTTTTCCTCAAATGCATGGTTCTTAACTGCAAATAGATTTCTTAAATTGATTTTTCTTTTTCCCAAGTGTAGAGTCTATTCAAACCAAAAAAAATTCTTATTTTAGTGTTTTAAACCATAATGTTTGTAAAAAGATTACAAAACCTTTACTTTTGTTTCAAGCACCAACCAATAGGAACCGCACCTCCATACAACTTGGACAGTACAGATGGATTCCAGATAACTTGAACATGGGTCAGCTTGATTACTTTTTCTTGCTTTTACCTGGACTTATCTTCTCAAATATGTTCCACTTGTTTGCTGCCAAAAGGTACAAGCAGAGAAAAAGGCTTCTTAATATTTTTCAGGCATTTATTAGGGATGGAAGCATGATATTATATTTCCTTCTGTTATTCACGTGATTGTTCTACATGTAAAATATGGGACAGATAATTTTATACCATTATAAATTACATTTTATATTTTAGTCATTAATCCTTTCATATATAACTGCTATAATTTAAGTGGATCAATGGTTAATATTAAGTGTAAATTTTTTTTTTTTTACGAAGTGGGTATTTGAACTGGGTCGGCCCTTTTTATAGCCAAGTGTAAAACTTCTTATTCCTACACCAACCTAACAAAAATATGGAAAAAATGTATATCATTTTAAAGGATGTAAAGTTGTGTCATTTTAAGAAAGAAAAAGAGATAGATAAAGGAGGAAAAAGTTGACAAAAAAATAAAGGTGTGAGTCCCACCTCTTTGTGAGAATAAATGACATAAGTTGTGTAATTTCACCCAAAAAAAAGGGGACAAACACTTTTTCTCATATATATATATATATATATATATATATATATATATATATATATATATATAGGTAGGATCCTTTGATACCAGTGTCAAATTTCAATTTTGACACCTCATCTGATAGCCGTTAGATAAAAAAATATCAACGGCTCTGATTTGTAAGCATCTGACACCGTTGATATTTTTTGATCAAACGGCTATCAGATGAGGTGTCAAAATTGAAATTTGACACTGGTGTCAAAATCGAAATTTGACACTGGTGTCAAAGGATCCTACCCCTATATATATATGGGCTTGATGAGTGTACAGTGACTGGATGCAAAAATCGGTCCAGTGCACTATATTCTCCCGCGAGAACACAGTTATAGTAAAATTATAACTATGTTCTCCCTGGAGAACACCTGAAGAACACTATTGTAATATTTTTGCACTATGTTCTCGCGGGAGAACATAGTTAAAATTCACTCACTGGACAGTCCAATGACTGAATTTTTAATTTTTCGTATATATATATATAGGGCCAAGATATTCTTACATCGGTATAAGAGTTGGAAGTCTTATACTCAATCTTGACCATTGATCCACTTGTATCCAATGGCTCACATTACCAGAAAATTTGAGTACTTAGATATAAGTGAGATCAATGGACAAATTGAGAGTGTAACTTACACTGGTGTAAAATGATTCTAACATATATATATGTGTATATATATATATATATACATATATATATATATATATATAGGTAGGATCCTTTGACACCAGTATCAAATTTTAAGTTTGACACCTCATCTGAGAGCCGTTAGATCAAAAAAGATCAATGATGTCTCATGCTTACAAATCAGAATCGTTGATCTTTTTTGATCTAACGACTCTCAGATGAGATGTCAAATTTCAAATTTGACACCGGTGTCAATGTATTCTACCTCATATATATATATATATATATATATATATATATATATATATATGTAGGATTTTTTGACACCGGTGTCAAATTCCAATGACACCTCATCTGAGAGCCGTTAGATCAAAAAAGATCAACGGTGTCACATGCTTACAAATCAGAGCCGTTGATTTTTTTTGATATAACAGCTCTCAGATGAGGTGTCAAATTTCTGGGTGTCAAAGGATCCTTCCTTATATATATATATATATATAGGGTTTAGTGAGTGTACAATACAGTGAATGGATGTAAGATTTGGTCCAGCGCACTAAGCTCTCCCGCGAGAACACAGTTATAGTAAAAATTATAACTATGTTCTCCCGGGAGAACTTAGTGCCTTGGGGTAGGTTATTCTACCTACTCTCATCTTGCCTACCTTTTGCCTACCTTTTGCCTACCTCTTTCATTACCGTTGGATTACAATCTAATCCAACGGTTCATATTTATGAAATAAAATAACCCTTTTTTCCCCTTTTTTTCTCCTCATCTCCTCCCACCCCCTTTCTCTCTTCCTCTACCTGTAACACCCCGTTCTAGAACCGATTTGTTAACATCGACTTATGATATTAAGCGCAGTTACAATCACATTGGTTCAATTAAAATCTGGTTAAATTTTTCTTTTTAAAACCAAACCGAATTTAATTTACCCAAGTTGCGTGACCATAACCATATTACATTGCGGAATAAAATAATATAAGCTTAATACCATACACTCATTTCATTTATTATGGTCTCTATTTGTCCAATACATTTTAGTATTTTTCATTAGTTACGCGTGGGTTCAAACCGCGCTCAAATCGGAGCTCTACAGCTCAAGTTATGCATTTTCCAAGAAAACAGGTGCTGAATCATCAGGACCCTCCGCGCTGATAGCGCCAGTCCCACGCTATCAGCGCCACTGATGCGTAGAACACAGGGAGGACGGCGCTCCTAGCGCCACAGTGGCGCCCTCAGCGCCAAAGCCACTGCCTCATTTTGGAAATTGACGCTCATAGTGCCAGTTTGGCGCCCCTAGCGCCAAACAACAGGGGCTGGGTACCAAAACAGGGTAATTTGATCTACCTATGATGTTTCATCCATAACTTTAGTTATACTTATCCAAATTACACAATCTTGGTCTCTTTGGAAAGCTAAGAAACATATCTTCACTTCCATCAAGACACAAGGGTCCAAATCTATTGTATAGGATACGAAAATTGGACAACAAGACAGGGTATCTTGGCTTTTAATTGAATTTTCAATCAAAGGTTTTCTTTCACCTAATTGTCATCATATAATCCTTACAATAAATGATTCTTAGTTCTTGCAAGGTACATATACATCAAGAGAAACATGTATATCTAACATTTACAACCTTACATCATTGCCATAATCCTTAATTACAAATCATGGGACTTAGCTACAAAACACTATGATCAACTCCTTGGCTCCCATCAACAAAAGAGATACCAAAGGGATGAGGATAGGCTAAGTTCATCCAATTAAAACATAGCATGCATATGACAAATGTCTTTCATTTACAATCCTATATATAGGAACTACAAAATGGCATGCTTAATCAAATGACATTATATCTTCATATGTCCATTACTTCAAATATGGCCACTTGCCATCAGAGGCTCCTGCAGTATCCTTGCCTGAAAGGGGGTCCCCAACAACACGGGGTGAGATATACGAATATATCCAGTAAACCAGGGGCCCTTGGAGCATCTCTCCACCCATAGTTCAATATCAGTGTAATAGCAATGACAATAATAATGCAGCAAATACATATCCATGCAAGTGTACACAACATCTCCAGGAGAAATCCCTCGAGCTTTCGAGTTGTCCTAAGGATACTCAGATGCAAATAGTCCTACTGGCCAGCTAAACTACCAAGTATGATTTACGCATCGTCATGCAACATACCAACATAGGAAAACACCATCCTATGTCACACCAAAGCATGCAAATACGTATAACAAAGCATTACACTATTTCATTGCATTTATATACAACAACACACCCATTACCCGTTCAGTGCTTGGTGGAACAATAAAGGAAATTACACCCAAGGTCCGAAGGCTTACCTCAATGCTTCCAACTTAACCTTTGTTCTTTACCAATCTTCTCAGCACAAATATCAATTTCAAGGAGCTAACCGAGCTCCATAGCTTGTTCCAACGGTTGGTTGCTCACGGTTGGTCCAAATGCCTCAATCCTAAGCATCACATGGACAAAATCAACAATCAACCAAACCAACCCATTGATTACAAAAACAAGCCACACCATAGTCAAATGCATAATTTTGTATCTTTCCCAACAAAATCACATGACTATATAAACTTATTTTCACCGATTAAATGTCATTCCTAGCATTTTCCTCAACATACTCTAGGCCTCAATCTACCTAGAACATATCCAATTCACTCACATAATCATAAACCCCAAAACACTATTCATCCAAAACCTAAATCATGGATTCTTCATGAAAATAGAGTTTAAAGGATGAAATCTTACCACTAATGGTTGCACAATCAAGGGGTGATGGTTCCTCAAGCTTCCATGGAGGTAGAAGCTCCCAAATCTCACACTTCTCCAAAGGGTCAAAACTTTGGGAAGAAAAATCTCAACCCACACAACTCCCCACCAAGACCCAAGCTAGGATTGTGAAAGAGGGGAAGATTTGGAGTGGTTTAGACTTTGAATCACTCAAAACGGTTGAGGATTTCTCCCTCTAGGGTTTCCCCTTTCTTTTCTTCTTCCTTCCCTCTTCTTCTTCTCTTTTCTTCTTCTTTTCTCCTCTCTGTTTCTGCGCACGGGTGGGGTTGGGGAATAAGGGTTCTTAAGTGGCTTGCCACTTAACACGAGTTAAATGGGTATCGGTTCATCTATCTATTCAATTCCATTAATTATCAAACTTTATCCAAAAGTCTGGAATATTTTTCAAGTAATATTTCTGCTTCCATTTTAATATTTTGGGTATTTTTGTCTACACCCATTTATACCCCTTAATTTTCACTGAGTACACTTTTTACCTCAAAAGTGACCCCAATTAATTTCGTTAGGGAATTTACTTATTTTTACTCACTAATACATGATTAATTATCTAATCACATGTGTTTTGCTAATCAATTCCATTGGGCTATTATACTACCCTATACCTATTTTTTTCCATTTATCTCTTATCTTTGCCGAGGTGAACGCGCGCGGAAGCATTATGCGATTCACCAACCACAACATTTGAAATACAGACTAGCAACAGCATAACCAGCACTACTAATGATAAAGTTCTGGCGAGTAGCCTCAAAAGTGGTAGACCCAACAGGTCCATAGTCTTGCTGAAATATCTCGAACAAACCCCCATCAATTGTTTCCCCCATCTGACTTTTACTACGTGTATTAGGCACAACCTAAAAAATGTAAGAAATGAATTACAAAAATCACGGTCTAGTAAGTAACTGAATTTTTCATTTTTTCCATATATATATATAGAAAGAGAGAGATAGGGGTAAGATCCTTTGACACCTCATCTGAGAGCCGTTAGATCAAAAACATCAACGATTCTGATTTGTAAGCATGTGACACCGTTGATCTTTTTTTATCTAACGGCTCTCAGATGAAAATTTGACACCGGTGTCAAAGGATCCTACCTCATATATATATATAGGGGCAAGATATTCTTACACCAGTGTAAGAGTTAGAAGTCTTACACTAAATCTTGATCATTGATCCACTCGTATCCAATGACTCACATTACTGGAAAATTAGAGCCCTTAGATATAGGTGGGATCAACAGACAAGATAGAGAGTGTAACTTACACTGGTATAAAATGATCTTGACCTATATATATATATATATATATATATATATATATATATATATATATATATATATATATATATATATATACATAACCACTTAAACTGGTTCAAAATAGGCCTTGCCCTCTCTCACGAACCTTATAGTGAGAACTTGCTTGCCACACTAATAGGAAATTTGTTGGCATTGGCGGTTATGGTTCACTTACTCCACATTGCAACAATTACATATGTAACTTATAAATGACATCAGATAATTTAGGCTCCATACATAGAGTGTTGCAATTGATCAATATTATTCACATCGTATCATACAGTGTTGTTGCAATTTTCAACAATTTATTGCATTTTCTCTTTTTTCTCTCCTTCTCTTCCTCTTTTTCTGATTATTGTTATGTGTACTTGTCCCTCGTTATGATTCAAGAAATATTCAGAAGTATCTCATTCGCCATCATCTTCATCCCAGGACGGATTTAGAAACAAAATATAAAGAATCATTTTGACATAAAAGCTTAAATTTGTAAGTGATGAGCCTTAATGATTTATATATTATATTTCTTTAACACATTTTTTCACACAAAAGTCCTTTCGATTTGAAGGGTGGATATTGCAACCAATTTAACTCAACAATTTAAGTTTGTAAGTGATGAATCTTCAATGGTTTATGTATTATATTTCTCTAACATGTAAAAACAATTAGCTATTTGTACCTTCCATTTGATAGATTTATTAGTTGATATTCACAATACTTATTAATTGTTACTATTCTTTGATATATTTGTTATTTTTGTTTTCACAATATTTATTATTATTAAGACTTCTTCCTAGCTTACATGTTTATGACTATGATGGTTTATATAATTATAATTACTATTAGGTTCGGACTAACTTCCATTGGTTATGTGACTTTGATAATAATTTATATGAATGATGATTGTCAAGTGTAAATCTTTTTAAAGAAAGGTTATTTTGTTGAATAATTTATGAATAAATCAAAATTAGAAATGAAATCAATAAGGGCAAAATATATTTATCCCTAGTAAGGATAAATAGGTTTTGTCCCAACAAATACAGGCAAAATTCTTCCCCATTTATTTTCTATTAGGGACGAATTTCACTCTCTTTCAAATTATTTTTGTTGGTCAAATTAGGTAAAAAAAATGTATATTAGAGGCTTAACCCCTTTGCACGTGACAAAGTATGTGGTCGTGGTATAAATACAATGTAACAAATAACAAACATATATTTGAAGGGAATGGATGCACATACCACAAGAAAATTTTTTTTACTACACTTACAATTAATTTAATCACCATTGATTTCCATCAATCTAACGGTTATGATTTATTCAAAATTAAAAACATTTATTGTGTCATATTTATTAATTCATTATTAAATTCCTAATAAATTATAACCGTTAGATTGACGGAAATCAACGGTGATTAAATTGGTTGTAAAAGTGGTAAATTTTGTTGGTGATAAGTATATCCTGCCCCATATTTGAAATATCCTTGTATGAAAGTCAAGAAATCCTTTTCTTTATTCTTCTAACTAAAATATTTTGGATTCTCAAACATTAAAAATAAATTAGTTAGTTATGTTAAAAAATTTACTTAATAATTGAATGATAAGTTAAAAGAAAAATATTTTTAATTAAAATATTAAAGTACAATTTGTTTTTAGACTAGCAAAAAAAACTACGATCTACCTTCTTCTTAGGGATTCTTCTTGATCCTTCTAATTCAAATGGTTAGGATTCTCATTATTAAAGGTGAATTAGTTAGTTTTGTCAAAATCTTATATCAACAGACAAAATTATTTTTTAATTAAAAAATAAATTTTTTTTTCGCATTTGATATATAATTTAATATATTTTTTTGTAAGTTTTTATTTTTTATTTTTTATTTTTTATTTTTTTAACATTTCTATTCTTAAAAAGTATTCCACTATTCCCTCACTATACAGTTTAGAGAGAGTGGCAAGTTTATCTGGCCAATTTCACATAATAGCTATGCTAAAATTTCGGGATCACTGATAAGCTTGAAATGGTTGGACTGATATTTTAGCATACATGTTAGCTCCTGAAATTTGCAAGCATTATATAATCAGTTTAAGTCATTATCTCAGGTACAAAGGAACACCTAATCTTATGGTCCAAAATGCTGTGAAACAAGCCTTCAACTTCAATAACCTCATTTATTGATTCTCCTAATTTTAGGATATTAATTATAAGCAAGTGTTGACTCTTACATCCATTGCAAATTTAACATACCAAAGTGTACTCTCAACCACAAATGTGAAGGGAATAAGGCCTTATAAGCACGTTTCTAAACTTGCCGTTTAGAATCAATATCCATGAATCAAAATCAAAGATTCTTCTCTTTATTTTATTAGAAGAATGAGTATCTACGATTCTCCTATATACATTGCAAATGTGACATCCATTAATTACAAGAGTTGACATTTGTTCTATCGTGTTGAACCGTATAAGGATACCTTATGAGTATGCGCTCAGAGATATTTAAGAGATATATATCTGATTGACTTATAGCCAATACTTCAATCACTGTGCACTATCAAGGGACATGTGACCAAGAAGTGGATATGTGCACAGTATTAGCAGTAATAGTAAATAGTTAAAACTGTGTACATGGGGTCTTTACCTCTTATCTATAATAATTACCTTCCTAGACTGACTTGCCTTTGAGATCTCCCATTTAATATGAAATCTTGATGGAGATAATCTTATCTCTTAATCTTCTCTAAATTATATGATTGTGATATCCCTATTTAATTTTACTAGTAATAGAGTTCTTAGGATATGAATCCACTACATAACAACATTCATTGCAAAATTAACATACGATTTTTGAGGTCACAACTGTGAAGTGAACAAGTTCAACTCAACAACAAATGTGAAGGGAATAGGTTCTGAACATGCCTTTAGCTACTAAACAAAAATTTGGAATCACGCCATGAGTATTTTAGCATACATGTTAGCTCTAGGAATTGGCAATCATTTTTTTAATCAGTTTTGGTCGTTATCTTAAATGCCGTCAATCACGCCAAATTTGTTTTCAGAATGGTGGGTTTTCAACTTCTAATCTCATAGGAATTTTATGGTTATAAAAAATAGGATGCTGATAATGATGGATACTCACGAGAGATTAAAAAATTTCCCCACATCAACCTTTATATTTGCCATCTCTCAAATCTCTTGGCATGTTGAGACAGTAGAGCACAAGAATGGAACATTTGGAGGAACCAAGATCAATGGAAGATGGTCTTAGTCAGGTTCCTCCTTAGCATATCTAATTTGTATATCATATGAACACAAATAAAAGAAATGATGTGCTACTTTGACATATTTTTATTTTTTTATAATATTATTATTATATTTTAAAGGGAGCGAACCGGAACAGTGATAAAACTGTTCCTTCATGATTGAAAGGTCATGGGTTCGAATCCAGGAAACAGCATCCTTGCAATTATGCAAGGGTAAGGCTGCGTACAAGGATTTCCTCCACCCACACTAGCTAATCGGGTTTAACGGGGGTGGCTTTTTTATTAATATTTATATTTTTCAGTGTAAAAGTGAAGACTCTGTTCACACTGGAGATGGGTCGGTAAACATCAAGGGAAAGCTTTCTGTCAAGAAGAAAACTGGGACGTGGAAAGCATGCCCCTTTATTCTAGGTGATAAACTGTTCTAAGTGTTGGTCTAGTGGAATGTATTCAATAGTATATTTTGAATTTGACATAACCTATATATGATTCAGGTACTTTCTTCTGTGAACGTTTGGCGTATTATGGGATTTCCAGTAATCTTGTCATTCATCTCAACACAAAACTCCATGAAGGACTTGTTCCTGCTGCAAAAAACGTTAACACTTTTCAGGGAACAAGCTATGTGACCCCTCTCATTGGATCCTTCTTTGCTGATGCTTACTGGGGAAGATATTGGACAATTGCTGTGTTCTATGGAATTTATCTCATTGTAAGTTCAATTGAAATTCTCTAGTTGAAGTCCACATGGATTCTGTAGTATACAGTTGTACTTTACACACAATGTTTTAGTTCAAGTCCAATATCCTCCTTCTTTTCCAATTATTTTGAATTAAAAGGGTTGAGAGAAGCTGCTGATCCTTCCTTGTAAAATTTCACTCAAAGTCCTCCTGCACAGGATCCTGAATTTGTTCTTCAGTGGAAGGTCTTCTACATTGGATTATGTCTTTGTTATCCAAAACTATAAAACCAACCTTGTGAAACCTTAGAGTTATATTTTTGCAAATAGGCCTTTTCCTAGATTCGAGTGAGTGACCTATTGGTCACCGAGAAACAACTTTACCGCTTGCATTTTTTGCGATCTAAAACTATGCATAGTAAACTTTGTTTCATGTCTCCTAGTTTGTATAGATTATTTGATAATGGTTTTGTAAAGAACTAATTCAACCCAAAAGCTTAAGTTATTGGGTGAGGTTACATTAATGGTTTTATATATTTCAACACGCCCCCTCACATGAGAGCCCACTGGGCTTGAAGAGTGGACAATGCACAGGCTCACCTACCTGTGCGAAGAAAGAAATTCCACTTGAAAGAAAGTGGGGCTATGAGGATCGAACCCGGTACACCGAGGCTCTGATACCATGTAAAGAACCAATTCAACCCAAAAGCTTAAGCTGTTGGGTGAGGTTACATTAACGGTTTTATATATTTCAACAGGTTTATTCACATGCAATGGATCAAGTTAAGGTTGAATTTCACATATTTTGTTTGGGAGCCGATGTTTTGAGTTCCATAACTTGCAGTCTTATATCATTAGTTATCTGCACTAATTGTTTATCTGTCACTGCCTTTTAATATTGTTATTGTATATTTAGATGATAATTTATTTGTATAGGGAATCTGCATATTGACTATTTCAGCAACCATTCCTTCATTGGAGCCAAAGGAATGTGTCAATTCTGTCTGTCCATCAGCAACTTTAGCTCAAAATACTGTATTCTTCCTTGGACTCTATTTGATTGCATTAGGGACTGGTGGGATCAAGCCATGTATTTGGCCAATTGGGGCAGATCAGTTTGATGATACTGATCATAAGGAAAGAGCAAGTAAAGGATCCTTCTTTAATTGGAATTACTTCACCAGTAACATTGGTGCACTTATAGCAACCACTGTATTGGTATGGACTGAAGAAAATGTTGGATGGGGCCTAGGATATGGCATTGCTGCAGCGTCTATTGGTATTGGAATCATAATTTTCTTTCTGGGTACACCTATATATAGACTTCAAAGGCCAGTGGGAAGTCCTCTTACAAGAATTTGCCAAGTGGTTTCTTCTGCTTTACGTAAGTGGAAATTGGAAGTTCCCCAGGACAGTTATCTGCTCTATGAAAAAACAGTGAACAATTCTTCCAATGAAGCAAGTGTTAAACTAGAGCATAGCGATGGATTGAGGTATCTCATAGCTTCAAATATCTGTTAATATTAAATTACACTGTCCTTGTGTTCCTCTGCTCAATACTTAAGATAGTATTAATTTGCTTAATATGTATCCCAAAATATGTGTCAAGAGAGAAACTTTTCTGCTATTAAGAGGAACAATTTATGGTAGTCGTATTTGAGGAACATTTTAACACAAACAAGTTTCACATGATAGAGTAATTTTTCTGATTTGGCAAAATAATAGCTTTGAGGATTCTCATTAATCTAATTCCATTCATTATACTGGCATAACAATTGAACGGCCGGCTTGGCTCAGCGGTAAGCTTGCTTGCCGTGTTGTGTCAGGTCGCGGGTTCGAATCAGTCTCTCTGCAAAAAGTAGGGGAAAGACTGCCTAGAGTATTCCCTTTCCCCGACACTCACGAAGTGGGTATTTGAACTGGGTCGGCCCCTTATACTGGAATAACAATTATCCTTGTAGGTGTTCTAGATTCTGTACATTGCAGGAAAAAAATGAAAATTTGATTCTCTACAGTAGTCATAGTAGTTAATTGCGCCGCATTAGTGCTGTGAGCCGCTCCGTATAGGCGTTGCGGTGCTTCACTGCAAGAAACCGCTTTGCAACGCCTCGGAACGCAACAGCGGCCATTGCGATCGCAAATCGCGGCCATATTGCTGTTATAAGACAAAATGTCAATTTTTCCTAAATTTAAATATGTAACAGAAAATCTGTAAAGGTTTGTAGTCTATCTGTGTCTCTTTCTGTCACTTCTGCTATCTTTGCCTTTAAAAAAATATTTTTTTTTTGTCATTATTTCTGTCATATATCTAGTCCGCTATTTCCATAACCCGCTATAGCATTTTTCGGAGCTGGCTGCGACATGCCGCAATCCGCATTTGATAACTTTGAAGTAGTACAATTTTTCCTTTTAGAAACTGTGTTAAGCTTTACTTTTGTCCAGGTTCCTTGATAAAGCTGCAGTGATATCAGAAGCAGAAAAAGAGAGTGCTGAAGTAACTAGTCCATGGAGGCTTTGCACAGTAACACAGGTGGAAGAGTTAAAGATTTTGATCCGCATGTTTCCAATATGGGCAACAGGAATCATCTTCTGTGCTGTTTATGCACAAATGTCTACATTGTTTGTTGATCAAGGGAAGATGATGAACAGAACTATTGGTTCTTTCACCATTCCTGCAGCCTCTCTTCGAACTTTTGATCTCATTGGTGTGATTATTTGGGTTGTTATTTATGATAGAGGGATTGTTCCAATTGCAAGGAAATTCACTGGCAAAGAGAGGGGATTCTCACAATTACAAAGGATGGGAATTGGCCTATTTATCTCAGTTATTTGCATGGCAGCAGCGGCTATATTAGAGAGCAAGAGATTAAAAATGGCAAGAGAGCTTGGATTAGTTGATAAAAAGGTTCCTGTACCACTAAGTGTATTATGGCAGATACCTCAATATTTCTTGATTGGTGCTGCAGAGGTATTCACATTTGTTGGACAACATGAGTTTTTCTATGAGCAAGCACCAAATTCCATGCGTAGTTTCTGCAGTGCTTTGGCACTTCTAACAAATTCATTGGGGAATTACCTGAGCTCTTTGATTCTCACTATTGTTGATAGCCTCACAAGCAAGGGTGGTAATTCTGGATGGATAAAAGATAATTTGAACAAGAGCCATGTTGACTACTACTTCTGGCTTCTAGCTGTACTCAGTTTCTTAAATATGTTGGTGTACATTGTTTGTGCTACAAGGTACAAACAAAAGAAGGCTCATTATAGGACTTTTCCTCAAGGGCATGGTTCGTGACTGCAAGCATAGTTCTCTAATGATTTGTTTTTCTTTTTACACCATAATGTTTTTAGAAAGATTACCAAACCTTTCTGCCTGTTTGGTTTTTTAATTTTTTGGGTTTTTAAAAATTATTTTATTGTTATGAAGCATGCATATTTTATATGTGGTGACTGGTGGTCATCTTGGTTGGATATTATGGATGTTGTTTGTGAGGGTTTATGGTTATGATCTTTGGTGTGCTTAATAAAAATGTAATCATTATACATAATGATGATGTATTGTATTATAATTGTAATTCATTTAGCTGTTAACATTTTAAGTTTTATGTAAGGACTGCTCTCCTATGATGAATAAAAAGAAAAATTGGTGACTTTTTATATTTTTATAGGAGTTCATATTTCATTTATCTTGATCTTCTTTATCTCTCGATACATATGAGGAACTTTTGGCCTTATTGGTCAAAATTAAAAAAAATATATATATATTCTTGATCTATGATATCGCAACTTAATTATCAATTTGATGAAACTAAAATAAATTAGAAGCTTACGGGCGTTTCGTAGAACATAAATTTTTTTTATCTGGGAATCACGATTTCCTATAATATGATGAGAAATTTTTTTTTTGGAATGCTATTAAAAAACTGTTTGGTTGGGCCATATTTTCCCAAGAATGTTTGGTTAAGTTTGTGTTTAATTAATTATGAAATATTAGTGGGAACGTGAGATTATTTTATAAAAATAACTCCACCTTTACTTTTCTATTCTTCACAACTTTAACAAAGTAAAGACGGAACGGTAACCATTGTGCCACTATTCCCACACAAATTTACCTAAATGACACGCTCTTGAACTATTTTCCCAAACTGTCACGCAGGCAAGGTCGCTTCTGACACAGGCGAACTATGCATGATGATGTGTCAGGAAGCTGGTGGTGTCAGAGTTCGCTTCTGACACAGGCGACCTTTATTTTTTATTAAATTCGCCTGGTAGGCGACCTCCATTTTTTTTTTTAAATTTGATACTTGTTATCCACTAAAAATGTGACACGTCAGCGAACTGAGTTCGCCTGCGTCAGAAGCGAACTTGTCCCCGTGGCAGATTGAAAAATAAGACTGCTCGTGTGACATTTAGATAGAAAAGTTAATGAATAATGACATTTTGATCAATTAGCCAATAAAGACGAAGCTATTTTCGGAAGTGATGGATAAAGTACGATTTATATTGTTTTCCTTCTTAAAAAGGGACGGACACGTAGCAATCTCAGGGCTAAATTAATAACAAGGTTCGTGCTTTTTTTTTTTTTTTCGTTTCCCCGGGGAACCCAAAATACTAACAAATTTGTGAAACTTTTATCTTGGACATTGGGTGCTATTTTACACGAGCCATACAATTCTGGGAAAAAAATTTCTTGAAATATTTTAATATCTTCTGTTACCAAACACATCATTTTAGGATACCCGATATCATTTCCCCAAATAAGGGAACTATTTTTCTTATGTTACATAAAATAAATATTATTCCCTACACTCACACTTTTCAAATGGGTCCCATGAGATTTTTTTCTCTCACCTTTAACTTTTTTCTCTTTCTTATTTATTGTTTGAGTATAAGATAATATTTTTTTATACAATATAAAAGAAGTATTACCCATAAATCATTTGAGGAAACCGATACCATTTTTTCAAACAACTTAAAATATGCCTGTTACCAAACAGGCCCGTGGTGTGATCAAACTATCATGTTTTAACACATGATATATACGATGTAAAGTTGCAGAACATCAGTACTGCTGTTGCATCTGGGTACTATTGCCATTTAAAATGAGATACTTGTATTCTATAAATAAGTTGCCAGTGATTGTTTCCATTTTTCTCTCTACTCAGCGCTGATATGATAGTGAGTGTCTTGTTTCTATTGAATGGATTTGGGATTATGAGCACTTCAAATATTTTTGTAAAGTCTACTGTGACTCAGGCACCCAAGACCCTTTTGTGTGTGTACTAGGTAATAACATCATATTGTCCGAATTTCATTCCCTCTTCCATCTTTATTCTATCTCCATATGTAAATATTAATTACTATTATAAATAATAACTAATATATAATAATTAGGATAGTAGATAAAACATCTATCATTATTTTAAAAATTGGAATTGAATGTATTAAATTAAGGGTTTACATCTATCATGTCACATGACACCAACAATTTTTTCACACACACAATATTTTGTGGGGCCCACACTTTCTAAAGCAAAAATAAATAAATAATAATAATGCACGCAAAATGAATCTCTATAACATTACACAATCACTCTTCCTACAACTTAACTCTTATAAAACCCTTAAATTAAATAACAATTGACATTATAATTTTTTTTCTTTATCTGACATAATTTTGAAAATCCTAATAAATTAAAAAATATCAAATTTATTGTCAATAATAATAATTAATTATTAATTTTTTATTTAGTTGGGTGAGTAATACGATAAATACTCCATTATTAATTTAATGGTAAAATTATTAGTAAAACATTATACTTGTTATGCTATATTTTCAAAAAAAAAAAAAAAAATTTATCAATAAGTCAATATACACTGACACTGTTATTGTTTTACTTTCAGTAGTTCCGAGGTGTAAGAAAGGAGAGGTTTATGTTTAATTAGACGAAATTCTTGATCACTTAAAATTCTCAAACTTTATTAAATATTGAATTATTTGGGATGAATACAGGAAAGAAAATAGAAAAGAAAATATAATTATCAAATTGTACAATATATTTTCCATTCTTGAATTTACCTAAAATATCATTTACTGTGTTAATTATTATTTAATTTAATAAATTAAATATCAATTTAAAAAAATAATAATATTTATGTTATTTAAATACTAATTATTATTATAATATTATCTACTTGCAATCGTTGCCCCTAACATCTTCAACTTTATTAGGATTGGTAATTAAATTGTGGATTTTGTTCGAGTTAGTTTTTCTTTTCTTTTTTTTTTTGAATTTTAAATTTTGATAAGAGGCTACTGACCGAAAAAATTTAATATGCTCCAGGACCACTGAATCTTTTGGTGCTCCCTCTCACAACATTAATTTTCTCTTTCCTTTTTTACCCTTATTATTTTCTCACTTTTTCCATTTTACCTTCCTATTTACACTAAGGGACCACCTAAAAATGGTGGTCCCGGTTCACACAAAATAACCTCCTACTGACCCATGTACGATATCCAACAAGGCTTTGGTGAACAAGTGATTAGGCTTATGGTCATTGTCATAGGCCCATTTCGATTTGGACCTAATGAGACATTAGGAGGCCCAAATGGCCCGACCCAGTCTTCAACAAAAACCCTTGCCGAACCGAATGATGGCAACGTCAACTTGTTCCGCAGCAACATGTCTCTATCTGACTCTCTCTCTCTCTCTCTCTCAGTGTTTAATTAATGGCTAATTAACAAAACTGCGTTCCAACTGCTTGTTGAATTGGGTGAGTGGAAAAATGATGATAATAATAACAATAGTAATAGTAATTGTTTGTTTCTTTGGCTCATTTTTTATTTTATATGCAGTTTCCTTTGTCACAGACTTTAACCACTGTATCTTAGTTGTTTAACTGTGCTGGCCAGGGTATACAAGAGCAAGAAAGCTTGAAGATTTTGACGGGTAAGATTGAATTCCAGACTCCTCATTCATTCTAGCACGTTGCCCCTATCACACATTCACATTCACCTTCAATTTCCTTTTACAAACATTATCATGGGTAGGAAGAATGGCATAAAAGATATGAGATTTATACTTCTTATGCAACATAAGAATAGTCTTTTTATGTTACACTCACATAGTTTTAGTTTTACGTAAGTATGTGTGTTGCAAAAATTCTCATCTTATCTTATCTTATCTTATGTGACATAAGAAGTATAAACCCCAAAAGATATTTAATATATGAGAACAAAAAAAAATCCTTGTAACATTGTAACAATTACATATGTAACTTACAAATGACATAAGATAATTTAGGCTCTATACAGAGTGTTGCAATTGATCAAAATTATTCACATCGTATCATACAGTGTTGTTGCAATTTTCAACAATTTATTGCATCAGATAATTTAGGCTCTTTTTCTGATTATTGTTCTATGCACTTGTCCCTCGTTATGATTCAAGAGATATTCCACAAGTATCTCATTCGCCATCATCTTCATCCCCAAAACATGCTCATGTTTATTAAAAAATTATGAATTAGGGATGGATTTAGAAACGAAATATAAAGAATCATTTTGACATAAAAATTTAAGTTTGTAAGTGATGAGACTTCAATGATTTTAATATTATATTTTTCTAACACATCATTTTACACAAGAGTCCTTTAAGTTTGAAGTGTGGATGTTGCAACTAATTTAACTCAACAATTTAAGCTTATAAGTGATCAACCTTCGATGATTTATATATTATATTTCCCTAACATGTAAAAACAAAGATGTTATGTTAAAAGGGCGTGATCGGTGAATCACCCACCCTGGACGGAAACGTGAATAAATGAACTCCACTTCCACTTTCAATGTTGGGAAATCGCTATTTTTACTTCTATTTGATAGATTTATTAGTTGATATTCACAATACTTTTTTTTTTTTTTTGGTACATATATTCACAATACTTATTAATTGTTACTATTGTTTGATATATTTGTTATTTTTGTTTTCACAATCTTTTTTTTTTTTTTTTTGATAAACTGTTTTCACAATCTTTATTATTATTAAGACTTCTTCCTAGCTTACATGTTTATGACTATGATGGTTTATATAATTATAATTACTATTAGGTTCGGACTAACTTCCATTGGTTATGTGACTTTGATAATTTATATGAATGATGATTATCAAGTGTAAATTTTTTTAAAGAAAATTTATTTTGTTGAATAATTTATGAATAAATCAAAATTAGAAATGAATTCAAGGACCAAATATATTTATCCCTAGTAAGGACAAATAGGTTTTGTCCGAACAAAGACCAGACAAAATTCTTCCCTAATGGACGAATTTCACCCTCTTTCAAATTATTTTTGTTGGTCAGATTAGGTACAAAAAAAATGTATATTAGAGACTTAACCCGTTTTAAATAGGGACAAAATTATATTTTCATAGCAAACTATTAGCGAGGGAATATTTTCCCCTCTAAACTCTATTCCTAATTTGTTTAGGGGCAAAATTATGTCCTTTAGATACGGATGAGTTCCTTCCTTAATCCATTTTTGGGTGGTGTAACTTTCATTAATTAAATTATGGGAATAATATCTGTCATTTTAAAGGATATAACCATATATCATTTTAGATCCTAACCGTTGATTTCCATCCATCAACGGTTATAATTTATTGGATCAAAATTATTAATTAATTAATAATAAATTTGGCTCATTAAGTTTGATCCAATAGATTATAACCGTTGATAGATGAAAATCAACGGTTATGATGTAAAATGATATAAGGTTATATCCTTTTTTTCCCCATAAATTATTATTTATTGCTTCTGCACGTGACAAAGTATGTGGTCGTGGTATAAATACAATGTAACAAATAACAAACATATATTTGAAATATCCTTGTATCAAAGTCAAGAAATTCTTTTCTTGATTCTTCTAATTCAAATATTTTGGATTCTCAAACATTAAAAATGAATTAATTAGTTATGTTAAAAAATTTACTTAATAATTGAATGATAAGTTAAAAGAAAAAATATTTTTAATTAAAATATTAAAGTACAATTTGTTTCTAGACTAGCAAAAAAAAAACTACGATCTACCTTCTTAGGGATTCTTCTTGATCCTTCAATTCAAATGTTTAGGATTCTCATTATTAAAGGTGAATTAGTTAATTATGTCAAAATCTTGGTTAATAATTGAATGACATATCAACAGATAAATTATTTTTTAATTCTTTCAACAGACAATTTTATTTTTTAATTAAAAATAAATTATTTTTCGCATTTGATATATAATTTAATATATTTTTTTGTAAGTTTTTTTTTTTTTTTTTTAACATTTCTATTCTTAAAAAGTATTCCACTATTCCCTCACTATACAGTTTAAAAAAGTTTTTCTAGAGAGCGTGGCAAGTTTATCTGACCAATTTCACATAACAGCTATGCTAAAATTTCGGGATCACTGATAAGCTTGAAATGGTTGGACTGATATTTTAGCATACATGTTAGCTCCTGGAATTTGCAAGCATTATATAATCAGTTTAACCTTATGGTCCAAAATGCTGTGAAACAAGCCTTCAATAACCTCATTTATTGATTCTCCTAATTTTAGGATGTTAATTATAAGCAAGTGTTGACTCTTACATCCATTGCAAATTTAACATACAAGTGTACTCTCAACCACCAATGTGAAGGGAATAAGGCCTTATAAGCACGTTTCTAAACATGCCTTTTAGAATCAATATCCATGAATCAAAATCAAAGATTCTTCTCTTTATTTTATTAGAAGAATGAGTATCTACGATTCTCCTGTATACATTGCAAATGTGACATCCATTAATTACAAGAGTTGACATCTGTTCGATCGTGTTGAACCGTATAAGGATACCTTATGGGTATGCATTATCAATGGACATGTAGCCAAGAAGTGGGTATGTGCACAGTGTTAGTAGTAATAGTAAATAGATGAAAGTGTGTAGTCTTTAACCTCTTGTTTATCATAATTACCTTTTTAGGATTGGCCTTTGAGATCTCCCAAATGATATGAAATCAGCCTTGATTGATGGGGATAGGAATCTTATCCCTTGAGATTATATGGTTGTGATATCCTATCCAATCTTAGTAGTAATATAATTGTTAGGATATGAATCCAATCCATAACAACATCCATTGTAAAATTAACATACGAAACGTTTTGAGGTCACAAATGTGAAGTGAACAAGTACAACTCAACAACAAATGTGAAGGGAATAGGTTCTGAGCATGCCTTTAGCTACTAAACAAAATTTTGGAATCACGCCATGAATATTTTAGCATACATGTTAGCTCTAGGAATTGGCAATCATTTTTTTAATCAGTTTAGGTCGTTATCTTAAATGCTATTAATCACGCAAAATTTGTTTTCAGAATGGTGGGTTTCAACTTCTAATCTCATAGGAATTTTATGGTTATAAAAATAGAATGCTGATAATGATGGATGTAATGAAGACAGTGGGTGATATTAAATCACTAGAGATTTGAATCCATCAGAATTATCACTGTGCAATTATAGATATTTAAAACAGACTTACTTGGAATCAGATGATGGAACAGAACAGCCAGAATGATAGAACAGACAGAATGATAAGTGCAGTATCGGAGGAATAAAATCTGAGCCCACATAACGTGTCTCCTTAAGACAATTTGCCCCCTCACTGATGCCAAAGGTTGATGGACACTTGTCTCCCAGGATAAAACGGATTCCGTCTGAAGAATGGCGGCACTACTAATCAACAGCCCAAACGAACACTAACAGAATGCCAGAGGAGATCATACCAGAGTATGAACTGCAACATGCAAACCGGAAGGAGAAAAATTCCGGCAGAGTTTAAGTGCAGGAAAAATGTGGTACCATTTTCTGAAGGTATCAGTGTCTATTTGTAGCCACGGTCATGTTTCAAAAGGCACCTATTCGACGACGAAACAACACATCCGTTGAACATGAAAAGACACATTCTTTCAATACGAAAAGGCACCAATTCAAGGATGAAACAACATGTCCGTTAGGATGAAACAACATGTCCGTTAGGATGAAATAACACATCCGTTCGGATGAAACAACACATCCTTTAGGATGAAAAGATACATCTGTTTGTCGACGAAAAGACACACCCTTTCACTACCAAACTTCTTATTCATAACCAATAGATTGTCTACACAATTTATATTTATATATATATAAATTCCAACAATGGACACTCACGAGAGATTAACTTTTTATCCCCACATCAACCTTTATATTTGCCATCTCTCAAATCTCTTGGCATGTTGAGACAGTAGAGCACAAGAATGGAACATTTGGAGGAACCAAGATCAGTGGAAGATGGCCTTAGTCAGGTTCCTCCTTAGCATATTTAATCATGTCATTTGTATATCATATGAACAAGAATAAAAGAAATGATGTGCTACTTTGACATATTTTAATTTTTTTTTATAATATTATTATTTATATTTTGCAGTGTAACTGTGAAGACTCTGTTCACACTGGAGATGGGTCGGTAAACATCAAGGGAAAGCTTTCTATCAAGAAGAAAACTGGGACGTGGAAAGCATGCCCCTTTGTTCTTGGTGATAAGCTGTTCTAAGTGTTGGTCTTGTGGAATGTATCCAATAGTATATTTTGAATTTGACATAATCTATATATGACGCAGGTACTTTCTTTTGTGAACGTTTGGCATATTATGGGATTTCCAGTAATCTTGTCATTCATCTCAACACGAAACTCCATGAAGGACTTGTTCCTGCTGCAAAAAACGTTAACACTTTTCAGGGAACAAGCTATGTGACCCCTCTCATTGGATCCTTCTTTGCTGATGCTTACTGGGGAAGATATTGGACAATTGCTGTGTTCTATGGAATTTATCTCATTGTAAGCTCAATTGAAACTATGATTTTATGATTTTCTCTATTCTCTAGTTGAAGTCCACATGGATTCTGTAGTATACAGTTGTACTTTACACACAATGTTTTAGTTAAGTCCAATATCCTCCTTCTCTTCCAATTATTTTGAATTAAAAGGGGTGAGAGAAGCCGCTGATCCTTCCTTGTAAAATTTCACTCCTCCTGCACAGGATCCTGAATATGTTCTTCAGTGGAAGGTCTTCTACATTGGATTATGTCTGTGTTATCCAAAACTATAATACCACTCCTTGTGAAACCTTGAGTTATATTTTTGCAAATAGGCCTTTTCCTAGATTCGAGTGAGTGACCTATTGGTCACCGAGAAACAACTTTACCATTGCTCCAGGCTTGCATTTTTTGCTATCTAAAACTATGCATGGTAAACTTTGTTTCATGTCTCCTAGTTTGTATAGATGATTTGATGATGGTTTATTCACATGCAATGGATCAAGTTAAGGTTGAATTTCACATATTTTGTTTGGGAGCCAATGTTTTGAGTTCCATAACTTGCAGTTTTATATCATTAGTTATCTGCACTAATTGTTTATTTGTCACTGCCTTTTAATATTGTTATTGTATATTTAGATGATATTTATTTGTATAGGGAATCTGCATATTGACTATTTCAGCATCCATTCCTTCATTGGAGCCAAAGGAATGTGTGAAATCTGTCTGCCCATCAGCAACTTCAACTCAAAGAGCTGTATTCTTCCTTGGACTCTATTTGATTGCACTAGGGACTGGTGGGATCAAGCCATGTATTTGGCCAATTGGGGCAGATCAGTTTGATGATACTGATCATAAGGAAAGAGCAAGTAAAGGATCCTTCTTTAATTGGAATTACTTCACCAGTAACATTGGTGCACTTATAGCAACCACTGTATTGGTATGGACTGAAGAAAATGTTGGATGGGGCCTAGGATATGGCATTGCTGCAGCGTCTATTGGTATTGGAATCATAATTTTCTTTCTAGGTACACCTATATATAGACTTCAAAGGCCAGTGGGAAGTCCTCTTACAAGAATTTGTCAAGTGTTTGCTTCTGCTTTACGTAAGTGGAAATTGGAAGTTCCCCGGGACAGTTATCTTCTCTATGAAAAAGCAGTGAACAATTCTTCCAATGAAGCAAGTGTTAAACTAGAGCATAGCGATGGATTGAGGTATCTCATAGCTTCAAATATCTGTTAATATTAAATTACACTGTCCTTTTGTTCCTCTTCTCAATACTTGAGATAGTTTTTTTTTTTTTTTTGGTGAAATACTTGAGATAGTATTAATTTGCTTAATATGCATCCCAAAATATGTGTTACGAGAGAAACTTTTCTGCTATTAGAGGAACAATATATGGTAGTCCTAGTTGTGGAACATTTTAACACAAACAAGATAGAGTAATTGTTGAGATATATAAAACCATTAATGTAGCATCAGCCAATAGCTTAAGATTTTGGGTTAAATTGGTTCTTTACATGGTATTAGAGCCTCGGTGTACCGGGTTCGATCCTCACCGTCTCCCACTTTCTTTCTACTGGAATTTCTTTCTTCGCACAGGTAGCTGGACTTGTGTATTGTCCACCCTTCAAGCCCAGTGGACTCTCGTGTGAGAGGACGTGTTGAGATATATAAAACCATTAATGTAGCATCACCTAATAGCTTAAGCTTTTGGGTTGAATTGGTTTTTTACAGTAATTTTTCTGATTTGGCAACATAATAGCTTTGAGGATTCTCATTAATCTAATTCCATTCATTATACTGGCATAACAATTATCCTCGTAGGTGTTCTAGATTCTGTACTTTGCAGGAAAAAGATGACAATTTAATTCTCTACAGTTGTACAATTTTTTCCTTTTAGAAACTGTATTGAGCCTTACTTTTGTCCAGGTTCCTTGATAAAGCTGCAGTGATATCAGATGCAGAAAAAGAGAGTGCTGTAGTAACTAGTCCATGGAGGCTTTGCACAGTAACACAGGTGGAAGAGCTAAAGATTTTGATCCGCATGTTTCCAATATGGGCAACAGGAATCATCTTCTGTGCAGTTTATGCTCAAATGTCTACATTATTTGTTGATCAAGGGAAGATGATGAACAGAACTATTGGGTCTTTCACCATTCCTGCAGCCTCTCTTCGAACTTTTAATCTCATTGGTGTGATTATTTGGGTTGTTATTTATGATAGAGGGATTGTTCCAATTGCAAGGAAATTCACTGGCAAAGAGAGGGGCTTCTCACAATTACAAAGGATGGGAATTGGCCTATTTATCTCAATTATTTGCATGGCAGCAGCTGCTATATTAGAGAGCAAGAGATTAAAAATGGCAAGAGAGCTTGGATTAGTTGATAAAAAGGTTCCTGTACCACTCAGTGTACTATGGCAGATACCTCAATATTTCTTGATTGGTGCTGCAGAGGTATTCACATTTGTTGGACAACATGAATTTTTCTATGAGCAAGCACCAAATTCCATGCGTAGTTTCTGCAGTGCTTTGGCACTTCTAACAAATTCATTGGGGAATTACCTGAGCTCTTTGATTCTCACTATTGTTGATAGCCTCACAACCAAGGATGGTAATTCTGGATGGATAAAAGGTAATTTGAACAAGAGCCATGTTGACTACTACTTCTGGCTTCTAGCTGTACTCAGTTTCTTAAATATGTTGGTGTACATTGTTTGTGCTACAAGGTACAAACAAAAGAAGGCTCATTATAGGACTTTTCCTCAAGGGCATGGTTCGTGACTGCAAGCATAGTTCTCAAATGATTTGTTTTTCTTTTTACACCATAATGTTTTTAGAAAGATTACCAAACCTTTCTGCCTGTTTGGTTTTTTAATTTTTTGAGTTTTTAAAAATTATTTTATTGTTATGAAGCTTGCATATTTTATATATGGTGGTCATCTTGATTGGATATTATGGATGTTATTTGTGAGGGTTCATGGTTATGATCTTTGGTGTGCTTAATAAAAATGTAATCATTATACATAATGATGATGTATTGTATTATAATTGTAATTCATTGAGCTGTTAATTTTTAAGTTTTATGTAAGAACTGCTTTCCTATGATGAATAAAAAGAAAAATTGGTGACATTTTATATTTTTCTAGGAGTTCATATTTCGTTTATCTTTATCTTCTTTATCTCTCCATATCGACTCTATGAGGAACTTTTGGCCTTATTGGTCAAAATTTAAAATAAAAAAAAAAAAATTCTAATATATGACACATATCTTAATTACTAATTTAATGAAACTGAAATAATTTATGAGCTTAGTGTGCCTAAACTGTAACACTAGGGTGGGGAGTGATTGCCGGTGCGAGAGGGCATAGACAAGGAGCGGCTCCTGATAGGCTTCCAGCGAGGGTTACATGCATGGATGAATCGAATCGACACATGAAAGAGAGGGATTCCAAAGACTGTGCAGGTGTGAGACTGCACAGTTTGGGATAGCTTATAAGAATTAATTTGTACTACCTATACTAACAAGATGCATCTTTTTTTCGGTAGCTCGGAACGGAAGAACTCCACAGTTAAGCGTGCTTGACTTGGAGCAATTCTGGGATGGGTGACCTCCTAGGAAGTTTTCCTAGGAAGTATGCGAGTGGGGAAAAAACACACCGAAAAGTCTCGTGTTAGTATATAGGGATAGTCGTTGATTCTTGAGGCGGCCGGAAGTTACATAAACTATCACGTGACGACACATGATATATATGATGTAAAGCATGAGAGCATTTTAGTATTTGAAGAGATTTTTTTAAATATGCTCTAGGGTTTTTTCTTCGGGAAAAAAGATTTATCTTCAACGGAGACAATTTTTAGGTGAGATCCATAGCTTAAAAAAAAAAAAAAAGCAACAGTCACTGTGTTATCGATGGGTATGTGAGAGAATTATTCTCCTTTTATCGCTGAAGCCTAACATTTCCCTACTTATATTTTATAGTAACCGTTTTCATTCTTCTCTCTTCTCAATTCTCATGCCTACTTGATAACATAATGGCGCTAGTTCTTATTTCTATTGGAATTAAATTCATTAAATTAAATAAAAATTAACATTATAAATTTTTTTTCTCTATTAACGTAATTTTGGAATCCTTATAAATTAAAAAATAAATTTATTGTCAATAATAATAATTTGATAATTAATTTTTTTATTTTGCTGGGTGAGTAATACAATAAATACTCCTTTATTAGTTTAATGGTAAAATTATTAGTAAAACATTATACTTGTTATGCTATGATTCTGACTTTTTTTTTTATCAATAAGTCAATATACACTGTCATTGTTTTATTTTCAGTAGTTCCTAAGAGTAAGAAAGGAGAAGTTTATGTTTAATTAGACGAAATTCTTGGTCACTTAAAATTCTCAAACTTTATTAAATATTGAATTATTTGGGATGAATACGGGAAATAAAATAGAAAATAAAAATTAATTATCAAATTGTACAATACATTTGCCATTCTTGAATTTACCTAAAATATCATTTACTGTGTTAATTATTATTTAATTTAATAAATTTATATCAATTTAAAAAATAAAAGTATTTGCATTATTTAAATACTAATTATTATTATAATATTATCTACTTGCAATCGTTGTCCCTAACATCTTCAACTTTATTCGGATTGGTAGTTAAAATATTGTGGATGTTGTTCGAGTGATAGTTTTTTTGTTTTTTTTTTTTAGAATTTTGAATTATAACCTTAAGAGAGTAAGAGGCTACTGACCAAGAGATTAGGATTGGGGCGATGGTCATCAGCCCATTTTCAATTGGGCCTAAGGAGAATTTGGAGGCCCAAACGGCCCGACCCACTGTACAACAAAAACCCTTGCCGAATGATGGCAACGTCAACTTGTTACGCAGCAGCATCTCTCTATCTGAGACTCTCTCTCTCTCTCTCTCTCTCTCTGTGAGTGTTTAATTAATGGCTAATTAACAAAACTGCGTTCCAACTGCTTGTTGAATTGGGTGAGTGGAAAAATGATGATGATAATAATAATAGTAATTGTCTTTCTTTGTCTCATGTTTTGATTTTATGTGCAGTTTTATTTGTCACAGACTTGAACCACTGTATGTTGGTTGTTTAACTGTGCTGGCCAGGGTATTCAAGAGCAAGGAAGCTTGAAGATTTTGACGGGTAAGATTGAATTGAAGACTCCTCATTCATTCTAGCACGTTGCCCCTATCACACATTCACATTCACCTTCAATTTCCTTTTACAAACATTACCATGGGTAGGAAAAATGGCATAAAAGATATTCAATATATGAGAACAAAAAAATAAAATAATAAAAAAAATCCTTGGAGGTATATCTAGTTTTCTAACTGAAATTTTTTTGACAACCTTTTTTCCTATTTGGAGTTGGCAAATGTTTGCACAATTTGAAAAACTTGTTTGTGCTTGTATCCCAATTTCATTGTATAAAAACTTTACTGTACTAGGGTTGTATTCCAACTGAGTTGGTTCGGATCAAACAATTGAGGAACCAAGAGATCAAATTTATCTTCTTGGGGAAGATTTGGTGGCTTGGCTTGTAATGTGGGAGATCAGTAATATATTGCTCAGTATTAATGCTGATCTGAGATTGTTATCCTACTTTCCACCTGACATTATTGCTAGGCATTGAGGTTACTAGAAAAGAAGAGTGGGCAAAATAGATACCCTAGAATAAATGATAGAATAATTACCTGTTTGGCAGCAGCAGCCACCAGCCTTGCTTAACTCACATGGCTAGATTATAAGCAGATAATCCTTAAGCCCCATATCTCTATCCTCTTTCTCCACCCATAAATGTTTCTATGATAAGTGATAGCCTATGAACTTTAAAAAAATTGATTGCAAATATTACAGACCTATGAATGTCATCAGAGAGAGTGGAAGGTAATTTGAAACTGGCTATAGAGTGTAAAGGAATAGCAGTTGGGTCAGATTTGGGAAGCACCACTTTTCCTAAGTGTTTGTAGTAGGTTTTCATCCCAACTTGCTATTCACCCCTCCAACTTTGCTTTACAGCCAAAAAGGCTCTGAATTTTTTACAATAGATGGGAAACAAAGGTATTTTTCCCGTTCCCCAATGTTACAAATATAGATTTTGGCATCTATAGAAGCCTTCATCTTTGGGGGTGTGTTTTTACTGAAAAACAAAGCTGAATTATACAACTTGATCTTCTGCCCAGTCATAGCTTCATAAGTTTTGACTAGGCTTAGCAGGTGAACACATTCCTTCTCTGCAGCATTACAGAAAATAATAGAATCATCTGCATTATTTTGCAAATAGAAGATATGATATCATAGATACCTGCGTTTTACTCTTACATCATATAATTTTCACTATGACCCCATTTACTGAAAAATTAGAGAAACTCAGAGTATAAGATGAATAGAAAAGGTGAGAGTGGAGCACCTTGTCATATCTTTCCTGCTGCCTTGAAATAACCAAAATGTATACCGTAACGATATTAAAGAGTAATAAATTGTGATTATGGAAGCCTTGCCTTCAAACATTACTTCTTTAATAATAAGCTATTCAGCTTTGGGCACTTTAAGGTGGTCTACTGACTCAAATTGGGTGTTATGACTTATTTGCACTATAGACCCTTTCTTGGATCTTTATTGAAAAGAAAAGACAAACCAAGAAAAGTACTTATCTATATGCTATTGCAAATTTACCATAATGCTTTCTTAAGAGTGATTACTCACTCTATAATCCTCATCACCTTTTTTTTTGTTCAGCTTGCAGCTATTTTGACTTCTTTGAATTACTCGGAGAATAGGTAAAAGGAGTGCTTGTTGTACAGTGTGTACAAAACCTGAAAGGCTAATCTGTTCAGGCTGCCCTTTGATCTCAGTAATGTCCAGCGAGAAAATATTATAAAGACAAAACACTTCTTAGTGTCAGAGGTTCTGTTGAAACTCGAAGAAAGTGTAACCTCCCCAAGGTTACCTATATAACTTTGGGAATCAGTGATTGGAAAATACTTAAAAAATTTAATGGGTGCTCCAAGTTCCCTTTTGAAGGTGGAGGAAATACAAGGAAGAGGGAGGGGAATGGTTGCATCGCAGCCTCTTAAAGCTGGCCAAATTGTCCTCAGAGACTCTCCCATCCTGCTGTATTCTGCATTGCCCTTTATCACACGGTCTTTGTCATCGTCCTCCTCTGCCTCAGCCTGCTGCTTCTGTGACCACTGCTTCAGAACCTTGCCACCATCTTTACAGGGAGATTCTTTATCATCTGCTGTTTTATGCCCTTCTTGTTGCCACCATCGCTTTTGCAGTTCCAGTTGTCTATCAAAGGCAATGAACTCCTCCCATTCTTCTTGGGTTTGTCAAGCATTAACCCGTCTCCAATCCAACTCTCTACTGCTTGAACAGCCCTACGAGCGCCAAATCCAAGCTCGTTTTCTCATTGCTGCCTACAATCTTGCTTATATTTCCCCCTCAGGATTCCAAATTATGCTTTCTCTTCAGGGTTCTCCTGATGATGCCACCATTGCTGCAGCTCAGTTTCTACACCCCCTTATTTCATCCCTCTACTCATTTGCTCTCATTAGCCCCCAGAATGGAGTTTCTTTGGAACTTACTTCTGCACTTCTGGCCAAGGATAAGTTCAATGCCTTTGGCATAATGCAGCCCTTCTCTGTAGATGATGACCAGAGGTCTGTCAGAGCTTATGGTATTTACCCCTACGCCTCCTTTTTTAACCATGACTGCCTTCCCAATGCCTGCAGATTTGATTATGTTGACACTAATCAACCTGATGACAGCCATAATACTGACATTATTATTAGGATGATTCATGATGTTCCCCAAGGCAGGGAGATCTGTTTGAGTTATTTCCCTGTGAATGAAAACTATTCTAGTAGACAAAAGAGATTGATAGAAGACTATGGTTTCACCTGTAATTGTGATCGATGTAATGTCGAATCAAATTGGTCAGATAATGACAGTGTCGAAGATAATGCCGAGGAGGAAGAAGAAGAGGAGGTTATGGATGAGGACCAAAATGAAACTATGGCAGCATCAGGCACTGATTATGATACCCATGGAGATAATAATGATTTCCCGCATGCTTATTTCTTTTTAAAATACATGTGTGATAGAACAAATTGCTGGGGAACTTTAGCTCCTCTACCCCCACAGGGTGATACTCCATCTAATGTCATGGAATGTAATGTCTGTGGCAAATTGAAGAGAGACGATGATTTTGATGTTGATAAAGGGCAAGATGGAGCTCCCATGGAGGACTGAGCAGCTAGGAATTAGGATGCCACTTTTGTAAGTATCCTGCATTCCTCTAAATGTTTAGATTATTTTTATCCAATTTGTTTTTTTGGCAACATCTTTCGGTTGCTTACACGATTCTTTATTTGCATTTGCTCATGGATTTCATTGCCCTACAATTTCCGCATATATCTTAGTTTGCCTGTAAACTTTTTTCCGTTATGTTGTCAAGTGAGTAGTTGTTTGGTTTTCTTGTAGAAAACATCTGTCGAACTGTTACAACTGTAGAACTTATTTTTGGAGACTGAACCTGTTTTTTTATGTTCTAAAGCCTTCTGATGTATGATTTTGTTGGTAGATAAAAAATATCTTCATTAGTTACATAAGATATGAATTGGTTACCAAGGTAGAAAAAAATGGCTAGTCCTTTTGTCCATATGGATACTCTGAAATTTAATTGTGTTATTATAATTTCTTTCTGGTTTGAACATGTCTTGATGATGTTATTGAATTACTGCCAAACTATTAGTCTTGAGTCTCTGCTCAAGTTATTTCTTAAGTGAAAGTAATTCACAATGTTTAATAACCGTAACAAGGGAATGAATGAAGAGTAGGAAGAGCTTTTGATCTATAAGATGATCTAGAATTGGAGTACATAAAAAAAAAAAAAAAAAAAGGAGTAACCCTTATGTTAAGTAGTTGGCTTAGTGAGTATAAAATAGTCAATTCAAATGGGAAGTTTCCAGGTTTTTCTTTTTTAGATAAGTTTTCCCCACTTATCAACCCCTTTTTTGTAATCATTTGCTTTGGAATTTTAAAATATGCTTGTTACTTTGTAGAAACTATCTATTTGTTCTTTATTGTTATTGGTTTCTTCACATTCTTTGAATTTAATTAGTGTTCACTTACTTGTTTACGTCAATTATACATGGAAGGTTCACCACTTTGTCTAATTTGATTATGACGTAATTTACAACATTAATTCATTGTAGGTACTGTTGCAGGCGGATGGAGGGAAAGGAATTCTTCCTAGATTTTGCGCAAATTACACTCTGTTCAAGCCGAGACCAATTTTTAGAAATTGGAACTCAGGAATCAAATGGGGCTCTTTTGTGTTCTTTTTAACAGTAGTGTAATAGTGTGTCCTATGCTTGTGGATTGTTGCTTTATTTAAAATTCAGCTTTAAAATTGCAGGCAAACTATTAGCATCTCTCTCTCTCTCTCTCTCTCTCAATATATTTTTTGAATAATAAAATTCTCTTGCATTAGCACAATGCTTGGAAGTATTTATTTATTTATTTATATGATTTTTAATTAAAAATTAATTTGTTTGTCAAAAACAGATCAAGTAATTAAAGAAAAAATTAATTAAAAAATGTCGATAAATGAGATATTATCACATCTATGAGTAACACGTGCAAGCCTTAGGTAAAGTTTAAGGAGTTTATATACATTTCTTCTTTTGCAAATTTTTCTAGATTTTTACTGTACAATATTGTAGCTAGATGTCTAAGACTAAATATTAAAGGAAAACCTTCCTTCCCCGTCGAGTAAACCTCAACAAAAAGTTCAATCAACACCGTTTGGAGATTTAAAAAAAATTTGGGGCTATTCGAGTGAAGCAAGGTGAAGGGATAATGATCATATTCTCACCTTTTAATCAAAAATTTATCGGATTGCTATGTTAGAAAAAAATTTTGTCAAAATGTCATGTCACAATCTCGTTAATCTGACAAGCGGGAATTGATTGGACACGGGGTAGCATCTGAATGGTCAACCATTCTAGCTGAGCAGCCCAGCAAAAATGACATAATGTTGACACGTGACAAAAGTACATGCATTCTCGCTGAATGATTGACCATTCAGACGCTGCCACGTGTCCAGTCCATTCCAGCTTGTCAGATCAGCGAGATTGTGACGTGACATTTTGACAAAAAAAAAATTCTTAACGTGACAATCCGGTAAACTTTTATTAAAGGGGTGTCAGTTTGGTCAATATCCCCCGGATGAAACCCAAAGTAGATCCCGTGTGGTTCCCTTTTTTTTTTTTTTTTTTTTGGGTAAATCGTGTGGTTCCCCTTTAATTGGTGAAAGAAACCCTACTTTCACAAATTTTGCACAAGAGCCTTGAGGGAAATCAATATCAGTTATACCTGCCACAAGGAAAAACCATCAACAACTTCTACCAACTTAACACCTGAATTTTAATGCCCCATTGATTGATGGCTTTATAAAATCTCCAAAAATAGTCATTCTGTATTAATACAAAGTAACTTGTGAGATTAAAAATAGCGATAGCCGATACTTCATTTGGTACCATCTTTTTTAATTATTTAATTTTAGGATCAATAGCTAGGTCCTTAGATTTGCACTTTGACCTATCATTCCTCTCTCCATATTAGGTCATAAACTTTCTTTGTTAAAGAAAAATTAAATTGAGATTTAATTATATATATGCCAATTATTAACGGATTTTTGCTAAAAATAAAATGTTTAAAAAATGAGATGATGATGAGTACTAATTCGTCAAAGTCCTAGCTACCATTCGGTGTATACTTTTTAGGGCTTTATAAGCGTAGTTTGTGTCTCTTTTTGTTATTCCTATGAATGATAAGAAATTAATATTTTTAAAGAAAATGGGAAGATTCGTTTATAAAAGAAATTATTCCTTTATTATTATTTTTCCTATGAATAGTAAGAAATTAAAAAATCCCATGCTATGATTAAAATTTCATTCAATGCTCTCGAGTTCAATTAGCTAAATCTCCCATTCCCATGAATGCCTGAACTGAAGTACTAAATTTTTAGACATCATCATTGTTTGCCTGTTTCATCTAATACGCAAGTTGATATAGTACTCAGAAATTTGTTGCTGGGAATGTATATGGAAATTGCACTTTAATTTTGAAACTTCAATGAATTCAAATTTCCTCCATCTTTCATTGTTTTATTTTATTTTTATTTGCATCAGGGTATCAGCACAGCTGGTAGCCATGTGACTAATCCCCCACCCCGGGTCAACGCACAAAGCGGTAAAGGGTTAGCCACAGGATGCTTTCCATTCACAAGAATTGGGGATCGAATCTCCAACCACTTATTTAAGAGACGAAATGTTGAACCATCACGCAATGGGTTACCATCTTTCATTATTTGACTCATATAAACATCATGCTTCTAATTATATACCTGTCTTGCACTTCTAATACTCAAGTTCATAAGCTAGATATGCTGTTCTTGCTTGAACTCCAATTTCATTTTATACATCAAAATATACGAATTCAAATATAATAAAAAGTAATCATATCAGAAAAGTTGTTAAATAAAAAGCCTCATTTAAAACTTAATCAATTTTGACTCGTGAAGGAACCACACAAACTTGGCCACTTTTGACTGCCGTTAGATTGAGTGAGTGCATCAATCAATATCCACACAAACTACAATGCCAATGAGAAACAAAATTCCACACAATTGAAACCATTCAAACCCTAGGATCAAAAAAGGTGGTCCCTAACACCAAACCCATGATTTATTTCATCTTCTTCTACTCATCTTTTAAAAACATGGACCCCTCAACAGCATGCCATTGGTGGGACCCCTTTATTATATATGACACCTGTCAAAGATTATTTTCCTTTGTGGTGGAAGATATTACTGATATGACACCCACATTGGGTGAGAGAATGTGCAAGAAGAAGAAAATAAAATTTTTTAAATGGACCCCATTAGAGAAACGGTTGGTAACCATACACCATACCATAACATACAAGGGTTAAGGACGAAAAACCCACAAAAGGAAAAGCTGAAATTTGAAATTATGTTTTCTTTGGGGACATGTCTTTTCCTCAGTACCCTTGCTTTTACATCTAAGAGCACAAGCACAATATGATAACCATTGCAATTATTTAGTCCCCCACATATATAACAAAGGAAATGAATTTCAAAAAAAACAAAAGTGAACACATTTTCAGAATCCCAAGAAACAGAACATCCACTTTTTTTCTTCTTTGCCTTGGTTGTTGACTGACTCATACTACTACTACTGTTTCTTAAACTCATCCAAGTCTCCATGCTTTTATGTTCCCTTCCACAACTTGTACATAAATAGACCCCTCTCTATCATTTTTTGTAGGCACCAAGGCACAACACTGTAGTATACACACACCCTTTGATAACACAAGATGAGTGAGCTTCATTCCCTAGCTTTACCTAGTTGCCTCTATGGTTCTTCCCTAGGTTGGGATTATCACAACCTTGGAGTACTCAACGCGGACAAAATGTCTTTAAGTACATTATATACTTTTCTTTCTCTTTATATATTCTATCTATCTATAATAATGCTCCTTTGATAATGAAAATAATAATGCTTATGGTTTTTCAATGATTGTTGATATTTCTATATGCAGTTCCAGCTATGGATGGAATTGAACCATCATTCTCACATCAAGAATCTGATTTCTCAACTGGGTATCTTGAGGATGCTTTGATTGAATTCGGTGAACGTTCCAAACGTAGACGCTTGCTTTCATATACTGATGAACAAAGCTTAAGTTTCATTGATGATTTTGAGAAGGTAGAACTTTATATACTATCTGTTTATATTTTCACTTTATATATCAGTTTTGAAATCCTTCTTGTTCTCTTGTAATGAGACTTTATATTTATATCTTCAGAGTTTATGGAATTTCAACCCCACATGGCACCAACCTGAAGAGAACTTCTACTGCATGAACCAGATAGAAAGGATTTGTGGATTTTCAGGTATTTTTTTTTCTGCTCTTTAGTCTATAAAACTGTGTTTTATATATGTTATTATGTAACTGCTTGTTACATGCATTTATTTAAATGATGATCAATTTGGTTCAAAATGCTTTTATTGCAATCAAAACAAAAAAGAGTATACTTGTCACATTTGTAATTAATTTATTGAGAAAAAGGATCCCAAAGAAAAAGTAAAGAAAAGAAAATGAAGGGGAATTATATATATATTGATAATTAATGTTGATTGTGCTGCTTCCTTTTCTTTTTC
Organism: Gastrolobium villosum; assembly: GCA_032173675.1. Taxonomy (NCBI): domain Eukaryota; kingdom Viridiplantae; phylum Streptophyta; class Magnoliopsida; order Fabales; family Fabaceae; genus Gastrolobium; species Gastrolobium villosum. The sequence continues at coordinate 111,685 of JAVKPL010010398.1, read as the reverse complement.
TTTTTTTCTTTTTCTTTTCATTTCTATTTTAGATGATCAATTAAGCACATTCAAGAGTAGCATCAGCGAGGAACCAAACATTCTTCAATCAGAAACTAAAACACAATTAGAAGAGACAATATCAACCTCTGAATCTCCAAATTCATCCTCATCTTCATACAAAGAACCAGTGACATCAAAAACCACAGTTTTCCCAGAAGGTATATATATACAACCCTCTATTTCTCTCTTTACCATTCCTGTATTTTCTTTATACGGCAAGGAACCGTTTACAAACTTTTTTTTGAAAGTTTTTACAAATTACACTATCTTATCCCCGGAGAACATAGTGTAACCAGTGTTCTCCCAGTAGAAGATAGTATAGTCTGTAAGAGTTTGTAAACAAAAAGATTTGTAAATATAAACTGCCCCTTCTTTATATATATTTAACAAACAATGATCATACATAATATGTTAATTAACATATATATGATGGTTCATGTGTGATGGTTATAATTAATAATGAGCAGGAAGTGATGATGAGAAAAGAAAGAAGAAGGTAATAACAAGAGTGGTATATCCATTTGCATTGGTGAAACCAGGAGGGAGAGAAGGTGATGTGACATTGAATGACATAAACGAAAGGATCTTGATGGCACCAACAAGGCCAGTGAAGCATCCAGTTGGGGACTTTGCATGTCGGCCATGCGTGTCCGCAGAAGGTCCTGGACTTTCAGGGAAAGCAGTGGTGGCCCTTACTAGAATTCACACACAAGGAAGAGGCACAATCACTATTATCAGAACCAAAGGTTAAGCAGTAGTACTACTGCATCTGCATCTGCATCTGCATGTGTGTTATGTGTTATATGGCTAGCCAGCTTTTGCTTGAAGCAGCTTTTTGGGGCCTGATCATTTTATTGCTTCGTTTTCAGTCCTTCCAATTGTAAAGATGGAAAGTGATATGTATGTATGTATATCTATGTGTATACACGAAATAAAATAGTTCAATCTTATGTTAAAAGCTGTTCTTCTCTGATATTGAGGAGGCCCAACATGAACAATTATTTGAACTGAACTCATTTGAGTTATCTGGGGTAACAAAAATAAAAAAATTGGGAAAGAAATAAAAAGAATATATATATATGAAAAATTGGGTGTCCATTCAATGAATACAAGGTTTTGTCCCCGGTCACCGCATTATAATTATGTCCTCCAAAAAATACATAGTTATAATAATAAAATTGTGTTTTTTTCGCTTTTTATGTCAGTAGATAAGTTTATGAAGAAAGAAAAAAAAGAAAAGTACAACTTTAATATTATAATTATATATTTCTTGGAGTATATAGTTATAATATGGTGACTGGACAACACTTTATATCTAATGACTGAATACTCAATTTTTCCATATATATATATATATAAGATTAAGAAGTTTTACTCTCAATTTCAGACGTAGTTGATTTTCTTTCATAAGTTTTACCCATCACCTTATGGGTGTAAATGGTTGTAATAGGCCGAATGTGGCCTGATCTAGGTTAGGTCATAGGCCCCTGTTATGCCGTCTGCCCCATTTGCACACCTAATAGAAATTAATGACTGAAATAGGGAGTGATCCTCCCTGAATCCCCAATATATATATATATATATATATATATATATATATATATATATATATATAGGGTCAGGATCATTTTACACTAATGTAAGTTATACTCTTAATCTTGTCCGTTAATTCCACTTATATCTAAGGGCTCAAATTTTTTAATAATATGAGCCATTGGATACAAGTGGATCAATGGTCAAGATTGAGTGTAAGACTCCTAACTCTTATACCGGTGTAAGAATATTCTGCCCCATATATATATATAAGGTTTAATATTTTTAGTTTTGTAGCAAAAAATTTCTTTTCGTCATTTATATAAAAGTGGGTGGATCACACTAATTTTTTTCTCTTTCATCTCTTTTAATATGGGACCCAACTTACACCGATGTAGGAATTATAAATTTACATTAGGGGGAGTGTGTGTGATCTTTTGACTCTAGGGTAAGACATATAAGTATGTATGTCTTATTTCCTATCTCAAATGTTGATTTCCATCCCTCTAACGATTATCTATATCGATTAATTAATTACTAATTTCAAATAAATCATAATTGTAAAATGGATGGAGTGTGTGTGTGATCTTTTGACTCTAGAGTAAGACATATAAGTATGTATGTCTTGCTCCCCATCTCAACTGTTGATTTTCATCCATCTAACGGTTATCTATATAAATTAATTATTAATTTCAAATAAATAATAATCGTAAAATGGATGAAAATTAACGGTTGAGATAGGGAGTAAGACTCATAATACAAGTCTTACTCTAGAGTCAAAATATCTCTCCTCGTATTTATATGGGTTAAACATTTTTACAGCCACTTTAGATAAGGTTGTGTACAGCTACCCCTTTTTAACTAAGTCTGACCAGTAAGACATAAAAATTGCATTTTCTCTCTCCGCTAAGTTAGTCGACAATGTCTGAGAAGAGAGAAAAAAATAGATATATTGTTATACCTATATCTTATTGGTCAAATTTAGTTAAAAAAAGGGTAGCTGTAAATAATATTATCTAAAGTAGCCGTAGAAAATACTTATATATATATATAGGGGCAAGATCATCTTACACCAGTGTAAGAATAATAAATCTTACATCAGGTCTTAACCGTTGGTTTACGTGCATCTAACGATTAAGATTTATTATGTCTCATTAATTAATTAATTAATAGTTCCCAAAAAATTTTAACCGTTAAATGCACGTAAATCAATGGTTAAGATTTGGTGTGAGAATTATTTTTCTTACACCGGTGTTTGTTGACCCTATCCTATATATATATATATATATATATATATATATAAGGGAAGGATCTATTTACAAACATTTTTTACAAACACAACTATGTTCTCCAGGGAGAACATAGTGTAACCTAGTGTTCTTCGATTAGAAAATAGTGTAATTAGAAAGAGTTTGTAAACAAAAAAGATTGTAAATATAACCCTCCCCATATTTATATATGGGAAAAATGTTTGTCATTTTAAATGACATAAAGTTATGTCATTTTAGGAAAGAGATAGACACAAAATAAATTTTTTTATTTAAAATTTAAATTTAAAAAAAACTCACTCACTTTCTCTCTCCCATGATTTCCATTTCTTGTGTCTATCTCTCTCCTAGAATGACATAACTTATGTCATTTAAAATGACAAACACCAAACCCTATATATATATATATATATATATATATATATATATATATATATATATATGGGCTTAGTGAGTATTAAGTGACTGGATGTAATTTTGGTCCAGTGCACTGTATTCTCCCGCGAGAATAGAGTGCAAAAAATATTATAATTATATTCTCCCGGGAGAATACTTGAAGAACACCATTATAATATTTTTGCATTATATTCTCGCGGGAGAATATAGTCAAAATACACTCACTGGACATTCCAGTGACTGGATTTTGAATTTTTCGTATATATATATATATATATATATATATATATGTATACATATAGGAAAAATATTTCTACAGCCACTTTAGATAAGCTTATCTACAACCACTCCTTTTTAATTAAATACGACCGGTCGACTTAGTTATAAGAATAAATCTGCTCTTTTTTCTCTCTCCTCAGACATTGTCGGCTGACGTGGCGGAGAGAGAAAATGCACTTTTAATGTACGACGGTCGTACTTAGTTAAAAAGCGTAGTTGTAGATAACCTTATCTAAAGTGGCTGCAGAAATAATTTTTCATATATATATATATATATATATATATATATATATATATATATATATATATATATATATATATATATATATATATATATATATGGCTTTAATAGCTCTCCGGTTGCTGCAGATCAGAAAATTTGCAGCAACACTTACTTCCATCATGATCCGGTTCCGTATCTTTCTTTTTTTGTTAATTTCTGGATCCGGTTTCGTATCCTACTATAATATATTTGCTGCAAATTTTTCTATTAGCAATGACAGCAGAAATGAGGAACCCTATATATATATATGGGCTTTAATGTTTATACAGTAAAGTATCTACATTTGCTCTCAAAACGACGTCGTTTTAGGTTGAAAAATTAAAAAATTATAATGGAAAAGACTATTATAACCCTGAAATAAATTATAATTACAAACATATCTTGATTTCCATCTCGAAATGATGTCGTTTTGAGCTCAATGTAGATAAATTATCTACGTTGATCGAAGAAAAAGCGAACCCATCATATATATATATATATATATATGACATACTTTTTGTTTTCAATCTAAGCAATTCATAACAATTAGAAATTATGCGATTACAAATGTCAGTGAGAAGAAGAATTCAGTACAAAAATCAGGATTTCCGAAATTCAATACAAATCAACATCACACGATAAAAAAAAGGCTGGACTCAAATATATAAGGAACCAGAATAAAGGATTGCTTTATTATAGAAGCAAGTATTCTTCCTCTTTTATCTTTTTCGCTTTCTCTTTATTGATAAGATAATACTACTTTTACAATGCAGACAGACAGAAGAGATAAGACAGTCCTATACTTAATTACCAACTCCAAAGGTTTCAAATTGACTTTTGTTAATATAAAGACAAACTTACAGCTACCCGAAGACTTTGGCCTTTTTCCTTATAAGAATTTTGGTTAATCTTTTCTCATTTTAAATGAGAAAAGATTCTCATATTATACACACAATCAAAATGTGGGTTCCATTTTTATTCTTTTATTTTTTCACTTTTTTATGGATTCCACCTATACATTGAGTGTGTGACATAAGAAAATTTTCTCATGTAAAATGAGAAAATTAATCCCCTATATATGCTAAAACTTAATTTAACTACATCACATCCCACCTTCATAATAAGTTGCCTTCAAATATATGCACATTCAGTCTCTCTGCAGTTACATTGTCTGGGTAAATTATATGCAATACCATGTAGAAGTAATTTTTCTTCATTTAGCTAATTAACATACGAGTATGATCAATTGTTTGTTAGTTGAAAAATATTGATAGGCTTAGATTCTCACAATATATGCAGACACACTAAAGAACAACAATATATGACAAATAGGGAGAAAAGTGTAGAGTGAATATCATGAACTATTAATACCTCAATCATTCGTCCTACACTAAATATTATAATGTAGTTTTTTAACACTAAAAGCGCCTAATTTTGTCATGCGCATTGTGATATATTATTGTAGCATTAGCATGTTCTTTACAGGTCAAACCTCGATTAATTTTAAACATTGCAGATTATAGACGGTATCTAACATGGGGTCCATCTATGAAAGAGTAATTGAATCATCAGCACTAATTTCTGAACCAAATTTCAGTCACACATTTGCATGCTGTGTAGATCCACTACCCTAATTTTATATTCTATTCTTTTAGCAGTGTTTGTGCTGCAATTAAAATTCAATTCATTGGCACATTACTTAGGGTGACCCCGACTGAAATTATTTTTTTATTTTATTTTTATATTTTTGGTAAGCACCGAGTGTTGGTATATTCAAGTATAATGAAATCTCACCTTAGTTAATAATGAGTTGTAAAATTTATATAAGTGGAAGGATTCATGGATCCAATATACTTTAAGATTTTATGTTAAGACATAGTATCAGAGTCAAACCCACTTAATATATGGTTGATTTAACTTAACCTATTGGCAATGATCTTTAGTCAAGGATCTTTGTTGAAATTTTGTTGGTAGAGTTAATTTTGAAAGATTGATATAAAATTAATAGATGTTTAAAAATTTGATGTTTAAAAAATTTATTTATATTTAGGAATGATATTTTACAAGTGAGTTTGGAAGATTTAATTTTGTAGCGCAGAATTACTTTAAAAGTGTAAATATGAGTATGTTTTAAAAAATTTATGGATCTCTCTACATGATTCTAGATATGTTATATTTCAAACATGTCTCATTTTCCAAGAGTTTCATGGCATTAAGAGTCTCTAACATTCCTCATACAAAGAATCATTTGGAATTGAAGTGTGGATAATTAATCCACAAGGGTTTATCATATAAAAGCCCTTTGAAATTAAAATATGCATCTACAATGCAATGACCCAATTTCTTTGTACTGAAATTTTTATTGAAAGAATGGGGCAACAAAGAACAAACTCTAGGCCGTTTTATTATTTTTTTTTTTTACCATATCATGAATCAACTATCTCAAAAATTGTTAGATAAAAATACATTAGTAATATATATATGGGTTTTATAAGAGTTGTGTTGTAGGAAAAGTGATTGTGTTATGTTATAGAGATTCATTTTGTGTGTCGGAGTTTTTTTTTTGCTACGGGCCCCACAAAATGTTGTGAGTTTAGGAAAATTTTTGTGATCATGTTAAATGATAGATGATAAACTCCATATATATTTAGCATGCAAACAATTACTTAGTGGTATTGATCGCATGACCCAAGCTATAGACCAACCTCACTTGTAGGGAACATTGTCACAGCTGTACGGCAAAAGTCTAAACATCTAATCTGACCTACATGTGTGTATGGTGGGAGCCATTGATGAATCAATAAGTGGGAGATGGATGCCTATTATAAATGTATGGTTTTGTCTCCTACAGCAACCATATGTTGTCATTATTTGGATGAACTTGCCTTTGTCTTTTTTTTTAAATATTTTCATGGACCTATCATCTTTTTTAATTGATTTCTGGACCGTTTGTCTTCCATCGCTATATTGTGAGTTTTATATCTTTCTATATAATTATTTCACACTTAAAAGTGTTATCATTTTTAGAAAATTTAGATGAAATCTCTATCCAACTTGACCACTAAGTAAATAACAGCAGGCAAGCATAGAAATTTCTTAGTGGTTGTTGGAAAACTTATCATTATGCACTAGTAAAGCTCCATAATGACTAGAAAATAAGAAACAAAAATATATTATAAAATGATTTCTTTGCTTGGGTAGTTGGATTATCACACATGGCAACACTATGATAGCTAGACTTGGGCCTTTTTTAAAGGTAATTTATAATCTATTTTATATACTTTTTTATAAATTAACGTAAATTTATTTTTGGAAAAAAAATTAAATAATAATATATGGAAAGAGAAAAAAAAATGCAATATACATTTCTACATCTTGAAAAACACTATTGAAATCCCAAGTTATCTTTACGTTGAAATGTAAAGACTTTCCTGAACCTACCATCAATTTCATTGGTTGATAAAAAGTGAGGATTCGTTCTTTTGGCGAGTGCTATTGATGGTGTTGGCTTTTCTAGGCCTTGGAATTAAAAAGGCAAACTATTTATCCATTTAATTTAAGGAAAATATGTTTCTTATATTATATGACATGTTAGTAAAATGATTTGACTACTGAAATATATAAAAAAAGTGGATATGACTCATAAAGGAAAAGAGAGAAAGAAAAAAAATGTATTCTACCAACTTTTTTATGTTTTCAACATGAAAAACCCATTCCCTTTTTGTTTGTAAAAAAAAAAAAAAAACTCATTCCCTTTAATTTAAGGGTTTTATAACAGTTATGATGTAGGAAAAATGATTGGGTTATGTTATAGAAATTTATTTTGCGTGCCAGATTTTTTTTTGCTACGGGCCCTAGAAAATATTGTGTACGTAGGAAAAATTTTATGGTCATGTTAAATGATAGATGATAAACCCTTAATTTAATTAAGAGATTATCATGTTTACATACTACAGATTTTATTAATTTTGTTTTTTCTACAAAAACTGATCTCATTTTTACATTCAAATCATATGTGTCATTATAAAAAATATTGTATAATTTTTTTATTTTTATTTTTTAAAGTTATTTCTTTTAATAGTGTCAACTATGAAGCACAGATACTTCAAAAATCCTGACGTGTCGTGTTCGACACTTCCCGACACTCTCGGACACTCCGACACTTCCCAACACTTCAACACACGTTATAGAAATTCAAAAAAGATTTAAAGGTTGCGTTGCGTTGAGTTTTTAGTTTCAACTATTAGATTCATTGGATTACGATTACCATTTTATTGAGTTTAATATAAATATTTGTGATATTTTATGTTTCTTTGCAAAATTTATGAATATTATAAGTTTAGATTCATTTTTTTTTGTTAAATTATTAAATATTAAATTAATATACACTACATAAATTAAGAATATTATTTAATATCAAAACGTGTCCTAACGTGTCGAAATCTAACATTTTTTAGAATTTACGTGTCGGAGTGTTGTGTCGTATCGTGTCACGTGTCCCGTGTCGATATCGGTGGTACATATCAAGCCCATGATAGGGATAAAAAAAATGAAAAAAAAAAACTGAGTGATTTGTAGAATTAGCACTTCCTCGTGTACTTTGACAAATTACTGACATGATCTCAAGTCTCGACTTATTACTAAAGTGACTTATGTGTCAAAACCGTAGTTTAAACAAAATATCATACATAATATAACTGCTATTCTTGAACTTGAGTTCACTTAATTATTGATTACATTTCTAAATCCGATATCAATATATTAATAATGACAAATTAAAAATAACACTAATTTTCAAATATTGCACCTTTTACATTTCTTTCCTCTTTCCGACATTTAAAAATGCAAAAAAATATTTCTGCAATTAATGCAGATAAGTTATCTGCATTTACTTCCAAAACAATGTTGTTTTGTGATTGAAAGATTAGAAAACTATAATAATCCTGAAATAAATTAAAATTACAAAAATACAATGATTTCCGCTCAAAACGACATAGTATTGGGCTTATTGCAAATAACTTATCTACAGTAACTTCAAAAAAAGTTAACCCTTGAAAATAATTATCTTTCGAGATGATAATGTTCATAATCAAAGAAGAAAAAAATTCCAACCCTAGAGTATGGCACATATGGAAAGCGGACCGTGCCCAATGAGGGATCTTGTGAGTTGTGACTTGTGAGGGAGAAGAATTTTGGTGGTTGTGTACCATCATTAACTTAATGTTCCGGACCAATCAATTCAAATAATTACTGAAAAGAGAGAAGAAATGAAAAAAAAAAACAAAAAATTAGCAAGTACTCTCATCCCTGAATGGAAGGACCACATAAAACGTGGAGCACCAAATTTTTTTCCAAAGTCAGGAATTTAAATCCTAGGCGAAGCACTTTGGGACCAGTAAAAAAACTGTTTTGCTCTACTTCACGAAGGGGATTATTTCTCTCATAAGAAGTCTCGTCCAAATAGGACTAATGGCGCAAGTCACGGTCCTCTCTACAAATGCGTGGCCATAATTAAAGAGAGCCAATATGAGTGAAAATGGGTTCCACTCTAATGAAAATGATTCATGATTGTCTACTCAAGAATAGATTGTAGGGTCGGGGAACATATTGTTTAAGTTCAAATATTACCATCCTATTTTTTAATATGATGTTTCCGATTTGCTCACTACATATGCAGTTGATTCACTTATATCTGTAACGTACATAGGTTAGATTTCACCCGTATGAAACATAATTAACTCTAGCGATCCAAAAATACAAAGAGAAGTAAGTGAAAATAAAAGGTATCGGATTTGATCCTCACATGTCATATTTGAGAGAGGTTTAAATATTTTAGAGAAGTATATAAATTATTGATGGGTCTTTGGTGGGCCTATGAATTATCCACCTTTTATGCATAGTGGGCTTTTGTGTGAGGGGATGCGTTAGAGAAGTATATAAATTATTGTTGGACCTTCACTTAACGACTTAAGTTGTTGATTGAATTGGTTCTTTATAAATATTTTCGTCCTTGATCCGTCCCGCACTTTGGATTAATCTTATAGCTGACTAAATGAGTCGAAACTTGTGAAAATACAAAAAGAAGCTAACTCGCCTCAAAAAAGTAATTAGGGTTGGTGGGTTAACTAAAAAAAAGTTTATTTTTAAGTCGAGATATTATGTATAATTATCCTCGACTAATATTAATCTTGAGTTCTTTTACATCGAGATATTATATAACAATTATTTAGAAAATATCGCTTTTTTTGGTATAACCTGGAGGTATCCTCATTCAACTTCCTCCGGTCACATTTCCCTCGGAGTACGGCCTTGTAGGCTAGCCTCTCATTGGAACAGCGGGTGTATTGAGCTTCGCTACCGGAGGAAAGATGAAACTAATCCCCCAATCGAGGAGAGAGACACATCCTCTGACCCCCAAAGATTTTCCAAGAATTTGCTTGAGGCAGGGTTTGAACCCCTGACTCAAGCAAACCCTTAGGAGCTCAGTTGCCAAAGAACCTTGGGATACACCACCCCAAAAACTAACTCAAAGGGTGGAAATGCCCAAGGGTCTTATAAAGGCCACATTAGTTGCCCATACAACCAATGTGGGACTATATATCTCAACACGCCCCCTCACACGAGAGCCCACTGGGCTTGAAGGGTGGACAACATACAAGCCCACCTACATGTGGAAATTCCACTACAAAGAAAGTGGGAGGCGGTGAGATTTCGAACGCTCTGATACCATGTCAAAGAACATTAGGATACACCACCCCAAAAGCTAGCTCAAAGGGTGGGAGTGCCAAAGTTCTTATAAACTCCACATTAGTTGTTCATCCAACCAATGTGGCATTATATATCTCAACACGCCTCCTCACACGAGAGCTTACTGGGCTTGAAGGGTGGACAACATACAAGTCCACCTACATGTGGAAATTCAACTACAAAGAAAGTGGGCGGCGGTGAGATTTCGAACTCTCTGATACCATGTAAAAGAACCTTGGGATACACCACACCAAAAGCTAGCTCAAATGGTGGGAGTGCCCAAGGCCACATTAGTTGCTCATGTAACCAATGTGGGACTATATATCTCAACACGCCCCCTCACACGAGAGCCCACTGGGCTTGAAGGGTGGACAACATACAAGCCCACCTACATGTGGAAATTCCACTACAAAGAAAGTGGGGGACGGCGAGGCTCTGATACCATGTCAAAGAATCTTAGGACACACCATCCCAAAAGCTAGCTCTAAGGGTGGGAGTGCTCAAGGCCTTATAAAGGCCACATTAGTTACTCATACAACCAATGTGGGACTATATATCTCAACATTGTCAAAGAACCTTGGGATACACCACCCCAAAAGCTAGCTCAAAGGAAGGGAATGTCCAAGGCCTTATAAACTCCACATTAGTTGCCCATACAACTAATGTGGGACTATATATCTCAACACGCTCCCTCACGCGAGAGCCCGCTGGGCTTGAAGGGTGGACAACATACAAGCCCACCTACAAAGGAAGTGGGAGGCGGTGAGATTTCGAATGCTCTGATACCATGTAAAGAACTTTAGGATACACCACCTCAAAAGCTAGCTCAAAGGGTGGGAGTGCCCAAGGCAATATAAACTCCACATTAGTTGCCCATACAACCAATGTGGGACTATATATCTCAACACGCTCCCTCACACGAGAGCTCACTGGGCTTGAAGGGTGGACAACATACAAGCCCACCTACATGTGGAAATTCCACTACAAAGAAAGTGAGAGGCGGTGAGATTTCGAAGGATCTGATATCATGTCAAAGAACCTTGGGATACACCACCCCAAAAGCTAGCTCAAAAGGTGGGAGTGCCAAGACCTTATAAACTTCACATTAGTTGACCATACAACCAATGTGGGACTATATATTTCAACACTACCCTTGGAGGTTCTATCCTTAATCTTCATCTTCTATAAAGTGTGAATTATATTTGTGTTACGGAGGAAAATAGAAGAGATTTTATCATTGATACTTAAATTTTCAATATTTTTCCCTCACGTGTAAAACCCCATATTAGCTTACTCCTTCTCAACGGAACCACTGGCCTAAGTACTTAACATGTCTTTAATTAGCCAAACATTTTGGCAAAACTCAAATTAAACCATCAGCTCTAATACTATCACTCTTATATGCCAGAGAAAAGTTCAAAATTGGAAAGACGAAATCACTCGCACTTGAATTTCCTATCATTTAAGCATGACAACTAATAGTTTAGAATAAACTAACATTATTAAAATAGTATATATGTTATACATGCGATACTCAATAGAATCTACGGGAAAATATATTATTTTGAAGGATCAGTTTCTAACTCTGCTTTATTAAGATCTTAAAATTTGATACTTTCCGTCCTATATCAAATACAAAGCGCGACGCTTTGACTAGGGTAGGCTTGCTGATTAATAGATTGTTGATTCGACCTTTCTTTGTCGCACATCACATAGTTTTATTTTTCACAACGCTTTATTTAGGGTAGGCTTCTGAATAAAAAGCAATAATATTTTGTTTTTAGGCTTCTAACCTTTTTAAAACAAAAATATATAGTTGCATAGGGTTGCTTTAGGTTATTTTTGCCCATTACCTTAGGAGGGCTGAGTCTTTTCTAGTTTCGATTATCGGTTTACTTCGGGTTTGAGGTAAGAAAAAAAAATTAAATCGTTTAAATTCATTTGGATTTTTTTGATTAGATTTTTGATAAAAATTTCATCTAACTCGAACTAAACTGATTCAACTAAGATTGGGTTGGTTTGTTTTAGGCCGTTAGGTTAACATAAAACCACAAATTGATATATTTTTTTAAGAGGTAGGTTATACTTTTTTTATTACAACCATATCTTAACATCGTTCCACCGATCAACGGTTATGATTTTCGCAAATTAAACTCATTAATTAATTATTAATCACAATAAATGATAACCGTTGATTGGCGGAAATCAACGGTGTTAAAATATGGTTGTAAAAAAAGTTATAAGAATAATTTTCGTCTTCTTTTAATTTTTTTTATTTTTACCCATTATCTTCATTTTCTATAAAATCTTGAATTCTTATTCAATGTAATATAAAATAATAATTTTTTGCTCTTCCATAATTCAAGACGGTGATTAAATTAATTGCTGATGTAATATTACATTCTATTAATATTTAACTGTTTCTATATAGTTATACTTGGATATTCTTCATTAATCTCTTTACCTAAATTAGGATGACAAGGTTGAATATGTAGTAATTATAGTAAATATAACTCAAAACTCTTTGAAGTTTGGATATTTTTGTGACTCATTTGTTAAACAATTCTGAAAATATATATATATATATATATATATATATATATATATATATATATATATATATTTGGTAAGCTGACAAAATAATATAATTACTTGATATCAGATATTGAGATGCGATCGAAAATCCTATCACAAAATAGTTACCCAACATGCATAATCAAAATTGTTGAATACTTAATAGTTATTGACCTGACCAAAAAAAAAAAAAAGTTATTAACCTTACACTATACGTTTAAGTTATTTCAAAAAATCATCATATATATAATATCAATTTAACATATATTATTAATTATTATATATCTGATAGGAATATTATAAAAAATGAAAAAAAGTAATTAATATTTTTATTCCCAAAACAATCATGTTTAATTATAAATAATTGGATCCTAATTCATAGAACGGGTCTCTAATATTAAATATAAGAAGAAAAAAAAGATTACAGGAAATTAGAACACTAAAGAATTTTGCTTTACTCCTTAAAGACATGATATTTTTGGTATCTCAAATTAGTGTCTTGCTTGCTTCGATGTTTATGCATGCAAGTTTTAAAGGACTTTGATTTTTCTCTATAATTCACACTATTACATTTTCACAAGTATCAATACCATAATCACTTAATCAAATGAGCCTACATAATACACACCCTATAGATCATGACTTAATTTGTTTTTGTTAAAACAATAAAAGTTATAATTAATTGCGTTTTTCAATAGTTATAAAAATTCTAACATAATCATGTATTTATTAAGTTAATATACATAAGTTTACCCCAAAAAAAAGTTAATATTCATAGAATTTTATCGTAGATTTTTCTGAATACTCTAAATAAATTCTCTAAAACAACGCAATAACTCATTTTGTAATCATTATCAATTTCATAATTTGGACTTTAATATCAATTTTTAACATACAAATTGATTTTTAATTTGTTTCTACTGTCATTATCAACTGCTTGCATGTTTAGCTTTTGCTTAGCTAGCTTTTCTTCGTTACTGTGGTAACATTTGCAGTGTGGGGAAACTGCTTCTCATTTCTTTTCGATCGGTTCTCTTGATTTAGTGGTAAGATCATATTAAAAACCAAAAAGGATAGTTGAATTAGAAAAATCCAAAATATAAGTGAGAATATCTTATGCTTTTGCTTTTTCAGATCCTTTTCGGTGGAAATTAGATTCGACCACTTTCGATTTTAATAATGGTCCCCATATTCAACGCAAACAAATTCTAAAATTAAGAAAAGATATTTCAATGACGTCAGAAACGTCAAACCTTGACGTCAGAAGGCCACTATAAGATATTGGAAGTTCAATTATTCATTTTGTTCATTAAAACTCGGTGTTAATTCAAAAGTTTTTTTTTTTTTTTTTTTTGGTACAGCACGTTAATTTAAAGGTTCAGGTTGGGTGGATCCTTCACTGTTTCTGTTCTATTCTATTGCTCATTCTGAACCCAATTTGTTGAGATTGAAAAAGCCCTAATAAGAGCCCAACTAGCCATTTAACTATATATAAAACAGGCACCTAATGTGGATATCTGAAAGTTTAATGAACCAATTACCGTAGATTTTCGTATTGAAATTTGTTCAACAATCATTCTGTAGTAATCCTGAGGAACTTTCTACTCGAACTTCACCCTAGTTTTTTTTTTTCTTTGACATAAAATAATATTACATACACTCGTTTCCTCATAATTAATATTTATACAATTTTTATTATTTGATTATAACTGATTTTACTTTATTTTTTATATACTAGCATTTTGATTCTGTCACCTTACGTTTATGTTCGAGATGTCAATCTGTAAAATGTGTACTAATTAAGCATTTTTTTTTATAAATTAAAAGAGGACATGACTTAAACAAATCAACATAATTTCGTTAGTTTAATTACATCTAAAAATGAAATGTAAATAACTTTAAAACATCAGGGCAGTAGAGAGATGAATAGGACTAGGATAACTTGAGAAGAATTTAATAATTTCATTAAATAATTATTAATTTCAAAAAAAATTAAAGTAGTGAAATTTAAAAAAACAAAGAGTTGTGGGTAAGAAAAAAATACGTACTAATTAATGATAGCTGTATGCTATCATTAATTAGTAAATGTTTTTAAATAAAAATAACATGAAATCTTTATTTTTAACAAAAATTAGAAGTGCTCAATATTAAATAAAAACGGGGATTAATTATACCAAAAAAATAAAAAATAAAAACGGGGTTAATTTATAAAAGAAAAAATGGACTAATTAATTTCAAAAAAGATAACAATATTTAAGTGTAAGTAATAAAAAAAAGTGAATAAAATAATAATAATACTGATGGCATATAGTGAAATCACTTTTTTATGAAAAAAAAAAAGGACCACAACATTAAGGTATAATACTGGTACAAAAAGGATTAATAAAATAATAGTATAATAACATGGGGTTTCCTAATTTCATGTCGCGGGAGAGTAGCTATCTCCTACGGTAGACACAATCATGGGTGTAGTCCACTTATTTATAAAAACTAAAAAAAATTAAATTACACGTAAATAGATGAGTGTGTAGGTAAAAGATGTTATCTTATGTTGCATAAGATTAATATTTCCCTAATAACATATAACAAAATTACTTCAAAAAATAAAAGTCATTTTAATAAAGCTAACAAAAAAGTAATTTGACTTGTCGAGGGTAGATAGAGGCTATGAAGCACCGACACCTCAAAAATCTTGACGTGTCGTGTCCGACACTTCCTGACACTCCGACACTCCCTGATACTTCAACACGCGTTATAAAAATTCAAAAGAAGGTTCAAAGGTTGCGTTGTGTTGAGTTTTTAGTTCCACCTATTAGATTCGTTGGATTACGATTACCATTTTATTGAATTTAATATAAATATTTGGAATATCTTATGTTTCTTTGCAAGTTTGATGAATATTATAATTTTTGTTTCATTTTTTATTAAATTATTGAATAGTAATTATAACATGCCCTACATAAATTTAAAATATTATTTAATATCAAAATGTGTCCTAACGTGTTGAAATCTAACATGTTTTAGAATTAACGTGTCGGAGTGTCATGTCGTATCGTGTCACGTGTCAGTATCGGTGCTACATAGGATAGAGGTGACTCAAACCCATCACATTCATGTTAAAAAACAATAAAAAAAATCTTACTATTTATTTAAAGGTTCGTCCCTTAAGATAACTAGTCAAATTAATATTATTATCTTGAAAAGATTGATAACCTAACTGAGTAATTATTTATTCCACACTATAGGTTTCATTTATTTCCTGAAAGGGATATTTTTTTCAACATATATAAATTGAGATCCTTAATTAATTGATAAATTACATAGTTGAGGTAGTCAACCATATAATTTTGTAACAAGGTGTATTAGTATTACAACGTACTCAAATATTAGAATTACTAAAGTTTTCAATATGAGAACAATCTAATAGGCCACACGATCGTAATAGTCATAAGAAAGAACAAAGAATTCGGATACATTTAATTTACGGTTTTACTTCTCTCATGTAGTACGAGAGAAATTATTTTATGTTGTGAGATAAATTAAGTGGGGTCCACCAATTTTTAAAAAAAGAAAAAAAAGAAAAAAAAAGACACATCTTTTTATGTAAGTGTAACATGACAGATGAATTTCAGGTAACATAAGAGTATAATTTCTCTTTAATTTATTATGTGTGGAAGAACTAGTTTTATTTACCGGTTTGTTTACATTGGAAGCACGGCAAGGATAGAAGAATATGATTGTGTTGATTTTACTACTTACGTGAGACTAGGAGTGACAATTTTCAACACCACAAAAAAATCAGGTTAATCTATTTTGAAATTCGTGTCGTGTTCATATTGAAAAAAATTGACTCAGAAAAATTTATGTCATGTCATGTGTGAATCCACAAATTCAAAATTGACTTGAGTTAATATTCTTACACAGGTTATTCGTATCGTACCGTAAATAAGTTATTCATGTCTTATCGTGTCATGTCAACAGTATAATAACTAATATACTTTGGATTTCACATTGTGTAAGCCCGTAAATTAAACGGAGGATTTTATAAGAGTTATGTTGTAGGAAAAGTGATTATGTTATGTTATAGAGATTCATTTTGCGTGCCAAAGATTTTTTTTTTGTTGCAGGCCCCACAAAATATTACGTGTGTAGGAAATTTTTTGTGGTCATGTAAAATGATAGATGATAAACCCTTAAATGAATCGAGTTTATATTTGGATTTTAACTCAATTTCTATCCATATCCGTTTGTATTAAGTGTTTTTATATTTATGTCGAATTCATATGGTATTGTGTGGATTCGAATTGGCAGTACAATGTGAGATTCTTCTGTGGAGCTCAATCATGCATGTTATGGGCTTTGGTACACTGCTAGATGTTGTCTTGTTGTGGGCTTTGGTACACGGACAGTTGTCTTGGAAGGACTCTCCAGCTAGCACTGTGATCAAGTTGCAACTCTCACATGCTCGACAGGTCAATTAGGATATCATGTGACTTTTCTCAAACTCCGGATTTCTTCTTGTATTTGACGACTCAATTCTCTTCTTGTACTTGACGACGACGACCCACTACTGTTGCTTTTAGACTTTCTTCATTCCAATTGTTTTTGATAAGTTTTGTATTTCAAATAAAGAAAAATTAGGTAGAAAGATCAGAAAACTGACTTTTCATCCTTAGTACTTATCCTATATTATATTTTCGTTACATCATTGAATAGGTCATGTTTGACAAATAAAATATACAAATGAGTACATATGAAGCGGTCAAAGAGCCAGGTGCAGAGCCACATTGGATAGTTCGAAGTCAATCTAAATAATGAAAGCTGTGATTGAAAAGGACTTTAAAATTTATATGGGAAAATAATTAATGAAGGTCGTCCATGTGCCATGAACTATTAAGGATCATCTTTCAGTCAATTTCCTTACAAAATTCAAACCACAGAACGAGTAACGGTTAGAGATGAATCTTTACTTATACCTATTTATGATTATAAATTATAATCTCTCCACCCTCCCAAAAAGAGATTGCCATACACCAAGAACAACTCTGGGTAGAAACTTCTTTTGAAGTATTTAGAAAGAGGATGAGTTTTCTTAATAACTCAGATTAAGGAGATGCCTCACATTGTTAACAACAATTATTTATGTAATTAAACATATGTTTTCTATAACAAATTTATTAACAGCTTTTAAAAACAATTGTTTTTTCTTTTAAAAACATGATCAGTCACTTACTAAAGTTAATACCTGATGCGTGATCATATAATATATACACTGGAACTTAAAACAATCATTTTGTGCATCATCGTGTTTCATAACAAGATTCTTGGTTCACACTACTATTCATTTACACGTGCGCCCCATGGATTGTAAGATTTGTAAATTATTAGTTTTTGGTTGCTCACTGAATAACCCGAATTTTATTATTATAATTAACTGGAGTCATACGATACATACGACAACCTCAAACATTGGTCGGATCAATCAAAAAATGAAAAAACTAACCTCTCTCACAGACCCAAAGAGAAAGAAAAAAAGAGTGAGCCTCAAAAATGCTGAATATTATTATGATTAACATATTAATAATACGATGAGGGATATTCTCAGTACCAAAATTTTTCTCTACTACCTTACTACCTATCTAATCATTATTAAATTAACATTTTAACATCATCTGTCTTTGATCCAATGGTGATGTGATGGGTAATAAGTTAGTAGTAAGAATGTTTGGTAGTTATTTCAATTTACCATCCAAATTCACATTTCTAATTGACAAGGGAAGAATTTCACATTCATATTAATATCTTCTTCATCACATTAATTTTCCAAGCGCTGGATCAAAGATAGAAAGTGTTCTCTTTCTTTTTTTTCTTTCCTATCTTCTTACAATGAATACAGAAACTAACAGCGCAACGGCGAAAAAACAATGCCGAACAAAAATTGGGATGTTACTAAAACAGCAAGACACAAGATGAAGACAAAATTGTTGAAAACTAAAAACAAGATTAATTTGCTCTGTTCTTCTGGCACCACAAAACCTGACCTCAATAATGTCCATTTTGACGAGTTGTCCGTGGTCAATGATAACTAACAGTTACGAGGAATTAAGAACCGAATAAGGAATTCAGAGACGCGAAGCTCCATCTGGGAACACTAGAGAGGAGGAAGAAGGTTGATGGGAAGTGGTTGGTGCAGAAGAAGCAGAACACAAGACACAAGAAAACACCATTTTGAGGATCCTCTTTAGAATCTGACCCCTTTTAGGAACCAATCGTGGTGCTGAAGTTTGTGCAACCATTTTGTACTTTTTTGTGAATGGTAGAGAGAGAGAGAGAGTGTGTGAATGGTGACAACTAACAAGTGCCGACGTTGTTAAATATGAAGGTGTATAAGCCGCGTAAACCGAGTGAGACGCGTGTATTGTCAGAATTGTAATAGAATTTGGTAATATGGTATAAGAACTAAGAAGAAGAAGACCAATTCTAAAATGGTCCTTCTTTTTTCTTTGTATAAGTAAAGGAAGAAGAGTTAGCTGTAAGCACTTTTCGTAGTTATTGCGTTATTTGTAGTACGTCATAACCTGCACACTCTTCTTGTATTGCTCTGGGCTCATTTGAATGGGTCTTGCTTGATTAAATTGGGGGTTGTTCAGGGCTTCAGGTTCAGGGTCCATACCAAAATGGAAGACTCGGGGGACACGGTTGCTTTTATCATATAGAAATGCAATGACATGGTCTGGGATGGATACCAAAACGAATCTCGATACCTTAGAATAACTGGTGTTTGAACGAGTCACCGTCTCATGGCTACTTTGTTCTTTCTCTGTTTAATAATCAACATGGTGAGATACTTATTATTTCTTAATCAATACGATAATCACTTCTTATCCACTAGACCGGATAACTTGTGCTTTCAATTATTACTTAACTTTATCAGCCTAATAAGTTAAGGGAAAAAATAAGTATAATGTTATAGAAATATTGATATTTTATGTTGTGAAGACAATAATGAGTAGCGGAGCCAGGCTTTAATTTGAGTCCGCGCTAAAAAATTACATCTGTATTTATTTTTTTAATTTTAATTTATTCATATCATAATATATTTAAATTATGTTAAATACAGAGCACATGAGCATATTAAGGAAAATTATAATTTTATTAAGAGTAAATATCTTTTTTTGTCCCTCACAATATCCACGAAGTCCTTTTTGGTCCCTAGCAATAAAAAAGGACATCGTGGTCCATAAATTTTACAAATTAGGGAAACGTTAGTCCTTCTGTTAGTGGGGCTTTAACACCGTTTCTAACATCTCTGACGTGCACCATTAACTGCTGAGTCACCATGGAGGGAATCCACCTGGATAAAAACGACGCCATTTGCTACCTTACTTTTTTCTCTTCTTCTTCTCTCTAATATAGGTCCCCACCACGAGCACCCATGTTCATTACCATTCACCTGGTTTACCATTCTCCGCCGCCATCATTACAGGCTCCATGCAAAACTCCACCCTCTACCTCTCCATCATTATGTTAAGTTGGATGACTGCAAGATCTCACCCTTGGATAAAGGACCCATGTACTTTCAGTTGTTGTTAGTTCACCAGGAAGGCTCTTCAGGCGTTAAAGGTGCTGATAAAGAGAAACAGGGGACCACCCATTCACGAGTTTTAGAATTTACTGCTGATGAAGGTTCAGTGGCTCATTGGTCTTCCTCCTCATGTATGGAAAAATTTATTTTCTGAAGGCACTACAAAATCTCCATTGGTTGAAGTCCGCTTCCAAAAGGGACTTATGCAAAACTTCAACCTGAAAGAGTAGGATTTTCTGATTTTCCAAATCATAAGGCTATCCTAGAAACAAGTCTTCGGCAGCATGCTACTCTTTCTCAAGGTGACATTTTAACAATAAACTATGGAGAACTTGCATACAATTTAAGGGTGCTTGAGCTAAAACCTTCTTCAAGTGTATCTGTTTTAGAAATAGATATTGAAGTTTGTTAGAAAAGCAAACTCAATTAGAAGAATCTACATGCAGACAGCCACGTAACATAGTTAGCTGCCCTTGTATAAAAGTAAGTGTCATGTAGTAAGATATGTGTCATTGTATAAGAAAATGTATCATAGGTGTCATATTAGTTGTCCTAGTATGTGTCGGTTACAAGTTGTGCATGGAAAAAAATTAAAAATAAATGGTGGAGCGGTGGAAAACATTCGGTGGCAAGTTATAAAATAGATATAGTATGTGTTTTTAGTATGTATTAAAAAACAAGAGAATGAAAGGCTATGTAGCACGGACACCGACACGGGACACGTGACACGATACGACACGACACTCCGACACGTTAATTCTAAAAAATGTTGGATTTCGACACGTTAGGACACATTTTGATATTAAATAATATTTTTAATTTATGTAGTGTATATTATATTTAATATTCAATAATTTAACAAAAAATTAAATCTAAACTTATAATATTCATAAATTTTGCAAAGAAACATAAGATATCCCAAATATTTATACTAAATTCAATAAAATGGTAATCGTAATCCAACGAATCTAATAATTGGAACTAAAAACTCAACGCAACGCAACGCAATATTTGAACATTTTTTTGAATTTTTATAACGCATGTTGAAGTGTCGGGGAGTGTCCAAGAGTGTCAGGAAGTGTCGGACACGACACGTCAGGATTTTTGAAGTGTCGGTGCTTCATAGATGAAAGGGAAAAAAAAGTGTCATAGCACTTAGTAGGAAAAAAATTGTTAAGAGAGTCTTGTATTATCCATTCTCTATTGTTCTTATAAATTCCCAACAAAGTTGACATAGTTGATCCTGATACATCCTCAAAAAAGACTGATCAACATGTTTTAATGCCAGTTGTATTTGGGACGTCACAAACGCGAACAATAGATGAAGGAAAGTTTGTGTATTATAAATTTTCAATAAACAATGGCACTTGGGAGAAAATCTCTACCGGGAATTCTAGTGTTTAGGACAAATTAGAATCAGAGACAGATGGGGGAGACACTGATATTTTCATTTCTAGACATCCTGTCATATTTCCTACACGGCACCAGCATAAGTGGTCTTCCCATGATATTGGCTCAAAGACTTTGATTCTTAGCTCTAAAGATAAAAACTTAGGTGCAGGGACGTATAATATTGGTATATATGGCTTAAAGGGAATGACTAAGTACAAAATATAAGTCATGATCCAGGATAATTTCAACCAAAAAGTGGGTCAACAAGCATCATCTTCCATATCATCTGCAGAAATGGATATTCAACAGTGTAGGAACTGCAAGCATTACATACCCACTAGGACTATTGCACTGCATGAAGCTTACTATAGCAGGCATAATGTTGTCTGTCAGCATGTAGGCTGTGGAGTTGTTCTTAGGATCAAGGAGTCCAAGAATCACATTCACTGTGAAAGGTGTCATCAAGCTTACGCATTAGCTAGCAGCTAACGACCAAATTTATGGTACCATTACCATCTTTTCTCATTTATATTCCAATGCTCTGTTTTATAAAATATTTCATTGTATTATTCATCTCTATCTTCTAGCACCCTCTTCCTTGTGCTTTTACCATGATGGTGAGGCTAATCCAGTTGCTTTGCTTCTCTCCTTGGCCATGATGTTGAGGCATCTTCGGTTCTCTTCTTTTGCTGACAGACTTGAGACTGCTCTGAATCGTGTCATTTCAGAGTGCAAGTACAGGACAAAAGATTTTGGCGGAAACAACACTACCCGGGAGATTGTTGACGCTGCCATTGCCAACCTCGACTAAATGGGTGTTCATTTACCATTTTTAAGTCTTGCTGACCAGCCTTCATTTACCATGATGGTGGTGAACTGTACACGGGCGGTGTTGGTGGGGACTTATATTGGAGAGAAGAAGAAAAAAGAAAAAAAAAAGTTAGGTAGCAAACAACGTCGTTTTTATCCAGGTGGATTCCCTCCCTGGTGACTCAGCAATTAACGGTGCACGTCAGAGACGTTAGAAACAGTGTTAAAGCCCCACTAACAGAAGGACTAACGTGGGCCTAATTTGTAAATTTTAGGGACCACGATGTCCCCTTTTTTATTGTTAGAGACCAAAAAGGACTTTCTGGATATTGTCACGGACCAAAAAAGGTATTTACTCTTTTATTAAAAGAAATTTTTTTATATACAAGTGAGAATTAAATGCATAACCTAATACAACTTACTCGAATCTCTTACCAAATATATTTGTCTTTTTAGATAGGGCCAAGTTACAATTTTTAGTCCAAGCCAAATTATAATTAATTATATAATTATATATAATAAGTATAATTTATCAAAATTTAGCTCCCCGTTTGAGGCCGCCACTAGGGGTACTATGTGACTCCCCACTTATGATGACCCACCAATTTAAAAAAAAAAATCACAACTTTTGATGGGTCAAAGTTTCTTTAATAACATTGCTCATAAACTAATATCAGTAAGTTTATCTATCTTAACATGTATAGAGTAATAATGTATAATGTAAGTGATATTGCAGTGTTATTATAATTTATCAGAAGTCGTGATCAATTATTGTCACGCGATTTTTTTTTTTAAAAAAACTTTTTGTTTGTTATTTGAGTAAATGTTTATCCATAAAAAAATATTTTCTTAAATTATCTTTATAAATTCAATCATTCTTTCAATTTCAATAGTGGTTAGTGGTAGATTCGTCATGGATTTTGTCTAGGACAAAGGATAGCATATTCTACTTCTCCCGCCAAATTAATTATTCTCTCAATGTTTACTTCCAACTTCATCAGTCATCGTTTAATTAATCACCAAATCAATTATAGAGATAGCGTCAAATTTAAAATTGTTAAGCCAGGGACGATGGGCTGAGTATTTACTATACGGTTTATGGAGTGAGTGGAATCACTGCATATACAAATCAAACTTTTTCCTTCTGTTCGGTCTGAGTTGCTTAAGTGGGTGTTTTACCATGTGTTACGACACAAAATCTTACTCAAAAAAGTGGATAAACTGTATTCATTGATCTGAGAATGAAAAAAGTGATAAGTTACATGTATAGTCACACTTGTATAAAGAAAGAGCTAAAGACTAAGCCCTAAAGTAAAGCTTACGTGGCACTAAGTGAACAAATTGGCTAATAGAATCAGAAACTAATTAACCAATTGTAAAACAAAAAAGTAACAGATGAAGGAAATAATATGCGTGATAAAATAAAGAACCCCCACCCCTACCCAAGTTGGGAGGTGTATGTCAAAAAGACCCAACTTGGATATAAAATCTTGAAAAGAAGAAGGATGAAGCCCTTTGGTGAACACATCTACAAGCTGCTGGGCTAAGGAAACAAAGAATAGATTAATTAAACCCTTTATGATCTTCTCACGTGACATGGTAGTCAAGTTCGATATGTTTGTTGCGTTCATGAAAGGAGTGGTTGTGTGCTAAATGGATAGCTGCTAGATTATCACAATACACCATAGCAGGACCTGAGACCTCAATTCACAAATCATGTAGAAGGAAAGTGAGCAGCTGAATCTCATGAGTGAGTATGGCTAAGACACGACACTCAGCCTCTGCTGAAGAGCAACTTACAGTGCTCTGCTTTTTGGATTTCCATGAGATAAGAGATTACCTAAGGAAAATGCAAAATCTGGTGGTAGAACGCTGTGTATCAAGACATGTTTCCCAATCAGCATAGGTAAATATCCGGATAGAGTGAGGGCACTTTTTGATTTACTGGTGACCATTTGACATGTCTTAGAGCACAACAAGCTACTTCATAGTGGACCTTCATGGGATTTGCCACAAACTGACTCAGTTGTTGGACATCGAAGAAGATATCGGGTCGAGTATTTGTCAGATAAAGGAAACGTCCCACGAGTCGACGGTATGCTGCAGGGTCCAAAAGAGGCTCTCCTTGATTTTGACATAATCAAAGAGTGGGCTGTATGGGAGTGGAAGCAGGATTAGCCCCCAACAACCCACTATCTGAAAGAAACTCAAGAACATATTTTCGTTGATTTAGCACAAACACATTCTAAGAACGAGCCACTTCAAGTTTAAGAAAAAATCGCAAAGGCCCATGAGAAGAAGGGAAGGAGAGAAGTCACCACCACCCCACCTTCATCTTCGTCTTAAGTTATCCATAGTGAGAGATCAAGAAGAAGACCCAAACCCCCTTTCTCCTTTGATTTTCGTTACCCATAAGGAGGGAAGAAATTGAGTTTTCTCCGCTTTGATGCATGGGGTTTTGTCCCTTTCAAGTTTAAGGAGCATTAAAGGTGAGTACCTAAGATTTTAATGGAGTGTCACTAACTTTCATCAAAGGGGTTAGGGTTCCATGGTACTGAATTTGGGGTTTTGGGGTTCAACTTCATAAATATTGAATTTGATGCTTGAAACCTTGATTATATTGTGTAGGATTGTGGTTAGTATTGTTCGCGGTGAATTGGAACGACCATTGGACTAGGGTTTATACTCTCAAGACCTCAAGGATTTATGGTAAGTTTCCAAAATCATGGATTGGAGACATTGTATATGTTAAATGTTGATTATGTTGTTTGTTATGTGTTATTTATGAATAACCACCTTGTGTATAGATTGGTTTGTATTGGTGAATTGTTTGATATTAAGAGATTGGTCAAGAAGAGTTGTAGACAAAGCCTAGACAAAGTAAACTCTTGGACCCTTGGGGGGTTCTCCTTAATGTTCCACCATATACTCCAAGAGGATTAATGGTTTGTATAACACGAGTGTGTATTGGTATTGAAATTGGGTGTGAATGCTTAAGTTTGAGTTTGTGAATATGTCATTTATGGTTGCATGATTGGGTTGATTCTCCGACCGGTAGAATTTGATTCACACGAGCATTCCAAGGATGGCTAATGGTCCAAAGGGATAGCTTGAGTGTGAATTATACCAACATTCCGAGGATGACTGATGGTCCAGAGGAATGTTTGGTCGGTGTTGATACACCTGCCATGGATATATGCTGATTGTTGTGAGCTTGTATGCTATATGTCGTTTGATGCCTACATATTATGGAAGTGAACTCAAGGTTGGAGGAGTCTCCATTGATCCTGAGCTTACTAAGATTGTATTTCAACCCATGCAGGGATTATTTTGTAGGTACGTTGACTACCGGAGATTAGACGTCCCTTGGCAAGAAGACAAATTAGGATTGATGGCATGCTTTAATTATTGTGTTCCCTATTGACATAGTAGCATGCTAGGACCTTGTTTTGAGTTGTGAATTGAACAATGGTATCATGAAGGATTTCATATGTTTGTCATGTATGCATTTATGTCAAAGTGGGAGAGTTATTGAGCTTGTATTTAATGTTGAGAGCCATTGTGCCATATTTTGTAATCTTGAGACAATGAGTTTAGTGAAAATCAACGGTTAAGATTTGGTGTCAAATTTTAAAATCTGACATTTTTGTCCAAATGCCTTCATTAATCACTTAAATGTAAATCATATTAAATGATCCAGACTTTCGGAAAACAGCAGACCCAAAGCTTAATTAATTCATTTTTTTTTTTTTTTGTAATACATTAATTCATTTTTCCAAGTCTTCTCGAAGAAAGCTAGTGGCACTTTCAGAAATGTCAACCAATCTAAGTCTACTTTTCGTTAAGCTTAGCAATCGAACCCATGTTTCTATAACTTTGGGACTTAGATTCAACGCGGTCTCAAAGGCCAAGTCGTTAATGTATACTCCGATAACAAATGTCGCAGTCCAACGGGAAAACCCAACTAATTAATTAGGAAAAGTATATATTGTCATAAATTTATCTTCTACACACACATAAAAATATATGGGGTTCACATAAATCACACATAATTTTATATGTGTGAAGGAGATAAATTTATCTCATACATTAAATCCTATATATATTAGATATATATATAGAGCGAGAGCGAGAGATAAGATTCTTTAATATTGATATCAAATTTTGAATTTTGACATCAAATCCTAACCGTTAATTTTCTTCAATCAACTGTTATTATTTACTGCGAATTAACAATTAGTTAATAAGTTTGATTGGCAAAAATTATAACCGTTGATCAACGGTTAGGATTTGGTGTCAAGTTTTATTAAAATCATGAATTTTTTTAACACAGAAGATTTTTATCCTAATTTAAAGTCTTGATTAAATATCATTGAGTTTTTTTTTTTTTAATATTTCAATCGGTTTATCATCTCGCGACTAATCCAATTCGGGATAAATTCAAGATAAAACCTCTAAACCCCTCGTATAAGTGATTTTGACACCCTATAGAAAAAACTTAATTATTCTTATTGAATAACATACGACTATTTTAGATTACTCAAAAATCCTAATTAAATCCTAATATTTTTTATTAAAAATAATTCTTTAAAATCATAATTGAATACAGTTAATTGAGATTATGAATAAAGGTGTTCATTAACCGATCCATACCGATTCAAACCACGGTAATCGAACCTAAAAATCGATAACCAAATAAATCGAAAATCGAAAAAAAATCGCAAATTTTAATTGGATTTCGGTTTGGTTGATAAAAATCGATCCAAGCCAAACCGATCCAATATATTAATTCCCTTCTACCTACTTGAGCATTTCCCCAATTATAATCCAAAAAATTATAAACCCAAGACCCATTAATCTATAAACTAAACCCAAGAAAAAATCTAGTCACATCTCATAAGCAAAATTTCATCTGTGTAGAGCTTCATATCTCATTGCCCAAAATGCTTCTGTATTTTTTAAAAATAAAAATTTTACAAAGCCAATATATACAAAAGATATGTTATTTGCATAATAATTATAAAACAAACTTTAGGCTTTTCAAAAAAACCGAAAATCAATCTAATCCAAACCGAAGAAAATTGGATCGGATCGGATTGGATTTGAAAAAAAATTCAAACTGAATAAATGATTGCATGATCAAACTGAAGGGATTGAATCAGATGATTTTTTCTTTCAAAACCGATCCAATCCAGACCGCAACCACCTTTAATTATGAAAGCAAAGTTCTTCTCTATTTTGCATTTTATGCTGCAGGATGTTGTCGAAAGGAAAGATCTTATGCAGATACCACGTCTGTGCATCCCCAAATTTGCAAAATTCATGGGTGGGTTTAGAGTGGAAAAATGGGATTATATGCGCATAAATTTTAAATTGTATAGTTTATGTTGAAATGACTTATGTACCATAATTTTGAAAATGGAAGTGAATCATATCATAATTATAATTTTAGAAATGACTCATGTTAAAAAAAAAAATTGACATGATAATGTAAGGAATCATATTCATATAAATATGGATCAATAATAATAAAGAGAGAAAAAAATAATTATAAAATTATTATCACTAATTTATTTTTATATAGGGTTTTATTAATCTCATGTTAAAGGAGATAAGTTATCTCATGTCATAGAGATAAACTTGTGGGCTCCACCACCTGAAAAATAATAAGAAAAAAAAAGAGGACACAATTATCGAATGATGTGTAGGAGAGAAGTTTATCACATGTAACATAAGATTAGTTTTTTCCTTTTATATAATTATAATTTTTTTACATCATCATGTTATATATATTTTTTAAGATGAGACGATCCATTTTCTTTCAAAAGTACACCCATGAAGCATTGTTTTTATCCAAAAGAACCACACTTTTGAAAAGAAACGCGTAGCTGGTTGGTTGATATTTTTTTTCTTCTTCTTAAACCGTGGCGAAGGCGATCATTGGTTCAAAACTCAGTCACGGAAAAGTACGTTCAAGTGTCGGTGAGATTATAAACCTCAAAGAGTCCAAGCTATAAATTGAAAATGAATAGATAAATAAATTCTATTTTTGACCCTTTCGAATCAATGGTCATAAATAATTAAGATTTCATATGTGACATTGTGACGTGAAAACAAGATTTTTTTGGTGCCCCTAGCGTACGGGGTAGGGTCGTGCAAAAATTACCGGTAATAGATACCGTGTACCAATTAAAGAAGTTTATGCTTTTTGACAGATGTTATGTTTTTTTTCTCAAAAAGTATTTGTGAATTACTCTCCATTCATGATACCACGTGATGGATCCCCCAATCTCACTGAAGGTGTTCAATAATTGGCTCGTATATTCAAAGTTTAAATAACTTCTGTAGATTATTTTAAAATTACTGTTCTATAAATTTTGTTATTACTTATCTTCCTACGCTTTTCATACACATTCATTTAAATTTTAATTTATGAATGGAAATATGCCAAAAATACCTTTCGATTACAATATATATATATATATAGGGTTTAGCGGATGTAAAGTGACTGCACCTAAGGATTGGTGCAGTCATACAAAACTACGTCATTTTATAATGTGAAAGCATTAAATATGAGGAATAATAATCATACAAATGTGGAAATAAATATAAAACATTAAATATGGGGAATCATAACCATACAAAGGTGGAAATAAATATAATATTTTTATTTTCTATAATTAATCTTAAACGAGAACTTCCTTTATTCCACCCAAAACGACGTAGTTTTAATATGACTGCACCAATGCTTATATGCAGTCACATTACAAATCATTTTGCCATATATATATATATATATATATATATATATATATATATATCTAACTCTTTGAATCCATTTTCAACAATTTTAATTTTTAGTCTCACCCAAATTTGTAAAGCGAATGTTATCTTTTTCTTCATCTTTAGTCTCTTACTCTTTATAGGTAGGATGTAGGGTGTCCGATGTGCTCCAATTCACACAACACTTCACCTACAATTCTACAAATATGCAAAGGAGTTATGGTGGAAATAATAATGTTGTTCCTTTCTTCTTTTTTCCCCAAGTACTTCGAAGTAAGAAGGTTTTTTCTTACTTCTATTGGATATGTGTTATGACATTATATTTAATAATTTATGCGATTTTAAATGGAGCTTGGACAAAAAAATCACCAAAAATAAGAAAATTAGGAATAAGTGATTTTAAATAAATCATTAAACAATATTTTTAAGCGCAAGTAATACTTTTACAACTAAGAATAAATTGGCCCAAAGAAGGGAATAAAACAAAAATAGATTTGTGATTTTTTTTTCTTCACTTTTGACACTTTTTTTAGGGATAGGTTATACTTACTACATATTTTTTTTTAGTACCTCTTACTACCAAATCTTAACCGTTAATTTTCGCCAATCTAACAGTTATAATTTATGGGGTCATATTTATTAATTAATTATTAATTTACAATACATTATAATCGTTAGATTGACGAAATCAACGGTTAAGAGTTGGTAGTAAGAGATAGTAAAAAAATCATGTAATAAGTATAACCTTTTCCCCTTTTTAACTTAAAAATTACGTTTAAGCTAAACTTAAATAAAAGAACTTAGAAAATAAAGTTAAAAACTGTTTGATGGCTTATTACTGGACCACTTTTATTTATTGGACATAATATTTATAATTTAATATTTATTATATATTATTTTCAAACCCGGTTAAACTATTAACTAGCACTTCGACCGAGTCAATGACCATACCAATTACCAAGTTTTAAAACACTGATTTGGTTATTTATAAAATTATGATGATTTTGAAAAAGAAAAGATAAAATAATTAAGGTTATATTTATCTCATTTAACATGAGATAATTCATTTTCCTACACACATAACAAAGGTGGGTCCCACTTTTTTTTTTCTCTCCAATCATTTGTGGATCTCTCTTATTATTTTGTTTCACCAATATAAGATATCTTATCTACATTAACATAAGAAAAATATTTCCCAATAATTAATTGTTAGAATGAATTATTAAAGTAAAGAATAATATTTATAAATATATATTTAAAATAAAGATAAAACAGTAAAATGAATATAAAGAATAAAAAAAAGTCGACATACATCTTAAAAAAACTCCTAAGCTTTTATCTTCTTTTTTTCCGATTGTAAAAAAAAACTTTTTTATAATAATAACTTTTATAAAGATATATTTAGATAAGCTTATACTTTTAAAGAAAAAAAAAAACATACGAAATAGGCACACACAATAAATACTCGATAATTTTCAAGAATGAAAGAAGTTTGACTCAATAACTCATCATCATATTACATGTGGAGCTTGAATAATGATCCATTAATTACTCATTAACTTAATTTATACCATCTGAATCAATGTTATTAAAACCGGTCCAGTCATTGACTCGGTCGAGGTACTGGGTTACTGGGTCACTGGTTCAATCAGTGGGTCACTGATTCAACCGCATGACCTGGTAATTATATCAAATTTTATAATTTATATTAAAAAATTATAAACATACTTAAATATCTAAGTAAAATTGACAAAAAATTCAAATATTTTAATATAAAAAATAATAAATCACATATTATTATATAATAAAGGATCAAATAAAAATATAATGAGCGTGATACGAAGCATTAGGTTCAGAAAATGATATATCTAACTATAAATCAAATCAAAATTTTCTGCGTAGTGCATAATTGAGATAATATTAGTGTTGTAGGCACATAAATTATGTAAGTCAATAAGCAAAAAATATATTTAAATATATCCATTATGAAAAAAAATTGAAAAAAAAATTGGAATTTTTTTTTGGACCGAGCTGGGTCACCGGGTCACCGTTTTTTCATGAAAACCAGCCGGGTCGGGTCGCACCAGTTCTGATGCATGGCCGGTCCGTTGCTTGAATCAGACAGGTTATATGACGATTTACCTGTTCACGGGTCAACCCGACCGGATCGGTTCAGGTTTAATAACATTGATCTGAATAGACTAATTTCTAAATTAATTACACAGTTTTTTATTTTTTATTTTTTTTATTTTTTAATCATAGATTCTCAGAAAATTTGAGACACTGGAATCCACCCTTTTATAACACTGAAAACAAATTTATGACATCTTAAGAGGCAGCAGGGGTTTCTCATTGTATTCTTTGTACTCCGTCACGTCAATGGATCACCGTCCCCACCTGCCTTCATCAAACGACGACGTCGTCACTGTGAACGTCGACTCTGCTTCCACTCTTCACCTATCCAACAATGCCTCCATTCCTCAACCTCAAAAACAACAACAGGTATTGTACTGTACTATTAAGGGTATTAATTATTATTAGTATTAATAACTTATGATTATGAATAATAGTAGTAGTGATGTGATAAATAATATATAATAATAATTCGTTTGTTGGTATTTTGAAGGGAAAAGGGGATGATGATACATTGGTTCTTGCATACAAGACTTTGGGTGTGGTATTTGGAGGTCTTGTGACATCACCCCTTTACGTGTACCCTTCAATGCAACTCAATTCTCCGACACAAGATGACTATCTGGGCATTTACAGTATCATGTTTTGGACTCTTACCCTTATTGGGCTTGTTAAGTATGCTAACATAGCTATCAAAGCTGATGACCATGGTGAAGGTAGCTAACTACTACTAATAACAAATTTTTTTTTTTTTTGAGATATTCCAATCGTTTCATCATTTCGCGACTAGTTTGATTCATGACGGATCCCGACATTAAGGCTTTAAACTTCTCCCATAGATGATACTGAAAGAATTGAACAGATACTCTTATCTTTACCTGTTTAGTTCGAGAATCGAACACATGCTCTAATCCTTATCTTCTTAGTTTTGTGGTGCCAACTGTTTGTTAAAAATAATTTGGTGTTTGATCTTCAATTAATGGGAAAAACAAATCTTACGTTGTAGGAGAATTCTAACCTCATGTCATAGATACATTAAGTGTGGATCCCACCTATTTAAAAAAAAAAAATGAGTGACACACCTTCTTATGGTGTAGGTGTGTGTAGAAAGGGTTTGTTTTCTCATGCAACATGAGAAAAACAAACCCCTCAATTAATAGCTATTAACTATGAATTTGAATTGCAGGTGGTACTTTTGCCTTGTATTCATTACTTTGCAGGCATTTGGATATTGGAATTCTGCCTTCTAAGCAACTCGGTTTAAACTCAAGTACATCTTCAATCATGAATAGGGGCACTCAAACGCGTACTTGGCTTGCTAAATTGTTCGAAAAAAGCATGGTTGCTCGAAGGGTCTTGCTTTTCCTTGCTATGTTAGGTACTTGCATGCTTATTGGTGATGGTATACTTACGCCTGCAATTTCAGGTTTGCTCTGCTCCAGAATTTTACCTTTTTTTTTTTTAAACTTTGTGGCTTTTGACAGTTAAAAAAAATGTTTTTTTATTTTTCAACTTTGTAAATTTGTTCTCAGTGTTGTCAGCAATGGATGGAGTGAGAGCGCCTTTTCCTTCAGTAAGAAAATGTAAGTTTTTGGCTTATGCAATTTCACAATGAGCTTCAGATTCCATAGTATGCAAAATACAATCAGACTTGTGGAGAATTTTAATATCAGTTGATTTGGCTGACAATATTTTCTTATGTTTTCATTTTTCACTAACAAACTTTCGTAATTAATTTAATTAAATGCGGAAAATTTGTGAACTTGCTGCCAGCAGCATCCTCAACAAATACTAACAAAAAAAGATGAAACATATGAATATTGCAGTATAGGAAGAGATTGTGGAAATATTAGACTTTCATTACCAACAATGTAATGATTTAAATTGTGCGATTCTGCATATGTCAGTTATAATGAAGTTGTTTGGTAAGTAAAAATAGTGAGTTAAATATGATAAAACCATCAGAGCAAACTTTTTATCATAATAAGGTATTTTTAGAGTAGACTGGAGTTTGTTAACTATGTCGTGCAATTTGTTCTCATGATTTATATAACTATAATTTCTGTTTATGCTTATGTTGTTGCAGCAATGGTGGAAGGACTCTCTGCAGTTGTCTTGGTCGCTCTGTTCTTGCTGCAAAAATTTGGTACATCCCGTGTCAGTTTCCTCTTTTCCCCAATAATGGGTGCATGGACCCTGAGTACCCCACTTGTAGGAATTTACAACATCATACACCACTATCCAAGTATATTCAAGGCTTTATCTCCGCACTACATTTTCCGTTTCTTTTTAAGAAATGGAAAATCTGGTTGGCTTTTACTTGGTGGTACTGTTCTGTGCATTACAGGTATGTTTTTTTTATCCTTATTGCAGTATATACCACCATTGTAATAGAAGTGAGAAAATTAATTATCTTTGAAGGAACCCTTTCTTTCTATGTCAAATCATATTATAAATCCATATGCTATGTTCTAGTACTTGTAGGTTGCAGCAGGTTAGGCTATGGACTAAATAATGTTGCTATATTAAAATTATGTTAAAGAGATCATTGCAAGTTGGTTAACATTGAGGGATCCACTAGAACATAAAGACTAAAAGGTGGAAGATTGTGATAATAACTGAAATTAGGATGCAAAATAGGGAGACCAAGCTCCTTACAAGCAGAGGTAGCCGTCTGTTTAAACTAAAATGTAGAAGGAAAAAAACAAGATAACAATAGAGATTCTGCAGCTCAGCAGAATGCCCCAATTCTGGTATCATACCAGTATTCCCTTCTCTACTCAAAGAACTCTTCCCTTGGCACCTTTTCTGCAGTGGGCATTTTCCTATTTTCTCCAATTCCTCTCGTCTCTCCTATCAAACACATGCAGCCCAACATTTCCATTCAGCATTTCAGCCCACTACTCCTCTTTCTTTTATCTAGCATAAACAACAGTTACGGGTCTATTGGATTGTGTAGAAGGGCACGTCAGTTTTGTTGTTGTTCTGATATGATTATATTATAGCGATCATTTACTAAAAAAGGGCCGACCCAGTTCAAATACCCACTTCGTGAGTGTCTGGGGAAGGGAATACTCTAGGCAGCTTTTCCCCTGCTTTTTGCAGAGAGGCTGATTCGAACCCGCGACCTGACACACCACGGCAAGCAAGCTTATAGCGATCATTTACTGAAGTATAAAATTTGATTATTTTCAAGTGGCATGAAAAGATTCACCGTCCTTCTCAAAATGTATGTGCATTTGTATCATAATACATATTTGTTTCATTTTTTGTTTTTAAATTTCTTCAGGTTCTGAGGCAATGTTTGCTGATCTTGGTCATTTCAATCAGAAGTCCATTCAGGTTGATTTTTATATTTTGTGGTCTGTCTTTCAAGGTTATACTTCCTTTTTAGCCAGTAACCATCTTTATCTTATTTTCTTCTTCTTTGTTATTTTGGTAACAGATAGCTTTTCTATTCACAATATACCCATCTTTAGTTCTGACTTATGCGGGACAGACAGCATACTTAATCAAGAATCCCAATGATCATGATGATGGCTTCTACAAATTCATACCAACCGCAGTCTACTGGCCTATGTTTATTATTGCAACATTGGCTGCAATTGTTGCTAGCCAGTCATTAATATCAGCCACCTTTTCTGTAATCAAGCAATCTGTAGTGCTGGATTATTTTCCTCGAGTAAAGGTTGTACACACATCTCATAACAAAGAAGGAGAGGTTTACTCTCCTGAAGTGAACTACATCCTAATGGTCCTTTGCGTTGCTGTCATACTTATTTTTGGAGATGGACAAGATATTGGAAATGCTTTTGGTATGTCAGTCTCTAAAGCCCTTTGTTTGCTTACATAACATCATATAGTTACAACCTGATGAAGAAAAAACAATTCGAGTTTATTTACATTATAAACTACTATAACTGTTTCTTTTGTGCAAATCTTGAATTTGAGATTCATCAATGGTAGACTATAGATGAATAGAAGGCTTTTGTTATGTCCAAGTGTGTCTTGGTGTAATAAATGGGGGGCCGCAAGCTATTCTTCGCGCAAGAATCTGGCAGTTCTTCTCAATCATAACATCTGTATCAACTGTGATAGTTTCTTACATCTATAAATAAACAAAGCTTTGGCCATATGGCAACCTGAAGACTGTCTTCTATTTAGTAATTGGAACTATTTATTGGCAGTCTTTGCAATCTTCTGATGATGGTATAACATTTATTGCAGGTGTTGTTGTGAGCCTAGTAATGCTTATCACCACCATATTACTTACATTAGTCATGATCATGATATGGAGAACTCCTCCCATACTGGTTGCTTTATACTTCGTCGTGTTTTTTGTCATGGAGGGAGTTTACGTCAGTGCAGTTTTCACTAAATTTGCTGAAGGTGGATGGATTCCTTTTGCCATATCATTTATCCTTGCTTTCATCATGTTTGGTTGGTTTTATGGTAGACAAAGAAAGATGGAGTATGAGTTAACCCACAAGATAACCTTCGACAGACTTGAAGAGGTTTTAGCTGACTGCAGTTTTCAAAGGGTTCCGGGGCTATGCTTCTTTTATACTAACATTCAAGATGGGCTTACTCCAATTCTTGGACACTACATAAAGAACATGAAATCACTTCATAAAGTCACAATCTTCACAACTCTTCGATATTTGTTAGTCCCCAAGGTTGCTTCCCATGAGAGGATTGTCATCAAGAAATCAAATCTCAAAGGGGTATATCTTTGTGTTATTCAGTATGGCTATGCAGATACTTTGGATTTAGCAGGAGATGATTTTGTAGGTCAAGTCATTAGTAGTTTGGCACTACATGTACAGAACTGTTCTTGCAATCTTTCGTCTGATTCTCAAGTGATTGCAGAAGAGATTTCTAGTTTAGAAGAAGCTAGGTGTTCCGGGGTTGTTCATGTTCGTGGAAAGACAAGATTTTATATTGGCCTCAACTGTGGTTGGTTTGATAAAATCATGCTTGGTTTTTATGAATTCATGCACAGTAACTGTAGATCTGGCCTGCCTGCTCTAGGGATTCCATTACAGCAACGAATTGAAGTTGGAATGCTATATGAGGCTTGAAAGGTTACATTAACACCTACACAGACATATATATGGAGAAATTAGATTTAGCTCCCCATAATGGCACATATGTATTTTTTTGCGTCTCTCCTCATACTTGATGAACAAAATTGTCCGTGTCTTCTCCAAAACTCCTCATATGTATTCACATGGTTCTCTCATATTAAATTTTCACATGTGAAATTTTCGTGTTTATCTTTTTCTTGTTAATGTTTACAAATTGTAATTGAACCTCACTTATTTAATGTATGTGAAGAGAGTAATAGATGTAAAAATTTCACATAACCAAAGTCATGTAAATTTATTGTACCAAAAAAAAAAAAATCGTGTAAATTTTCAACATAGAGAATTCACTCCTTTCAAATTTTGGTGGTCCTTGTTTTGGTTACATGGAGAACTTAGATTTCACGAAATTGGAGGTGCATGGAAGCATGGAGATTTTGCCATTTTGGTGTTGATTCGATCTCTTTGGGAATTTTTCATAATTTTGAGCTAGTTTCAGTTATGTTTTTGTTCCCTATGTGAACTGTGCACATGAAAACATAGTGCACAATATATGCTTCTGTTATGGATCCGTGTCATGAACCCGGACAAAGACCCACGTGAGTCTGCTTACCTCAGCAACCCGGTAAGAAGGCCCACACTAACGGGCCCATCTCATCAACCCGGAATATTCCATCGAATATTCCTAATAAGTACCTGAAACAGACCGTAATTATGGAGGCGTAACGTTTGGTACGTTACATCCAGTAACGGCCAACAAGGCTGTAATGGCCCCCGCGCCATTACAGCTCAGCTACACAATTCAAATCAGAGGCAGCCCCTATAAATGAAAGGGCTCCTCGACGATACAACACACATGATTCATTACTTTCACCACACTATCACCACAGTCATATTCTTTGCAGTGATCAAGCTAGGCATAAGGATATCTCCTTAATAGATACCCCTAGTCAAGGCTATACGATCCAAAGTGACCAATTAACCTGATAAAGGTTGAACATAGAACAGCTTCATAAAATAAGATGGATATTATTTGAAGGTTTCAAATTGGCATCCTCTGAATCTTTCTCAGTGATCAGCACCTTTGCCCCATACAATAACGCAGTGGTGGCAGGAGAAACCTTGGTACTAAATATCACTCTCAATTTATCAACATTTGCCATTGTTGTTTTACTGTGAGATCTTGATCTATCAAAACTCTTCTCTGCCAATACAAAGAATCCGAATAGGACAATGCTCTCTATTACTTTCCAAATTTACCTCTGCCTCCTAAACCAAAATCCTGTTTTCAACAACCCCATTAACAGGAACCATTGAGTAGAGTTTGGGAATTGTTTTCCCAATCAAATAGCCATACCAAGAAACACGAGGCACATTAATCAATGGACAACCTCAGATCAATGTCGCATGATCTTCTACACAAAAACAATCCATATTCCGTAATCTTCACACCTTTTGCTTTTCAGCTTCGACGTTCATCAAACTAATACTGTATTTAGTACCATCGTTGTTGCGGTTTTTCTTCAACTTCTTATTTTAGTTTTTATTTTCTCAATCTTTTCTTAAACATAAGCTTAATCCCTAAAACATTATCCTTGTGTTCTTCCAGCAATTCGACCTAGTAATAGGTTTCTTTAATTTTAATAGGTATTTTAACCCCCATTATTTAAGGGTATAATTGCCAATTCATTAACCAATTAGCCGTGATTAACACCGTCTATAATAATGAAAAGGCATGTACAAAAATAAAATAAAATAATGAAAAGGCTTGTGTCCGATATTTCAAAATCTCTGACGTGTCGTGTTCGAAATTTTTTGACACCCCGCCAACACTCTGGCACTCCAATACTCATTGCAAAAATTAAAAAAAAATTCAAAGATTAAGTTGCGTTGTATTTTGAGTTCCAAGTATTAGATTTGTTGAATTACGATTACTATTTTATTGAGTTTAATTAATATAAACATTTGAGATATCTTATGTTTTTTTCCAAAATTGATGGGTATTATAAGTTTAGCTTTATTTTTTTTGTTAAATTATTAAATATTAAATGTAATATACACTATATAAATTAAAAAATATTATATAATATCTAAACGTGTCGAAATTTAATATTTTCTAGAATTAACGTGTTGGAGTATCGTGTCGTGTCATGTCGTATCATGTGTCCCGCGTCGATGCAACATAGGTGAAAACAAGAGGGGAGTTGGGTCTCATTATGGCAAAATTTAGGGTAGTTATAGTAATTTCACTTACATCATTCCGTATTGGCATAGTTTATGGTCTTTCTGCTACCCAATCACATTTGGTCTCACTAAAATTTCTGGGCACGTACACTTTGATTCTGTCACCCATGTCGATGCGAGGGATGGGAGACACACTATGGGGAGAATATTTAGAGCTGGAGGCCCTCATGGTCGCTCTACAGTGAATCGGGTGGAGAGAGGAGAGAGAAAAAAAAAGGAGCAGTGAATAAATTTCTCACACTATGATATATAACAAATATTACTGTATTAGTTTAATGAGATTATTACTTTTCATATTATAGGAGATACTCCTATACACATATACAGGTATATATCATGTGGGACTTGCATATTTTTATCTATAAGTAGGAGATAAAATTATTTTTTATAATATAAGAAGCAATAATCTCTAATTTAACACATTGTCCCCTTGTGATTTCAATTTTAACTTATTTTATGAATGTTGAGTCCAGTTCATAATAGCATTTGCCTTCATTTTTGGTAACTTATTCATAAGATTATCTTATAAGTTTAATGACGTGTTACGAAATTATAGACATCTTAATATGCAACGATTGAGATTTTTATTTGGTTTTGTCTGAACTTTTAGTATTTTGTCTTTTCCCCATGCATTTTATGATTTCCTTATTTTCAGGTATAAGACTTTGGATCAAGTTTTAATAATAAACTTAAAAAAACTAACTAAAGATAGAATGACCTAATTCTAGAAGATTTTATTTGCGATTTGAATCATTATCAACAACAATTAAAGGTGTTGAAGATATTAGATTTTGAAACTCAATCTAACAATCCAAGGGACATTTAATACGAAAGATAATCAAAGAAAAAGGAGGAGCCACTAGGCAAGGGGTATGTTTAGATTTAGAAAGAAAAAAAAAAAACGGTCAGAGAGCTTCAAGAGACAAAGTGTAAGACCAAAGGCAAAAGTTCTATAATTGAGATTAATATATATATATTTTTACTTTTATTAATTACTATAAACTAAATTTCTTTTAGGAGTTTGGATATAGTTTAAATATATGATTATTTATATTTATTTGAATTGGTTTTCTTCAGCTAGCGATGCAAGAGTATTTTATTATTTTCAATTTTTATTGATCATAATATATTTAAATTATGTTAAATACAGAGCTCTGACAATTAACGGGGATATCCTTATTAGGCAGCCCAAATTATTCTCTACGTATACAGTTTATTTTTTAACCTACTTTGACACTTTCGAATGTGGCAATCATTTAACAATGTTGTTTCAAAATATCACAAAAGCCTATGATTTGATATCCATATTGCGTGGCCTCTTATCCAATTTGATATCCTAAACCTCTTATTCTTCACAATGTCTCCATCAAATTAAAGCACACTTTCCCTTCTTCACATTTGTGGCTTGATTCTCATCAAGGTCGTAATCAAATTACACCTTTAAGTGTTGTTTGGTTCAGGAGATTTTAAAATTTTCCTAGACAAATTAACTTGGCAAAACAGAAAATCTTTGTTTGGTACATAGATTCTGCAATGTTATCCATCTATGCCATTTGCATGGTATTCTCCATTTGGTCCATGAAAGCTAGGCATTGGTACTGTTTAAAAAAGAGATGTTGGATATGGGTTTTTGTGGATAGCCAGCTAACTAGTCTAATGCAAAAATAATTCATCCGAAAGTGCCCTCTGATAGTTCGCATGAATGCTAAAGGAACAGTAATGGAGGGAATGTCAGTAACTTGCTACCTGTTGAGAAAGAAATAGACGAACTGCTACCTGTTGAGGTAAAGGAACAGCGTGTCAGTACCTTGCTTCAAGCAGTAATGGTAGGAGGATGTGTGCTATACACTAGGTAAATGAATTCATTGGACACCACCAATATCAAAGAAATGTAAAAAAAAAATTATGATAATCACTATTATAGCAAATCCCTTTTATTTCTAACGTAAATGACATATTAGAGGGGTTGGTAAAAAAAAAAATTGTAAACGGTAGGTGATTCAAAAAAAATTTAAAAACAGAGATATTTTCATAATTATCACTTATTTTCCCATCTATATTTTACCTCAAACCAAACATAGACTTTATAAATCTTTCCTGATTTGCTCAGTAAATTTTTTCTATCCAAACAACTTTTTTTACATTTTCCTACCAAACTCACTTTCTAACTATTTCCCTATCAATTAGATTTCCTTAGTATTTAAAAAAGTTCTCCTTGTTTGATTTTCAATTCTAAGTAATTGTGTAATCTTATTAATTCATTTAATCTACATAAAAAGGAAAATTAAATAAAATATTAACTTATCAATTACTCTTAAAAAACAATTTTGAACTTATGTAGAAATGAAATACCATACCAAGATTTGATAGTACGATTTAGAACAATATTTAACTTTTTCTAATAATATTTTTTTTTTAATTTTTGAAAGGTGGATTAGATAGTATAAAAAAAAGGTATACTAAAGTATAAATAAATAAAAAATGGAGGGTAAGATTAATAACTTATTTTTAATCCGGGGAAAATAGGGATTGATTGGGTTGGAGCTCTAGGTTATCCTGATGGTTGAAGGAGTTTGTGGTCGGGAATAGATCTTCTCATTCATCTTATTTATTTTTTTAATTGATAATTTTATTTGCAAATTCAATTATTGATTGATAGATTACGGTTATAATTTTAACAATAAATCTCGTAAAATGAAAAAAATTGAAAATGATCATTTAAATTTGTGGCCAATAATATGGCAATACAGATAAAAGAATAAATACCCTTTTTAGTCCTCAGCAAATTTTACGATGCCCGTTTTAGTCCCTAGCAAATAAAAAGGGTCATCGTGGTCCCTAAAAAATTTAAAATTAACCCATTTTAGTCCTTTTAGGGACTAATATGGGTCTTTTTTGAATTTGTGAGGGACTACGAGTTCAACTAAATGGGTCCGTTTTGAATTTCTTGTGAACCACGATAGATCTTTTTATTTGCTAGGGATTAAAACGGGAATCGTGAAATTTGCTGAGGACCAAAAGGGGTATTTACTCTAGATAAATTTCTGGCCAATCTTAGTTATCATTTATTTTAATATTTCTACCGTTAGTACAGATAAGTTATCTGCATTTACTCCCAAAATGACTTCATTTTGGTGTTGAAATATTAAAAAATTATAATTATAAAGACCATTATAACCTTGAAGTATATTAAAATTACAAAAATACCTTGATTTTCACCTCAAAACGACATCATTTTGGGCCCAATGCAGATAACTTATTTGTATTAACCTATATATATATATATTTAATTGTAACTAATGAGTAACTAAAATATTTAACACATATTGTAACAATGGGAAGGATCTCTTCGTAATTTTTTTTTACAAATTACACTAAGTATGACCGGTCATACACTCTTAATTGAAGTATGACCGGTCATATTTAGTGTAGTTTGTAAATAAAAAATTTGTAAATATAACATTCCCCTTATAACTAATGAGTAACTAAAATATTTAACACTTAATATTATCGTGTTAAAAATAAGGGAAATTATTGTCTCATTTTACATGAGATAATTATCTCATGCTCCTCTCACATAAAAAGTTGTAGACAATTTTTTTCTTTTTCTTTTTTTTAATGGGTGATAAGCCCCACCACAATGTGTCTATAATAGAAGATATTTATATCCAACAATATGAGAGAAATATAACCCTAAAAATAAACATGAGAGGGACTCTTTTCTGAATAAATCTTTGGTACTATTGTTGTACAAAGATTCAGTGCATCTTATCAATGAGAGCAATATACATCAGATGAGAGAGAAAAAATTTGAAATAAAATAAAATAAAATAAAATAAACTGATATGTAATATTTTTGTTGGTGAGATGCACTAAATCTTTGGTACAAGTGTACAACAATAGTACCAAAATTTATTCCTGTTTTCTGACTCGTGACTTGGAGACAAGGATGCCACAAACTTTTTTTCTCGGTTCATGGAGAGGAATTGTTTTACATTTATGGATCCGTGTGTGTCTGTTTCGGCTTCATTGTGTTGTAGTTTTCCTATCACTGCGAGTGGATTATAATGGGTTCAAGTGGTAAAGGCGTCGAGTTCATAAACTAGGTCCATGTAGAGTAGTGCTTGCAAGTTGGAATAAATTTTTAGTGCAATTGAATATTCAGTGTAATTGTCATTCATTTCGTGATTCATGCATAAAAAGCAACATGTCATCCAGTCAATTGTTATTTAATTTAATTTTTTTTTTTTCAAATGACATGATGTTTTTATTCATATATCACAAAATGAATGGCAATTCGGTTGCATTGAATTTTTGTTGTTGCAAATTGCACGTATATACACTGTTAGTGTACCACATCGGACAACCATTGATGGTTTCTAAATGGAAAATTTAGTTATATTTTTCAAAGATTAAATATTTTAAAAAATTATTGGAGGATTAAATTAATATGAATTATATCTTTGAAATATTTCATCAAAATAAACATTTTAAGAAAAACGAGTTTGTTTTCTTTTTCTTTTAAGAATTAAAAGAAGCATATGTGTACAAGAAAATTGATGATAGAGTCCTATGGACTAGAAACGTCTTTATTCTCGATGGAATATTTCGACGAAAAAAATTCTGTTGAAATTATTGACAGAATCTTCCATTGAATTTGTTTTTCGTTAAAAATTTCGACGAAAAATAGATTCCGTCCAAAATTTTCGACGCAAAAAGAATTCTGTCGAAAACTTTTGAAAAAATAAAAGAAAAAGAAATTATATTTTGTGGACTATTCGACGGAATTTGGATTCCGTCGAAGATTTTCGACGGAATTTGGATTCTGCTGAAGATTTTCGACGGAAAAAGAATTCCGTCAAAAACTTGTGAAAAAAATTAAAGGAAAAGAAATTATATTTTGTGGATTCTTCGCCAGAATTTGGATTCCGTCGAAGATTTTCGACGTAAAAAATAAAAGGAAAAGAAATTATATTTTGTGGACTCTTCGAAGGAATTTCGATTCAGTCGAAGATTTTCGATGAAAAATGAATTTCGTCAAAAACTTATGAAAAAATAAAAGGAAAATAAATTATATTTTGTGAACTCTTCGACGGAATTTCGATTCCGTAATAGACTTTCAACGGAAAAAGAATTCCATCAAAACTTTTGAAAAAATAAAAGGAAAAAAAATTATATTTTGTGGACTCTTCGACAGAAAAAGAATTCCATCCAAAACTTTTGAAAAATATAAAAGGAAAAGAAATTAGCTAATCAATCGTGTATTTTTTTTTAATAGAATGTGTGTGTATGTATATTAAAAAGTAACTTATAATTGAAATTTTATTAAAAGAAATTTGAATTAAAAAAATTATTTGTTTCTTAAAAATTAATAAAAAGATATGTAGTTAATCATCATTTCCCTTTTTTTTTTTTCGGTAAACAATAATCATTTCCTTTAATTTTA
This sequence comes from Gastrolobium villosum, assembly GCA_032173675.1. Lineage (NCBI taxonomy): Eukaryota > Viridiplantae > Streptophyta > Magnoliopsida > Fabales > Fabaceae > Gastrolobium > Gastrolobium villosum. Next base: position 67,107 of record JAVKPL010010398.1, on the reverse strand, counting down.
GGGTCGAATGCATTTTACCTTCTAGTTATACTCTCATTACATTTGTCCCCTTAACTAGGCACATTACAATATGTTTTTGCATATCTATTCTTATATTCTTTTTTAATGTAAAATAAAGTTTTTTTAAAAATAATTTGGAAGGTATTGTCAAAAATTGTCCCTCCCTTCCTTCCTCCTTCATGCCTCTTTCTTGACAAGTCACTTCCCTTCCACTTTTCCCATAGATATGAGCAACTTAACCTATGTAGGCTCTAAAACCGTAGAGTACTGTAATGCAATTTTCCAGTAGTGTGAGTACTGCTTCATTTGAGTTTATATAGTGGGAAAAAAATCTTTTTTTTTTATACAGGAAAAAAAAAAAAATCTTTCTGCAGCCTTGAAATTTTTATATAAGTTTCAATAGCTTTCTTTTTATTGAAATTGTGTATAGGAAAATAGAGGGTTGTGCGCTAGAATGAGAAAAAAACAATCTAACAATTTTAATCATTTAAGTCAATTAATTTAAAATAAAATTTAATTTTATCATTAGAAGAGCATAGCAGTAGATAATATAAAATGGTCGTGGGTCCATAAATTGAGATGCAAAGTACAATAAAAATAATAATTTAGGAGAATAAAATGCATTTTACCTTAAATTTTAACAACCACATCCACAATCAATTTTTAAAGTGTTTGGACATTACTATTTTTTTTTAATGACAAAAAGTTTAGGGGAGAGGTTACTAAAGAGGTTATCCCATTTTCAATCTCATAATACTGCTTCACGCGTTACAATAATTTTTGAAAATGCTATCAACACAATTTTTTAGACATTATTTTAATATTTGTTTAATAATTCCGTGACATTTCACTTTTTGTGTACTTGTGAGTTGTGACTTGTGACCTATTTATCGGTCAAATCGATTTTGTTATCAATTTTTAATATTATTTTAGGATTTTATAATTCTCATGTAACATGAAAATTGAAATCTCATGTTATAGAGATAAAAAACATGTGAGACCCATACGTTAGAAAAAATTATGCATAGGACCCACATCAGTACGGAAATCGAAGGGTATGTAAAAAGATTGCAATTCTCATGTTAAATGAGAATTATAAAACCCATTATTTTATTAGGTATTGTAATACATTTCAGTTTAATAAATCGATTTTGTTTCTTTGGTAAAAGGTTGTGGTTGGATTTATTCATGTATTGCAATACCTAATAAAATAATGAGAAAGTATTGTTCCTATGAGAACTTGTAACTAATCTTGCTAAATACTAAAATCCAAACAACTGAAATAATATAGAAAAGAAAAGAAAAATAAAAACAAGATTTAAACAACAATATAAAAATCCTCGTAACCAATGAATAGAGATGCCTAATATTACAACATAACTATACATTTCGTATAGATTTCCTTTACATTTTCTTAACTTATTGAATGCCAACGGATTGCTAATCCAGGACACTAATGTATTTATAAGCCACTTTTGATTTTCATATAAGAAAGTCTCTTAATTAACTCTCTATATTGATATGATAATTAAATTAAGCAAGATTCATTAAGTTCCCAATTGTGATTGCCTATAGTTTGGGAGTGTACTCATATCTGACATGTGAATCAAATTCACTCGGGTTAGATGAATTCATACACAAACTATCTGACCTATGACTCAACCTCAATTTTCTTTTTCCAAGTGTAAATAAGGATGGTGTTCACGAGTTATGAAAATGAGTTTATGCTGAGTCATGAAAAGCGATAAGAGTTAAAAATAGATTTTGGGTTGAGTCAAATTAGGCACGACTCTTCTAAAGTGAAATTGTGTTTAAAGTGAACAAGTAAAGGATATTAATATTGACTTATTGATCAAACGTTACCCATTGTCCTCAATTTATACAAAGGAAGAAACCACAAGCTAACATCCACGTTGATGACCTCAACTTACCCTCTGTTCGGAGCCACTCGATGACTAGTCTTCCCCCTCTCTTCGGTTAAAAAAATGCTAATTTAAAAGTCTTATTGTTTGGATTTATTTGATTGCGTTTTCAAAAACTATTAAATTGACCTTTTTTTTTAAACAAATTGACTCTGCTATGATTACAATTTATTGAGGTATAAAGAAATTTTAATAGAAGAGGTGGAACCTTGGAGGAGAGGCGTGAATAGCCGGACAAGATGATTTACTTTGCGCTTACCTAATATATTTAATAAAATAGAATACATTTAATTCTTAAAAAGTATAAATCAGGCTATAAAATAAAATAGTTATTTAAATATTTTTAATTAATAAAATAATGTTATTTATTTTTTCTAATTCTTAATGCATATCAAAGACTTGATAGGCTTAAATAGTTCAATATATCTAAATCAATTTTTTTAATTTTTAAATATAGACCAACCTAGACATATAATTTAGCACTAGATTAATAGGTTAGACCGTAAAATTTAACCTATTTGAATCAAAGCTTAACTTGACTCAATTCATTTACATCTTAACAACTTGTGTGAGTTGTGATTGTATGAGTTTGGTGTTGACACAAATTGACATGAATATGACACAAAAAAAAGATTTATGTTAAGACCTTTGACACGAACAATATTCACTAATTTTACACGCTAGTATGGCATTAATAAAAGAATCCCACTTATTATGCAAGTTGACATTAATAAAATGTGTATTGAATGTTTTTTTCACTAATATCCTATTCACATAACACAAATAACTTGAAAGAAGATTAACCCCGGACAATGTCCTGTTTGTGGGTTTAAAAAACAAATATAGCACAAATGTGAATTAAGGTCAACCTAAATACAATAATCTTGTATTGTATTTTTTTTTTTGTGTATAAAAAAGTTTTGGTGGGGATAGTCACCGGTATTCCTCCAGGGTTAGAGAAGATCCCACAATCTCTTTGAAAATTTTCAGCAGAGATTACATATCACCCACCAAAAAAGACTTCACATCAGCCAGCGGAATTCGAACTACCATCCTTTTAGAATAGCAGCGAACCCATAAGGGAGAGGATAAGGGAGAGAAGAGATAACCAGAAGGAAGACTTGATTTATTCTGTGATTATAGGGCTATTTACTTTCGGAAAAAGTTTTAGATGTTATTTTAAATAATTTTGTCTAATGTTCATCGAAACGATGTCATTTTGAGTTGAAAAATTAAAAATTAAAATGATAAAGACCATTATAACCCTGAAATAAATTAAAATTATAAAAATACCATAATTTCCGTCTCAAAATGACGTTGTTTCGATGAATTTTAGATAAAATTATCTAAAGTAACTTTAGAAAAAACAAACACATTTACTTTTTATGAAAAAATGTTTTCTGCATTTGTGGTAAAAAAATTTTATCTGCCACATAGAAAAAAGAAAGAGAGACGAACCTATAAAAAGAAAACATGACAACGAATGAATCCCACCCCTTTTTTTATCTCCATGGCAGATAAAAATACCGAAAACATTTTTCCTTATTTTATAACAACTTACATTTTTTAATGGATAAAACGTAACATAATTTGAAATAAGATAAATCAAATTTATTAAGATAAACTAAACTAATAAAAATAAAAATAAACTAAATTAATTGCGATAAGATAATTTAAATTATAATTGAAAAGGATATACCGTATCTTTTTAGTTCGAGACACGCAGATTCTCTCTCGTTGCCGCAAGGGGCTGCAAAGTTGCATTTTTGCAAAGCCAATTACTGTAAGCACAAGGTTGCTTTACAAATGTCCCAAAAAAAGTGTTGATTTACAAGAGAAGTTTAACAAAACAGGTTAGTCTTAGTTAAATCTTAAAAGTTCATAAAGAACAAATAAATAAATAAAAAAGATACTTGGAAGATTCCCATCAATTTTTTTCTTTCACCGGTTCCAAGTCACACTTAAAAAAAAATCGAAAGACATGACTCAGTAATTAAAAGTAAGTATTAAAAAAAATGCGACAAGAGATTGTGTTGGTAGCATTCCTATAATTTATAGACCACTAATTACAAAAAAGGTATTAAGTAATGTAGTGTATGAATGAGTATATGCTTAACCTAAAAAGTAACATTTGTGATTACCAAAAAAAAAAAAAAAAAGAAAAAAAAAAGTAACATTTATTATTCTAAAGAACCTTTTAGATTGTATGTTATAATGTTAGGGAAAAAGTTTGTTATTTCAAAGGATATAATTTTGTGTTATTTTAGATCTTACTTGTTGATTTACAAAAATTAATGATTAGAATTTATTAGATCAAACTTATTAATTAATTATTAATTCACACTAAAATCAAATAAATTTTAATTGTTGATTAATAGAATTTATCACACAAAGTTATATTTTTAAAACCACAAAGTTTTTCCCTATATATTAACATAATAACGTGATACATTATTGAAGAGAAAGGTGAATTTTTTTTTAAAATAAATTATACCTAACAGAAAGTGGATCATGATCCTAGTCTTCAGTCAATTTAACAATCGCCCTCCTTTTTGTCGTGATTGACATCATAAACCATCAAGGCTACAAACTACCTAACCAATGAAAACGAGACCAAACATATTTTAACTATTAAAAATTCTCACTATTAACTTATTACCCATCACATTATTATTAGATTAAAGAGAATAGATTAAAGAGAAAGAATATCTCTTTTTCACTACCTAACCAATATTAATTTAATGATGATTAAATAAATAATAAATTGATAGTGAAAAATTTTAATGGTAAGAATATCTCACTTCTAAACCCAAACCATTAACAAATCATGATAATTCAATTCGTGTCGTAAGAATATGTATTCGCTTTTTTTAAATATTATTTTTTTGAAAAAGTTTAAAGTTTTTATCTTGAAATCCGTCAGTATCCAACTTATGATAAATTGATTGGAATATTTAAAAAAATAAAATAAAACCAAACCATTGAAACAGGGATCGTATCTCTCTCTCTCTCTCTTTTCTCTCTCTCATAAAATCTCTTAAACATGCCAATTGTTGTTGCAGACACCAAATAACAACACATCATAAGAATCATTCAACATTCTTACTATTACTAGAGAGTTGTTATTTGAGTACAGCTTATATTTTGGAACACACTCACTCACACCTTCCGTGCTTTTTTTATTTGTCGTGTTGGACTTCCAAAGTCAAAAACAAACGAAACGACGAAAATACGCATCGTTGTCTCTGTGTTAGCGTGGTTGATGCAAACACCTGATAAGAACTTCACAGTTTTAATCTCTCGCTGCTCTGAATGGAAGCCGTGACGGAATCACTGCTTCCCCCAAGAATCATGGAGCAAGAGCTTCTTCCTGTTTCTGTTGTTGTTGATGCTGTTTCTTCTTCTGCTTTGGAGGAACGTTCGAATCCTTCAGATGCTGTTATCTTCTTTGGTCTCAGTTTGGCTTTGGGAATTGCTTGTAGGCACCTCTTGCGTGGGACCAGAGTTCCTTACACTGTTGCCTTGCTCATCCTTGGCATTGCCCTTGGATCCATAGGTTCATTCTCCTTTTTTTTTATTTTTTTTCATCTTTTTATTATTATTATTTTTGTTAATTCTGTGATTGGTTTACCTTTCTTGAATCACTTAACCTTGGATTTCTCTGGATGAGTTTGTGTGATCAAAATATTGAAGCACAAGGTCAAAGATATTGATGTCAAAAGGCATATGGGAATGTTTGACTTGCTTTATAAGGATGAGGAATGAGATTGTTGATTTTAGTACCAAAAAGGAGAAACACCGATATGTTTGACATGATTTTAAGAGAATTGAGAGAATTGAAACTCAGTTGAGGAATGATTTTAACTCCTCAAATTCCTAGTTTTAGTCCTTGGATAAATTTGAGAAGGAATGGGATATTGAATATTGTGTTTAGTTTAGATCCGGATCATATTCTTAAAAAAGGATCAAAGCACAATATTTAATGTTTACTTTAAGTGCTAGTTCTTATGCCAACATCATGCCATCTTGGTATTTTCTTCACCGTGTCTCGAGCGGAAAAAGAGAATATTTCAAGTAAAAGGTTGTTGATAATTTATTCATCATAAACAAAAGAAGAGGAAATAACCAGTTTATAGTGGAACTTTCTTATCTTTTTTGATTCTATATAGATTATTTGTTTAACTCTACTTTGATCTTTTTTAGCTTCTCATTTTTCAAATGCCTAGTCTTAGTTTCCTTTATCATGCTCTACACTGTTCATTCGAAGTCTTAGCTTCTCATTTTCCAAGCTTCTAGTCTTGAGCTTCTTGCATGCAAGGGATAATGGGTCTTCTCTTTGTTTTTATAGGAAATTTTATTCTGAACTGTTTTGTCAAAAGGATTTGAAATTCCAACCAAGTACACATGCTTACATAAAACATATTTCAGAGGATCAATACATGATCTATTGGAATTCATTATTCAAAATAGATAAAAAAGGAAAGCAGGTAATGTCAAAGTGAACAAAAATTAAGATGTACTGCTAGTTTACTACTGAAGTGACACTGGTGAAGACAAGTTGTATGATGTCTTGATAATTGACAAAAACACAATTATACTTCTCTAATAACATACAGTAAGACAATTTTTCATCTATTTTTCTTTTCAGGGGTCTTTTTTATTTTTATCAATACCACGTTATTGCACCAACCATCTGTAATTTACTGACTGTTGTAGTTTCAACTAGTTATATTCATGACCATCTAGGCTAGGATACACACCCTTTATAACATCTAGCTAACCGGGGATGACAGCATTCTCAAGGAAACTAGAAAGAGTTAGAAAGTTCTGCTTACACACCCTTTTCTGGTTTGTAGAAGAGAGTATTAAACTTATGCATGTTGATTATTATTTCTATCAATAATTTTACTTCATTCTTTGCCTCATTAGAGATCACATGGGCCTCTGAAAACTTTCCTATTGTTGGAAAATGTTGTGCTTCCCACTTCAAATCCTGGCAATGGAAAGTATTCTTAAAAGAATGTGGTGTTTCTAGGTTTCTCAAAGATTGAAAACTATTTTCTGCCAATATATATGACAACTGATGGATAGACTTTATGCACTGTATACTTTTGCCCTTTGATCAGGGTCCTAAGTTTCTTCTCATTTAAAGTACTCTTTGTTTGCCTCCCCATACAAAATACACCTTTTTTTTTTTTCAATTCAATATTATACAACATATTCCATTTATTTCCTTTTTATTTCTTAAAAATATAAATAACTTGACTGATTATTGGTGGACTTCTAAACAGAATATGGTACACATCATCGGCTGGGAAAGATTGGGGATGGAATTCGTCTTTGTAAGTTTGTTTTATTTTTATTCCAGTTATTTTGAAAATTATGTATTTACCAATAAAAGAAAACAAGGAAAAGGTTTTTCATTTTACAGCTTTGGAACATATGTATACACACTGGGCTTTTAGAAAGTGTTTCAACTTATGGAGCTTTGATCTTCACTGCTTGTTATTTAAAAATAATTTAAGTGATTGATATTTTTTAATATGCAGGGTCGGAGATTAATCCAGAACTTCTGTTAGCTGTTTTTCTTCCTGCTCTCCTTTTTGAGAGCTCATTCTCAATGGAAGTTCACCAAATTAAGGTTTCTTTTCTGGGTTTCTTCTATGAGTACAAACTTTTATTTGAGTTATTAAGTGATTGTGTCATACTGTTATGCTAGTTCCTGTCTCATATATGTATGCATGCATTGGCACACTCTTACATGATTGTGTGCAGGCCCATTCAATTTGTTATGCATATTCAATATATAAACTCTTGCCTAAAATATGTAATTTATGTATGCTGTGGTGCCTTTTCTAGATGTAATTTGAAAACCGTTGTGCTTGTTTGTTTGCTTTCTAAATTCCATGAAGCCCAACTTTCTCCATAGTAAAAAGTGAATAGAGTGAAAAAACATAGAAAACAGGATATTATATCCTCTGATATAAAATTATTACAAAAAGCAAGAAAAATTTAAAACTAATTATAGATTTCCCAATAATGAAGGGCCGGCTTGGCTCAGCGGTAAGCGTGCTTGCCGTGGTGTGTCAGGTCGCGGGTTCGAATTAGTCTCTCTGCAAAAAGCAGGGGAAAGACTGCCTAGAGTATTCCCTTCCCCAGACACTCACGAAGTGAGTATTTGAACTGGGTCGGCCTTTCTTTATAGATTTCCCAATAATACCCTTGGAATATTGAAATAACAGTCCCCATCTTTAGTACTTAGGCGTCATGGCATTGCTTCCAATGCGTCTCATGATTTGCATGCAAGTTTTCACCCTCAATGTGCATGAACTGGGCTTTGATGTCTTCAGCAAAGTTGTATATCTTTTTCTTAGCTTTATGGAACATCCAAAATCAGCACAATCCAAGGTCTGTAAAAAAAAAATGCTCGTACTAGGGCAAGGTTTGTAGGTCTGTCAACTAGAATTTAAGTAATTTGGCCCAAAATTCCTCTAAAGTCCATAGACTCAACCAGACAAAGCCAGGGAAAGTGACAAGATGAAAATTGTAGATCTATCTCTTTGCTTTCCAGAGCCGCTTAGAATCACACTAATTGTTCTTCTTAATCAACGGTTATGCCTATTTTACTGCAAGTGCTTTTGACAGAAAAAGTTTCCCTGAATAGCACTTGATTATCTTACGTCTTGGAGTTCCTCCTTGCCATTGCACCTTCAAAATTAAGCTAAAATAAAGAAGTCAAATGCCCAACAAAATCCTACCGAAGTTATGTAAACTCAAATATAAAAGACTAACTTAAAAACTAAGCATAAAACTAACAATTCTATGTCAAATATCAAGGGCATAAAAATCTTTAATGCACACAATGAGACCATATAACTCATTTCTCAGTACTCCCAAATGGAAGGGGAAGAAATTAAATTGACAAGATTGGAAGTAGCTTGCAATGAATGTGGCTAAACAGAGAAAAAAAACAGATGTTTTTATTATAATTCATTAACTGTTGATTTACAGAAATGTCTCTTTGGACTGAATGCAGAAGTGTATTGCACAAATGGTCATACTAGCTGGCCCAGGTGTTGTGATTTCGACCATTTGTCTTGGATCTGTTTTGAAGGTATGTGAACCAATGTTTTTACATTTCATCATTCGTTTCATATGATTATAACTCAATTGTCATAATGCAGCTTACCTTTCCATATAACTGGAGTTGGAAAACATCACTGTTGCTTGGGGGACTTCTGAGTGCAACTGATCCTGTTGCTGTTGTGGCTTTGTTGAAAGATCTTGGTGCAAGCAAAAAAATAAGTACAATAATTGAAGGGGAATCCTTGATGAATGATGGGTATTTTGTTCTTCTTTAAACTATCATCTACCCTTCAAATGAATTTCTGTGTTTGCTAAATGAATCTAGGTTGTAGGAAGTGGCTTAAATCTTTTAACATTTAGAATGAGTTACTATTTTTTTTATGTGATGATTGTTTTGGAGGTCTTTTATTTTGTCTTCGACAAAGCTTAATCTTCATTTTTGTTCAGGACGGCTATTGTGGTTTATACACTATTCTATCGAATGGTTCTGGGAGAGACCTTCAATTGGGTTGCCATAATCAAATTTCTAGCACAAGTCTCACTTGGAGCGTAGGTTTCACTTTCACCTGCTTCTCTGTTGCATTAGTGGCAAAAGTTATCTTTTATTATGTGACCCTGTGCTTGGTCCAGTGTAGGAATTGGCCTTGCTTTTGGGATAGCATCTGTTTTGTGGCTTGGGTTTATTTTTAATGATACAGTGATAGAGATTTCTCTAACACTTGCTGTTAGCTACATTGCTTACTTCACTGTAAGTTGCTTTCAAACTTGGATTCATCCTTTAATAAGTTGATAGATTATATTTACAATATGAATAATTATGCAAGTGGGATGTACCTGTTCTTTATACTCTAATTTCTTGGATGCATCCTTAGAAGATGCGAGATTATATCTTTTGAAATCTTATCATCATATTTGGTTTTTGTTCTTGGTGTTATTTTGAATTGCTTGCATATTGTGGATGAAAAAAATTGATGGCCAAAATCTTTTATAGGCTCAAGAGGGTGCGGCTGTTTCTGGTGTTTTGACTGTGATGGCATTGGGAATGTAAGTTGATCTTTCGTACAAAATATCTTTAACACTTAAAATTTGGAAATCTGGTTATTAAAATGTTGCTACAGGTTCTATTCAGCATTTGCAAGGACAGCCTTTAAGGGTGAAAGTCAACAAAGCTTACATCACTTTTGGTATGCCTTTTACTTGTCTTGTGTATATATAAATTAGATTAATTCAGTGTGGATCCCCCCCCCCCCCCCCCCCCTTTTTTTTTTAATTTTCAACTGACACTCACTTTAGTGGTGATAAAAAGGAACAAAGAAAAGGAATCTCTTAGGAAACCTCCTTTAGCTATAAAGGAGTATTATAGGAAGTGATACAACAGAGAATCATTAGCAACTTTGGAATCAGCACGTGGGCAGTTAGGAAAGAATATTCCTTTGTTTGTTGAGGGGGAATCGGTTAGAGGCAAGACGCAGAATATGGTTGGGTATAAACTATAAATAGGGAGCAACAGGGTTCATTCGGGACTTATGCAGAATTTGGAACATGGGCGGCGACTTGGGAGAGAATTAGAGCCTCTCCAATTGCTCTGAAATCACTTTCTTTTCTAGTTTTCATATGTTTCCTTTCTTTTAATTTTCCTTCTTTAAAATTAGTGGAGTATTGTTAGAGAATAAAATAAATCATTAAAAAGGTCCTCACCTAGCAGCTTAAGATTTTGGGTTGAATTGGTTCTTTACATGGTATCAGAGCCTCAGTGACCACGAGGTTACGAGTTCAATCCTCACCGCCTCTCACTTTCTAGTGGAAAGGGCTCTTGCATGAGGGAGTGTGTTAGAGAATAGTATAAATCATTAAAAAGGCCTCATGCAACAGTTTAAGCTTTTGGGTTGAATTGATTCTTTATAATTATTGTTTTGTTTTGCTGAATCCATTATGAATTCAGCTCTATTAATACAAGACTCTTTTCTTGGGTTCTGAATTTTCCTTATTTTTGGATCTGGTATCTATCAGGATCATAAGTTCTTTGCAGAACAGTAAAGACATATTTCACTGGCTCCCCTTCCCCTGCCCATATATTATTACATTCATCCTTAAAGGGTTTTCTGGCATCCTTTTGGGTTTCATGTAATGGCTTCATTAAGAAGGGTCCCCTTTTTAATATGCATAAGGACTGGAGTGTTCTTTTGTGATAATGCTCTTTCTGTTTGTTACTTTGTTTGGTTTCTTGTTTGTTTTGTCTGCTTATCCCTCACTTCACTTTGTAATATGATTACTCTAGTTTCATCGTTGATAAGCATATATGATGATTATTTTTGTAGTGTAGGAAATAAAAAAGAATGAAATAAATGAAGCAAAATTGAACAAATATATTATTTTTACTAGTAGCAATAGAAAATTTGGGGATAACTAAAATGTTGGCCAGCATAGGAGGAACGTGAGCATAAAATGGGAGTAGAGGAAATGAGGATGTTAAGGTGAATGTGTGTTCATACAGCGATGTATGAGATAAAAATGTAGATATTCAATGAAAAGTTAGAGAAGTACGGAAGAAAAGATGAGAGAACATAGTTTGAGATGATTATGGGATTTAGGGCATATATTTTGAAGATCCCTAGATGTTCTGTAAGAAAAGAAATTTTTTACCGATAGCATGATATAAAGAACGGAATAATTTGACCGAAACTTACTTGGTAGAAAGTAGTAAAACGAGACTTAATGAAGTGTGAAATAGATTGGTGTGCGGTATCTTAGGACGCAGAGGAAAGCACTTAGCATTGTGGAGGGATGGATTTTTTCTGTGTGTGTGTGTATTATTTTCCTTATCTATTATTTCTTCTCCCTTAATCTAATCTTGCTTTTCCTTGTATCCATAGATTGCCAACTTAAACTAATTTGGGATAGTGGTGATGTTGATATAAAAAAGAAAAAAGAAAAATGGTTGAGATGGAATGCTGGGATATTCAAGAAGAATACCCCTTCCCCTTAAGTTGTTTGAATATTTTATTTTTGGTATTCAGCTAATGACGATCACTTTGTGGGGTCTGACTTACTGCGAGATAGGAGGGTTTTACTGTTTAAATGGATTTTCTCTATAATGAGTCAGTGTTCTGTTTAATTCAAGTAGATTACTTGTCCTCTCTATGTATCTTTCTCTTCTTTCTGTCTTAATATTATTTCTATAATTCTGACTGAAAGCTAAAATAGTGAATCACTGTATGCCTTGTGCTGCAGCAAGGTAAGGTCTTAGATTTGTCATAGTAGATCCTATCATTTTCTGTCCCCATATTTATATTTTGTTGTCAAATGTAATCATTTTAATCCTTTATTTATTTTTCTCCAGGGAAATGATTGCTTATATTGCTAATACATTAATTTTCATTTTGAGGTAAGAGCTTAGTTGGATTCCTAAATCATGATCTATTGGTTTGACTTTTGAAACAGGCTGTTCATGTCATTTTGGTTTGATAAATCTAACAAATATGTTTTTGTAGTTGAACACAGTTTTGAGCTTCTATGACACATTTTTACTAGTATATTACTTTCATTAATATCTTCTTATCTTCTTTTTGCAGTGGTGTTGTTATCGCTGAAGGAATACTTGTTGATGACAAAGTTTTTTATCATGGTAGTAATCACTTTGATCAATTTTAAATTCTTTTATTTTCTAAGTATGCCCTGGATTATTTTCTTAGTTTTTATTTAATTGGGCAAAGCCATACCATGTAATATATCAAATGCGAATACATGAAAATGTTGCTGAATTATAAGCAAGAACTTATTGCACTCTTGTATGATTGTGCTGATGCATCTTAATTTTGCAAGAGGAAGTTATATTCCATAGTTTGTATCCATCCTCTCTGACTCATCTTGGGGGAAATTGGCAAGTCAATACAGATTTCAAGAGATAGAATTTCTTTAAATTGTTACCTTTACCCTTAAATAATATATCCTCCTACCACGTCGGTCCATTGTGTTTCTCTTGCTATCTTCCTCATGTTACTGTGCATGAGAGCTCTCGCAAAAATCTTATCATGATTTAAGTATGGGTTTATCATCTATAATTTAACATGACCAGAAAAAATTTCCTACACTCACAACATTTTGTAGGGTCCACAGCAAAAAAGAAAAAAAAAACTCTGGCACGCAAAACGAATCTCTATAACATAACACAAACACTTTTCCTACAACATAACTCTTATAAAATCCTTTAAGTATTTTAGTCTTACTTTTGAAATTGATCAACAGTAAAGACGTATTTTCAGTTATTGGTTTCCCTCTACATAATATACCTTACATGATGAGAAGGCCAAGGAAAGTTGCGGAAAAAATAATTACTCTGATGATCACATTCTTCTCAAAGAGGCAACAATGACTCAATTTAGATGCTTTGATTAGCTTATGATTTGTAGAAGCTCTTGTCGGTGCTGCTTGCCCTTTTCTTATTAAAATACTTATCTTTGCTAAGTCTAAAGGAGTGACTACTAACTATTGGTTCTGTTGTAGGAAAATCATGGGTCAACCTCTTGCTTCTCTATGTATATGTTCAAGTGTCTCGATGCATTGTAGTTGGAGCATTATTTCCCTTTCTAAGATATTTTGGATATGGTTTGGAATGGAAAGAAGCTATTATTCTCATCTGGTCAGGATTACGAGGAGCAGTTGCCTTGTCACTTTCTTTATCAGTCAAAGTAAGTATTCAATGACTAATGATGCATATTTATACCCCAAAACTTATGCTTATTGCTATAATTCTTCATGGATATAGTGCTTTTTGGATTTTCATTTTTATTTAAATTTTATTCAAAGGAAACATAAAGAGAAGGGGCAATAAGATAAACTCCTATAACAAGTAATGAAACTAATGTTCTAATGGAGGAGAATTTGCAAAAGTTCAGATTGGCTAGAAAACATGCCAAAAAAGTAGCGAGAAGCTAGAGGCAAAGTTTTATTTGATATGTACAAAAAACTTGAGAGCAAAGAAGGTGAAAAATGTATCTATAGGCTTGCCAAGATAAAGGACAAGAAAAGTAAAGACTTTGACTTAGGTTAGTTGTATCAAGGATGATAATAAAAAAACTTTTAGTAAGAGATGCAAAAGTTAAAGAAAGATGGATGAACTATTTTTATAAGCTTTTTAATAGAGATAGCGATAAAAGTGAGGTGATTTTGAAGGACGTTTATGAGGATTCACACAGCAGGTTTGTGCGTAGAGTTAGAGTGCATTATGTTAAGGAGGTAGTAAAGAATATTAAGAATAATAAAGCTTTGGTATCCGAGAGTGTGGAGATGCCTAGGGGATGTGACGATAAGTTGCTTGACAAATATTTTTAACAAGATTCTCCAAGCTAATAAGATGTCTGATGAATGGAGGAAGAGAATACTTGTACTTATTCACAAAAACAAGGGAGATATCCCGAACTATTTGAACTGTAAAGGCTTTAAGCTTATAAGCCTTACAATGAAGATGTGAGAGAGAATTATTGAACGTCTTTTGAGAATAAAGAATAAGGTCTCTGCAAATCAATATGGATTTATGCTAGGAAGATCTACCATGGAGGCTATTTTCTTGATATGACAGTTGATGAAAGATATTAAGAAAGGAAGAAAAATCTACATAAGTTGTTTATTGATCTCGAGAAGGCGTTTCATAGGGTTCTGATAAGAACCTTGAGGTGCACCACCCCAGAAGCTAACTCAAAGGGTGGGAGTGTCTAAGGCCTTATAAACCCCACATTAGTTGCCCCTACAACCAATGTGGGACTCCAAGTCCCATACCTTGAAAATGGGATCGTAACATTCCACCATGCTCCGCAGTCCCAGCGCCCACGCGGGCTGGCTTTGCGCTAGTCTTTCACTAGCCCCGGGCGAACACTGCAATGCCGGCGTCACCACCCGCGTCGCTCGATTGCAACCGGGAGACATAGTGGAAGACTCTGATACCATTTGATAAGAACCTTGAGGTGCACCACTCCAAAAGCTAGCTCAAAGGGTAGGAATGTCCAAGGCCTTATAAAACCCACATTAGTTACCCATACAACCAATGTGGGACTTCAAGTCCCATACCTTGCAAATGAGATCGTAACAGGTTCCAAGAAAGGTTCTATGGTGAGTACTTAAGAAGAAAAAAGTACCATCAAAGTATATAGAGGCAATCAAGGTTATGCATGATTGTGTTACTACTTGTTTGAAGATTTGTAATGGAATATCAATTTATTTTCTAATCACAGTAGGTTTACACCTTGGTTCTGCATTGAGTCAATATATTTTTGCCCTAGTTATGGATAAGGTAACAAAAGATATCCAAGACACGATGCCATGGTGCATGCTATTTGTGGATGATATTGTGTTTATTAATAAGATCGGGTAGTATTAACAAAAAAAATTGAATTTTGGAAAAACACATTGGCGTCTAAAGGATTTACGTTAAGATGGAGTAAGATTAAGTACATGAAGTGTGAGTTTGCTATGACAAGATAAGGAAATCAAGATTCTGTGCATATATGCTAGGATAGGAGGAACCTAAGAAATATGTGTTTAGATATCGGGGATCAATATTGCAAAGACGGGAGAGATTCATGAGGATGTAAACCATAGAAATCCTTGTAAACGCTTGGTATTTATTTTGTTATAACATTCACACCTGATATAGAGATTATATAAAAGATAAAATTTAGTCCACTTAAAAGATAATTGTACTTAAAGCTTTTGAGAATTGAAAAATTGAGGGGCAAAACTGAGTTTTCCTGGAAAAGAGGGAATATAACTATATAATTGTATTTTAACCAAAACAAATTCATGCTTATGTATCATAAAAGAAGTAATCAAATTCTTCTGTATACATGCTCTTTCTTCTCTCGTTGGTAAAATGATCTATATTTTTTTCCTTCCTTTTTGTTTAAAATTTTTTGTACTTCCTTACAGAAACAGGCTCCATCACATGCCATAGTATCTTGAAGTTACTGTTGTAACAAAATGCATTTCAGAATGGTATTCTGTATTTACGGTTCATCACAATTAACAAATTTAAGGATATTTCATATATTTCTATATCTATCTATACACCAGAACAAAGTCCACAGCAATTGTTTTCCTCTATAATATACATTATAGAGGAAATAAGTGTGCCTGCATGAGGCTATCATTAATATTCATGTTCATATTTTTGTAGTTGAATCTTTTAATTATTAATTTTTTTGTTGGTTTAGAGTTCCAGTGGCCGATCAATTGAATTGACTCCAGAGACGGGAACACTGGTATGTTTTGTTATTTATATTAATAAAACACTTACAAATTACAAACTCTTTTCTATCATTTTGCAAGGTCATCACAACCCAGAAGTCCTTCATATTATAATTTTCTTTATAAGCTGATTCAAATGTTTTTGATTGTGCAGTTTGTTTTCTTCACTGGTGGAATTGTGTTTTTAACACTTATAGTGAATGGTTCAACCACACAGTTCATTTTACACTTCCTTGACATGGATAAGTTATCAGCAGCTAAGGTCAGGGTTCTCCCATCTTCTTGTTATGAGAAATGAAGTACTTTGATATCTCATATTTTAAGCGGTGCCCCAATGTCTTCATGTTTTGTCTTAATTCTCTTTCTCTCTCTCTTTTAAATCTAAGGAAATACCTTGAAAAATATCTTATCTATGTAATTCACTTGTGTACATATGGTAGTGATTTTGTATATGCAAGTTGCAACTGTTGTTTTGATAAAGTAGAAACTATAAATAGAAAAGAGCAAAAATGAAGTTAGTGAGCCAAAGAGGCTAAAAAAAAGCTACAATGCTGTCAAGTTTCTTTGCAAGAAAATATGATGTCCTCCAAATGGGTTTGCAAAGGTGGAAGCTTTGTTGATTAGGAGAATGAGTTAAGAAGGGAAAATAAGAATTGCAAAAATTCTTTTATTACTGCTATGAACTGCCCCTTTGCTATAGCTTTTTCTCTTCTTTCTATTTGGTCCTGGCCCTCATGTTTTGCTTGTGTAATAACAGAGACGTATCCTTGATTTTACAAAGTATGAAATGTTGAACAAAGCATTAGAGGCTTTTGGTGAACTTGGAGATGATGAGGAACTCGGGCCTGCTGACTGGCCCACAGTGAAGAGATATATCTCCTGCTTAAATGACATTGAAGGTGAACGTGTTCATCCTCATGGTGCATCTGAAAGTGATAATAATCTGGATCCTATGAATTTGAAAGATATACGAGTACGGCTTCTAAATGGTATGGTAACTTTTAGATTTGTTTTATCCTACGAGTTGTTTAACTTCATACTTTCTCATTATGTGCATCAATTCTTTGAACTTTACCAACAGGAGGAACCTTATCCAGTCTTTACCCGATGTTTCTGTTTGATTAACTGCTTCAAATATTCTAAACCTTTGCAATCCTTTAATTTATGATAAAAAAAAGTAAAGGAAAGACACATAATTATAAGACACCTTATTGCATCTGTAGGAACAAATATATTTTAGGGGATTATCCTTGGATTTCATTGTTGGATTTTTTCAATTTAACTGAAGCTTTCACACAATTAGTTGTCCACATTTTTATTTAAGAATTCTCTTCGAAACTTGTTCAATTCAAAGTTAAGGTAATGCGTTTTCAATTAACCTTTTAGCTGTGCATCTTGTTTTCCTTTTACTTTCAGTTTTGTGGCATTTTTAGTTGCAATGAAGGGATAGAGCTTGGACTATGTTAAGAGATATTGTAAAAACTATTCATGTGCCTTTCCCCAACGTTGGTTGCGTGACATGGTATCAGAGTCTATGGCTAAGTGGTCTAGAGTTCAATCCTTGCAGCACCATTCTTCTTATAAAAAAAAGTTAAATTTCAGCACTTCAAAATACAAAGGGTTCTCGCATGAGGGGATGTGTTAAGAGATATAATAAAAGCCATTCATGTGTCTTTTCCCAACAACCTAAGCTTTTGGGAAAATTGAACGGTTTCTCAGATTTCTAAGTGACTACATTCTTAGACATTTTTCCAGTATTACTTTTTAATTTCTGGCAACCAATCTCTGCATATAAATTAAATTTAAAATCTTCATATGATCAAATACAATTTTGATGGATGGATTTGTTACGATGGCAAAACACTATTATTCATGATGATTGTGTTCATCTAAAGGCCCAAGTTAATAAGATGCCGCTATTGTTCTCACATGGATTTATATTTGCAATTGCTTTACAAAAGTTGCTTTTGTTAACTAATGTTGGTTAGTTTTATGACAGGCATACACAAAAACAATTACATTCTGATAAGATCCCACTCCCCCGTTTCACCCAAAACCCAAGAACAGCAAGAACAATAAGAGCAGAGTGTGTAATCTGGATTTTCTCGTTTATTATTCAATGCAAGAATTGGAATTACAATGACCAGTATTGCAGTCGGTTAGGGAAATTCGAGAGGCCCTGACTTCCCTCCTAATATTCAAGAATGATTATAATTCTAAAATGACTTCCAACGTGATTATTACAATTACTCAGTCCCCTATTTATACAATACAACTGCCAGGCTGTTTGTACAACTAATAACAGCCGCTAAACTGAAACAACCGAATAAGCAACTAACAACAACATATTAACAGAAATAGAAACACTATAACTCTTCAGCAGTTTCTCCCACATGTTTATCTGCAAATTCCTCTTGTTTGCTCTTCTTCTTCCTGACATAAACCTTGAGACCTTGGATCTCATCACAGTCTAAACAAACTTATTTTGGCGGTAGTCTTTTGTTGGCTAAGTCCTTGATAAGCCAAGTTTTTATTTGTGTTGAGATATATAAAACCAGAACAAAGAAATTTCACTAGAAAGAAAGTGGGGGCGGTGAGGATCGAACCCGGTACACTGAGGCTCTGATACCATGTAAAGAACCAATTCAACCCAAAAACTTAAGCTGTTGGGTGAGGCTATATTAATGGTTTTATATATCTCAACAATTTGCTAATACTATTAATTTGGCTGCTTCAACTATATTAATATCATGACTAATTTGAGAACTTATTGCTCATATTAGGTGTCCAAGCTGCTTACTGGGAGATGCTTGATGAAGGAAGAATTTCTCAAACAACAGCTAGTATCCTAATGCTATCAGTAGACGAAGCAATAGATTTGGTTAAATATGAGCCTCTATGTGACTGGAAAGGTTTAAAAGCTAATGTCCACTTCCCAAATTACTACAAGTTCCTCCAGTCTAGTATGTTACCACCGAAACTAGTGACATACTTCACTGTGGAAAGGTTGGAATCTGCATGTTATATCTGTGCTTCATTTCTTCGTGCCCACAGAACTGCTCGACAACAGTTGCATGACTTCATAGGTAATAGTCTATCTCAGTAGTTTTGTCTATTTATTTTCCTAATACTATTTTGAGTTTTCTAATTTCCTTTTTATCATCTCTATTCCATTCTGTTTTCTATCCCTTACTAGCTGTTTTAACTTAACTCTTTTAGCATAATTGTCAGTCATGGCAACCATCATCCAAGAGGGGGTTGAATTGGGTGTTCGCAAATTTCATACCAACTTAAGGAAATTATGCATTTCGTTAAGGAGGAAACGGGACATTTGGTGAAAATTCGTATCTAAACTACAGAACAGAGAGTGGATTTTAATTATATAAACAAAAAAGTAATAAATACAAATATCATGGTTATCCTAATTACTATGATTGCATGATTCTGGCTATTATATACAATGAATCTTGGACAAGTATGTACAATGAACATAGACACTATTTACATGGTATCTAAAACTCCCCCTCAAGCTGGAACATCTAAGTCATATACATTTGTAACTTATTTGAGGATCACTCAAAGACATAGTGAAGGCATTTATCAACTGATCATTTGAACTAACGAAGTAAGTGACATTTTCTCCTGATAAGATCTTTTCTCTGATGGAATGACAAATTATCTCTATGGGTTTGATCTTCTTATGAAATACTGGTTAGAGGCAATACGCACTGCAGCTTGACTATCACAAACGAGTGTTGCCTACATAATTTCTTAGATCATTGTGCAGGTCAGTTAACATTTTTTATTTATTTAGGATCATTAATATTAATTTCCTCTACATATACTTCTTCTGTAGGTGACAGCGATGTTGCTTCTGCTGTCATCAATGAAAGTGTTGAAGAAGGAGAAGAAGCACGGAAGTTCCTAGAAGATGTTCGTGTAACATACCCTCAGGTTTCCTTGTTAAACATTCCCTCCAATGTTTTCTGTTTTAAGTTTTCCTGGATTCTGTTTGGATTAGGATTAGGCCAGTCAATGTCAAATTGATTGATCTCGTCTCTGTTTATCAGTTTAGGGTTCATAGGCATTATATTTTTGGTTATGAAGTGTTAAATAAACTTTTTTTCAATTTGTTTATATGATGAATGTCTAATTCTCAGGTTTTGCGTGTTGTAAAAACAAGGCAAGCAACATATGTAGTGCTAAATCATTTAATTGAATATGTTCAAAACCTTGAGAAGGCAGGAATATTGGAAAAGAAAGAAATGATACATCTTCATGATGCTGTCCAGGTATCTTGTGGTGATATTCATACTTTCTATGTGTCTGTTGTCTTATAGTTCACTTTTCTCTGAGTTATAATTGGGTTCTTCATCTATTAATTGATTCATTTATTTTTCAGACTGATTTAAAAAAATTACTTAGAAATCCTCCTTTGGTTAAGCTTCCTAAAATAAGTAGTATACATCCTATGTTGGGTGCTCTGCCATCTTCAGTTCGTGAACCACTTGCAAGCAGTACCAGGGAAATGATGAAATTGCGTGGTTTGACACTTTATAAGGAAGGTGCCAAATCAAATGGTATTTGGTTAATTTCTAATGGAGTGGTGAAGGTATTAAATTCTCTGAATATGGAGCTTAACATATAATTTCTGATTGTGCACACAAGATGCATCTTTTGAAAATTGTTGTTTTTCCAGTGGGAAAGCAAGACGATAAGAAACAAGCACTCCTTTTATCAAACTTTTACTCATGGGAGCACATTGGGTCTTTATGAAGTGTTGACCCGAAGACCATATATTTGTGATGTCATCACAGATTCCATGGTATTCTGCTTTTTTCTTGAAGCTGATAAGATAGTTTCATGCCTCAAATCAGACCCTTCGGTGGAAGACTTCCTGTGGCAGGTATGGTTACATTAATAATTCATTATTGCTACTGCTGCTTTCACATTAATGGCTTCTGAGTTCTGACTGTTTATGTCACTGCATTCTGAAATTTCAGCATGCATTGTCTATGAATTTCGTATGTCTCTGCAGCTCAACTGGGATTAAGTTTTTCAATGTGAAAAATGCATCTTTAAGATATGCTGTTTATTGAGTATATCATAGTTCATAGAGATATGTCTTGTTTATGTTTGGTGCTGTAGAAAATATAGAAATGGTAGATGACATAATTACTTTCAAAGTATTATAATGAATATGTTTTGGTCATATACTAAATTTATCATGATTTGTAGGAAAGTGCGATTTTCCTTTCCAAACTATTGCTTCCCCAGATATTTGAAAAACTGGCTATGCAAGATTTAAGAGCTCTTATTGCCGAACGATCGGAAATGACCATATACATAAGAGGAGAAACAATAGAAATCCCTCTTCATTCAGTTGCCTTCTTACTAGAAGGATATGTCAAAACTCAAGGTCGTCAAGAACTGGTAACAGCTCCAGCAGCCTTGCTTCCTACATATGGGAATCTAAGCTCCCAAAATTTGGCAATTTCAGGTATTTGAGCTTAAATTTATGTTGTCTCAAATATTGTTCCCCATCTAATACTGTTTTCTCTGAGTTTCCATTAGGACAGCTGGGTGGGGGATGTGGGGTTTTATATGGCGGTTTGGGAAATAGTAAGGCACAAGGAAGCGAAATTCAAGAGCAAATACCATAGTACCATACTAGGCAGGATGAGGAAACTTAGTTTATCTAGGCAGATGTAGCTTTTCTGTTTTTACTTTACCTACCCTTCACATAATTCACATAAGCATTCTGCATATCGATGCTTTGCTAGCCTGTACTCTTCTGGGAGAAAAATGAACTTAAGTAAGAGCATTTAGGCATGACATTTTTTTATTTCATTTTAATAAAATTAATCATTATGTTTCTTCAATAATCTATACTTTCTCTATTTTGAGAGAAACCACAGTGCAAAAATATGTCAGTATGTTTATTTTGTACCTTTGTGCTTAATGGCATCTGTTAAGGATTAACTCTTTTAAAAGCTTAAGTTATTAACTTAATAATGGTTTGTAAGATATGTTTAGCACAATTTCGACACAAGAGTCTTTTGGATTTAAAGCTTGAGCAATACACATGACCTATTACCTCTTTGACCACTTAGTCATAGAAGTTTTAGTTAGTACCATGTTACGGACCAACTTTTGTAAAAGCTTAAATAGTCAAGTGGAGGCCCAATAATGGTTTTTTTTTTACTGTTATACCTCTTATAGTGTCTATCAAAATTTAAGTTTGCTAGCTGTTAAAGAACCACTTCAACCCAAAACCTTAAGGCTTTGGATAAGAGTTTTTTTAATGATTTATATTGTATTCTCTAAGACACCCCCTCACGCAAGAGCCCTTTGGGCTTGAAGTGTGGATATGGCACAAGCTCATTATTGGTCTGCCTTGTGTTGCACAAGCCCATTTTTTGGTCTGCCTTGTGTTTTTCTTAATTCCAACTGAATGTGGGGGGCAGTGAGGATCGAACTCGTGACCTCATGGTCACTTAAGCTCTGATACCATGTTAAAGAACCACTTCAACCTAAAACCTTAAGGCTTTGGATAAGGTTTTTTTTTTTAATGATTTATATTATATTCTCTAAGACTAGCTTTTCATCATGTAATATTTATTTATAATTTGATCATTATGCTTTTTCCTTGACTAGTTACCTATGCAATCCCCCATCTCACTTTTCCTGTTTCATTGCCCTTTTGGGAAAATGTAAGTCAGAAGGGTTGAAAATGATTTTCATTAATCTCTTACTTTCAATTATAACAGGTAGCAAGCAAGCTAGTTTTACTCATCAAGGATCAAGTTATCTAGTTGAAACTAGAGCAAGGGTAATCGTATTTGACATGGCAGCATTTGAAGCTGATACTGCTCTTGTTAGAAGGTCAAGTTCACTGTTATCACTTGGCGTTGATCATGCCCATAGATCTTTCCGCAGAGAACATAGTGGTCTTATGAGTTGGCCTGAACATTTCTCTAAGCCGAAACACCAAAAGAAGAGTTCTGAAAAGATTGAGCAACAAACCCAAAGTTTGTCTGCAAGGGCAATGCAGCTGAGCATTTACGGTAGCATGGTATGTCAGTATAGAATGACATTAGCTTCATTGATGAAAAAAATTTCAATTTCAAGAATTCTATATTTCAATCTGTGATTGATTGGTTATACAAAGAATATAGCTTTCTGGCAGGGTTTTCAAAGGAAAATCTTCCTTCTTTTATTTCTCTAGCTTAAGTTCATCCTGAAAGCCTTTGTGTTGCCAATGAATGCCCCAATAGTATATGATTCAGTAGGCACTGAAACTTATGGATCTGGCCTAGCATGGATCATATATATGCACAAGGGAAATTACCTGAAATAGGTGATTTGTTATCATAAGTTGACTTGCCTAGTATGTTAATTTGCTTTATTAAAAGGAATTTTCCTAAATGTGAAATGACCTATAATGTGGTTTTCTTATCAACTGAGAGCTTTATCACCTTTGTGGATTAACTAGCTGTATATGCAAAGCACAGTAACAATCAAGCTTCTATCTTAAATTCTTGCCCTTACTACATGAAGCTCTATTTTATTTTATTTTATTTTTCCATTATTTATTGTGATTTTGAAGGTGGACATCGGTCCCCGGAGTAGAAGTTTGTCAACCAATCATCATAGACCATCTCATAGTTTGTCACATCCAAACATGGGGTCATACCAAGGGCGTCCACTTGTCTCAGTGAAATCAGATGGAGCTCAAACTGCCAAGGACCATGAGGTGAAGGAGTTCACACCAAATGTTACAAATCCACCATCACAAAGCACAGAAAGAAGAGAACATCATAGAGATGATTCAAGTGATGATTCTGCTGTCGAAGAAGATATTATTGTGAGGATTGATTCACCAAGCAGGCTATCTTTTCGCCAGTCTTGAGGAGGAAGAGCTGAAAAAATCAGTTGTGATTCTGCATGTGTGTAATAATTAATAAATGGTGCTTCTATATCAGCAACGTTGTACATAAGAACAAACCATTAGAATATGCCACGTGGTCATTACAATTGTTCATGAAAGCTTAGAACTTGTTTGATTTATATTCTCATAAACTAGTTTTCTTTTTTATTTTTTTTAAAAATAAACTGTATGGAAGTGGCTGTTCTTGGTTGAAGTTTTAAAAGTTGTTGTCCTGAAAAATGTTATAGAATTATGAAAATTAGAATATCTTCAAGATGAGCTCAAAGTATGTTCTCTAGTTTTTGTCTTCATGGTGGCAATTTTGTGATTATCTAACCACATCGATGGCAATTTTGTGTAACTAAAGTCTTTTAACTTAATCCTCACTGAAACCACCGGTCTCGTGTAACAAAAATTTGATTTCTATGTTGTTGAGATGTGGTGATACCATCAGCTACTCTTAGCTGGTTGCTTCCATTAGACCATTACCATTGTCATTTGTCAATAAATCATCATCTATATTGTAATTGATGCAAGCGGGTTCAACAGTATAATATATCTAACCTAGTCCTTGCATGATGCATGATGCATGATGGCTATACAGTATAGAAATGAGTGTTACATTTATTTTACATTTATATAACTGACATACCATTCTCCACCATTTTCTCATCCTATTTAGAGTAAATATCATTTTCGGTCCTAAAGCGGGCATCATGAAATTTGCTTAGGACCAAAAAGGATATTTACTCCCCTATTTATTTTACTCCTAAAATTGAGGGACGCATGTGTGTTAACCGTGCCTAAGTAAATAATCATCTTTATCCAATTTAGGTTATATAGTTTCAAGGCCCTTCATCCTATAAGAAGGTCATATCTTCAGGACGATGTTATGTTAGGGATATTCCCAAGAAACAGAGGAAGGAGATGGAAAACGAAAGAGTTTCCGCTTATTTCATTCAATGCATTATTCTAAGATTACATCACTTATTTATATCAAGAACAACTATAAGCTACTCATCAGACTCTTCTAACTACTTCTATTATACATGTAACTAACTAACAGCTATTAGAAACTAACTAACAACTATTAGAATTTACATCCACTTAACATGTTAATTCCAGAAAAAGGAATATATAGGATGTTACATTTCTTTACTATTAATTTAAGCTTGTAAGTCTTCATTAGTATTATATTATTTCTTTCTAATACAAAGGTGTTTGACAAATTGGCTTTCTATCCATATAATAAACAAAATTAGGAGGAATTCAACTTCTATCCACTGTTGTATTTGTACCTATCTTTAATGCGTACTTTACCAAACGAAGTTTTGTACCTTTTTTTTCAAATAAATCGCCCAAGCACAGTTTTGTTCATTTTGTTTTGAAAACAAACTGATTTTATATTGCGTGTTAGGAAACAATTTTAAAAATTGGAAAAACAATAATAGATCTGTACATGCTCTTACTTTTTATAATTTGAAGAATATTGTTTTCGCAATTTGTTTTTGGAGATAAATATACTTTTTTTTTATCTTGATCGTCTCACTATAAATGGTATGGTTTCCCTAGTAAACAAGTTTCGTGATCTCTCTTAGAATCGCAACAATCACACACAATCGGAAAGTAAGAAAAGAGAGAATAGAAGAAAATTATAGACACAAAAATTAATTTGGTTTATTCAATGTAGGTTATACTTAGCAATATTCACTATGTTTTTCTCATTGTAATCATTACAACACTCAATTTATAATAGGAATATAAATAAGCTTAAAAAATCTAAGCAACAATAATTATTCGTGACCCAAACCCAAACTATTAAAATCTATGTAGCACCGATACCGACACAGGACACGTGACACGATACGACACGACACTCCGACGCGTTAATTCTAAAAAATGTTAGATTCCGACACGTTAGGACACGTTTTGATATTAAATAATATTTTTAATTTATGTAGTATATATTATATTTAATATTCAATAATTTAACAAAAAAATGAATCTAAACCTATAATATTCATAAATTTTGCAAAGAAACATAACATATCCCAAATATTTATATTAAACTCAATAAAATGATAATCGTAATACAACGAATCTAATAGTTGGAACTAAAAACTCAACGCAAATCAACATTTGAACCTTTTTTTGAATTTCTATAATGCGTGTTGGAGTGTCGGAGTGTCCGAGAGTGTCGGGAAGTGTCGGACACGACACGTCAGGGTTTTTGAAGTGTCGGTGCTTCATAGATTAAAATAAAAAAAATAAATTATAGACTCATAACAGTATCAAATATCTGAAGATCCTAATTAACTTTCTTTGCATCTCACCAACTAGAATCGTTATCTGCTACGAAATATGAACCATACCAAATAATCTCTAAAAGAATTAAACTCACCACCTTTTGGGTTGAAGCAATTCAACTTTTTTAATTAACTTTTATTTCGGATTTTTTTTAATGTCATTTATTTCTTACCATAATTTTCCTTTTGTTTTAGTCAGTAAATGAATGCATTTAACTCTTGAATAAATTTCGCTTTCTCGTTTCAATTTCTTTAAAACATGAAATTTTCCAGAGTTGTGATATATGATAGGAAGGATATTTGACAAAATCGCAGACAAATGACATGTCATGAGAATTCACGATCTCGAGTATGTTTATTGCATAAAATAAATTATTTCATACAATATATAAAAGGTTAATTTTTTCTCATTTTACATGATAAAAGATTCTCATGTTACGCACACAATTAAAAGGTGGGTCCCATTTTTATTCTTTTGTCTTTTCATTTTTTTTTTGTGGACCCCACTTATGCATTGAGTGTGTAGCATGAGTTTCTCATGTAACATGGGAAAATTAATCCCCATACATAAAAGGCTTTAATATGTTTCTAAAGTGAATATAGATAAGTCTTATCTACGTTCGCTCCCAAAACGACGTCATTTTGGATTGAAAAATTTAAAAATTATAATAAAAAAGGCTATTATAACCCTGAAATAAATTATAATTACAAAAATACCTTGATTTCCATCTCAAAACGACGTCATTTTGGGCTCACTGTAAATAAATTATCTACATTCGCCGTAGAAAAAAGCAAACACATACATAAAAGAATGAGTTGGATCCACCCACTTTTTTGTGTATGGATATTACAAGGAATTGAACACAATACACTACACACACTCCTAACACATACACCCCACACCACTAGGCTAATCCTAGTGGTGATGATCCACCCATTTTTTAAAAAGGAAAAAGTTCACCAATGCCTGGTTTACTACAGAATTACTTATGCCCCTGTACTTTTTTTCCTATAACATATGCCCATATGTTTTGTAAAAATTAAGAAATCACATGGACATATGTGATAAAAAAATCACAGGGACATAAGTGATTCTGAAATAAATCAAAGAGGCATCGCTGAACTTTTCCCTTTTAAAAATATATATCTCAGTCATTTTTTATGCATCGGATGAGATAATTTTATTTTATGTATCATAAAATTGATCCTCAATTACCGTTACATTCCTCATTCTCTCTTTTTTTTGTTGGTACTTAATGTTTGCACTTTTTTTTTTTGGATATTAATGTCGTGGACTTTTATTTGTGGCGTTCATCATTACTCATTTTCTTATCAAATTATCTGTCATTAGAGGAACCTCAATTTTAATTATAGAAGATTGCAATGAAAATTTATATGAAGATTCAAATTCATTGAATTTAAACCAATTAATTTGAATACGTTTATTCTTGTGCTGTGAAATAATCCAATAATGTGCGTTGTACCAAATGAAGTTATTAAACTCTTTTTTTTTTTTTTTTTGGTAATCTATTAAACTCTCATTTCACTTAGTTGGATGTCTGCAAATCTACCTAGTTTAGACTCATTAGAGGCTTGATGCATCTTCCACGTAAGTCCCGTCCCATTTTAAGAGGCTAGCCTTTTTTTCTAGTTTTGTATCTATAGACATAATATGAAGAGTTTATATTTAATTTATGGGTTTTATGATTTTCATTTAACATAAGAATTACTATTTTCCTACACACCCTTCGATTTTCGTGCCGACATGGGTCATACATATAATTTTTGCTGACACATGGGTCCCACGTGTTTTTTATCTCTACAACATAAGATTTCAATTCTCCTTCAACATGAGAATTATAAAACCCTTAATTTATAATTCATATGAAAGTATTTACTTATTCAAATAAAGAGTATAACATATGAGTTTATCATCTATCATTTAACATGATCACAAAAAATTTCATACACACACAACACTTTGTGGGACACGCAGCAAAAAAAAAATCCGACACGTAATACGAATCTCTATAACATAACACAATCATTTTTCCGTCAACATAACTCTTATAGAATCCATAACATATTTGTCATGACTAAATTTTTTAACAAAAGTTTATAATAGTTTTTTAAATAAATAATACTATAGTTTATTGACGGTTGCTTTAGCAAAAAAAACACATCATATTTTTTTTTTTAAACACATTTCATCCTTTAAAAATTAGCATTTAAATATTTAAGTCCCTAATCATGAATGAATTAGCAATGAATTATTGAATAGAAAATTTGGTTAAGAAACCCACGAGCTTAAAAAAGGGTGAAAGAAAAAGTCATAAAAGGAAATAAATTTGGTCATTTACCTCTCTTTGCTTTTCTTATCTGATTTGCAAAAGAAGAAGAAGAAGAACATAGAGAGTGGTAATGGGAAGGAGCAAGTTGCTCTTCGTTCTCACGATTCTGATCTCATTTCACGGAACCCATGTGAGATCCGATGCCTCCGATCACCGTTACAAGGAAGGAGATCCAGTTCCTCTTTACGCTAACAAAGTGGGTCCCTTTCACAACCCCAGGTATCCTCTTTTCCATTCACGGATCTGATCCACTGCATTTCATTTGGGTTTGTTGTGTAACGCTTTCTTTCAACCGTTTCGGATGCTGGGTTGTCATCAAAATTTGATCTTGTTTTGAATATTTTTGTTTTGTTCCATATGATGATAATATCATTTGTTTATATAAGATTACAACGTTAAGAGGTATAGATAGTGTTTTACGAGGTTGTTTCAGTTTGTTATCATTCTGATTTCTAATTTATTTATTAATTTGTTTGTTTGTTTTGTTGGTTGGTTCCAGTGAAACGTATCGATACTTAGACCTGCCATTCTGTGTAACTGGTGAGTATCTGAATTTATGTTTCAACTTTTTGTTATTTATTACTTTACTTCCTTTAAATTTAATTATTTGTTTTAGTGGAAGCTATTTCGTTCTCTTTCTCGATTTGATTATTAATGTAAGAAGAGTGTGATGACTTTGTTTAATGCATTTTTCCAAATTTTCCAACTCTGATGGGTTCTTAATGTGTATATCATCCTAAAATGAGTACTTGTAAATGCCAGGTCATGAGAAGGAAAAGACTGAAGCACTTGGTGAGGTTTTAAATGGAGATCGCCTTGTTAGTGCTCCTTATGAACTTAATTTCAAAAAGGAGAAAGACTCTAAGGTTGTGTGCAGGAAGAAGCTCACAAAGGAGCAAGTTGCTCAGTTCCGGGAAGCAGTTAAAAAGGACTATTATTTCCAAATGTATTATGATGACTTGCCAATTTGGGGATTTATTGGAACTGTTGACAAAGAAGGAAAAACTGACCCTAGCGAGTATAAGTATTTTCTGTACAAGCACATTCAGTTTGATGCTCATTACAATAAAGATCGTGTTATTGAAATCAGTGCCCGGATGGATCCTCATTCTGTGGTGGACCTTACTGAGGACAAGGAGGTTGATGTTGAGTTTATGTATACTGTAAAATGGAAGGAAACAGATACTCCTTTTGAGAAGAGAATGGAAAAATACTCTCAGTCTTCTTCTTTGCCACATCACTTGGAGATTCACTGGTTCTCAATCATAAACTCCTGTGTAACAGTTCTTCTTTTGACCGGTTTTCTGGCAACCATTCTCATGCGGGTCTTGAAGAATGACTTTATGAAGTATGACTTGCTTGCTCATCTATCACCAGATTGTCATCCCATTACCTATAATATTGTTTTATTAATCTTTTATTTTTTTTCCTTGTTTCTTGTTTATATCTGATTTTCTCCAGATATGCACAAGATGAGGAAGCTGCTGATGATCAAGAGGAGACCGGATGGAAGTACATTCATGGTGATGTTTTCCGGTTTCCAAAGTACAAATCTTTGTTTGCAGCAGCCCTTGGTTCTGGTACCCAGTTATTCACTCTGTAAGAATCTTCTGACACCTCTTTTTCCCTTGTGTGTTGAAGCTCATTTTTCTGTTTTCTAAATTATAAACTTAACTAAATGTCATTTTTTATTCCTTTATGCTCGTGCAGTACGATCTTCATTTTTATGCTTGCATTGGTTGGTGTATTTTATCCCTATAACCGGGGAGCTTTATTTACTGCACTGGTGGTCATATATGCTCTCACATCTGGCATTGCTGGCTACACTGCTACTTCCTTCTATATTCAACTTGAAGGGAGTAATTGGGTACTTACGGACTCCTTGCTTTATAATAGCTCACAGTTTGATTGCGTTAATTAATATAATTATCGTGAAATGAAATGAAATGATTTATGCATTTATTTTTTTGTTTGACAGGTTAGAAACTTGTTGCTGACAGGATGCCTCTTTTGTGGCCCTCTTTTCCTCATGTTCTGCTTCCTTAACACAGTTGCAATTGCTTATAGTGCAACTGCTGCTCTTCCATTTGGCACAATTTTGGTGATAGTTCTAATATGGACATTGGTAACTTCGCCATTACTTGTGTTGGGTGGTATTGCTGGTAAAAATAGCAAAGCTGAGTTCCAAGCACCTGTCCGCACTACGAAGTATCCCCGAGAGATTCCACCTCTGCCTTGGTACAGGAGTACCCTTCCCCAGATGGCTATGGCAGGATTTCTCCCTTTCAGTGCCATCTACATAGAGCTGTACTACATTTTTGCTAGTGTCTGGGGCCACAGGATTTATACTATCTACAGCATACTCTTCATTGTCTTTATTATTCTGTTGATTGTCACTGCTTTCATCACTGTGGCTTTGACATACTTTCAACTTGCTGCTGAAGATCATGAATGGTGGTGGAGGTATTTAACTTAACTTACTGCTCCCTTTTACTGTAGTTGGTTTTTACTACATATCATATCAGGAATTCAATTAGTTTTCACTTTGTCTGTTCTTGGGTTAATGGAAATTGTCAAAGGCTAAGGAAAAGACCAAAAAGAAATTAAAAAAAAAAGTTGTAAGCATATTTATATTTTTACTACTAATGAAGAAAACACGAAATAACTTTTCTATATTCACTTTTTTGTCTACAAACCAAAAATTTCTTTACTATATTGACATTCAAATATTTTCTGAAAAAAATATTAAAAAAACATAGGATCATAGATATAAATATGAAATTATAATGCGTACTATCTAATAATTATTGTTCATTTTTCTCCATTCTTCACTTTTTTCTCATCCGATTTATTTTACTCTGAAAATTGATGGACGCATATGTGTTAACTGTACCTAAGTAAATAATCATCTTTATCCAATTTAGGGTACATAGTTTCAAGGCCCTTCATCCTATAAGCAGGTCATATCTTCAGGACGATGTGAATTCCAGAAAAAGGAATATATAGGATGTTACATTTCTTTACTTTATTCACATTCAAATATTTTCTGAAAAAAATATTAAAAAATCGTAGGATCATAGATATAAATATGAAATTATAATGAGTACTATCT
Organism: Gastrolobium villosum; assembly: GCA_032173675.1. Lineage (NCBI taxonomy): Eukaryota > Viridiplantae > Streptophyta > Magnoliopsida > Fabales > Fabaceae > Gastrolobium > Gastrolobium villosum. The sequence goes on along the minus strand of JAVKPL010010398.1, from coordinate 35,161 downwards.
AATAATTATTGTTCATTTTTCTCCATTCTTCTCCACTTTTTTCTCATCCTATTAATTTTACTCCTCTGAAAATTGAGGAATGCATGTGTGTTCACTGTACCTAAGTAAATAATCATCTTTATCCAATTTAGGTTATATAGTTTCAAGGCCCTTCATCCTATAAGCAAGTCATATCTTCAGGACGATGTTAATTCCAGAAATGGGAATATATAGGATGTTACCATACTTTATTTCATATTAGCATTTTAATGCCTGAAGTTTTAGTGATGTATATGTATCAGAATTTTACAGAGATTTGATGCCTCGGGGTTAGGTTAGGAAATTTATGTAATTGGTTCTCTCTATTACCTCCAATCTGGGGGCAAGCAATGGTGAAGGTGAAAGAGAGAAATGAGAGAGAGAGAGAGAGAGAGAGAGAGGGAGGGAGGGAGGGAGGGAGGGAGGGGGTTTTGACTCATTTCCTTGGATCTCATCCCCTTCCCTTCCCCCCTCCTTGGCCGTCTTCCAAAAAGTTGAGTTACTTTGTGAAAAAATAGGTGATGGTTTTCCCAGCAAGGAATGGAAGACACATGTTATAACATTCATCAACAGCGGAACATATTTTTCGGATTTTATTAAGTCATTTCTTTTCTGCATTGGTTATTTCTTATTTCTGCATTTAATTGTCACATGGTTATTTTTTGGGTTCTTTATAAAAAGGTCCTTTACTTTGAATTTGAGCTCAGTTGTCTGAGTTAAATTATCAGTTTCTTCCCTTCTTTTTTCCTCTCCCTTTTCTTGTTCTCTGCTTTCTCCCTTTCTAACTTCCTGCACTGGCTGGCTACAATTTACTTTGGGTTTTTGAGACTTTTTCATTGATATATTATCTGTCTATTTTTTATGAAATGAATATGAATCATGTATACTAACTCAAACATCTTAAAACTGGTCCTTTTGTTGGATACACCAAAATCCCCAATTTTCCTTCCATGACCTTCGTGTGCACTTTACACACCTGGGGAGCTGGGACTGTGATTTATTTAGGGTCTGTTTGCTTGAGTTGGTGGAAAGTACTAATGTATCTGGAGTTTAAGATGACATAAACTTTATATACATTACTACTTAAATAAGTTTTTGATTTCTTGTTTTTTTCTTCTTTTGGATGACATTCTCAAGTATATGCTGCATTCATGGACTGGCTAGGTCTTGGGGCAAAGTCTAGTGGGATTTAGGAGTTTGGGCCAAGGCTCTAACTAAATTTTCAGCTCATTACAAGGGTTGGGCCATGGCCTGAGCCCATGAAAAAGCCAGGCATGGCCCGTGCCTCAACCAATATGAAGACTCTTTTGTTCAAACATCGTATACCATGCATTTACCTTTCAACATGGTGGTTTTCTTCCTGATATTGATGTTTGATTTGTTTTTCCATAGGTCTTTTCTTTGTGGTGGATCAACTGGCTTGTTCATCTACGGCTACTGCTTGTATTATTACTATGCACGATCCGATATGTCTGGTTTTATGCAAACATCGTTCTTCTTCGGTTACATGGCGTGCATCTGCTATGGCTTCTTTCTCATGCTTGGCAGTGTAGGTTTTCGTTCCTCCCTGCTCTTTGTCCGCCACATATACAGATCCATCAAGTGTGAGTAGCTTTGGTTGAACTTGAACGTCTTGGCTAAGTTTATATTATTTTCTGTTAGGTGAAGAGAAAAGGGTCTATTATTTTTTCTCTGTCATAAGGTTAGGTTATATAGTGTACTTGAGAGTTGAGAACAAGAGAAGCTTTGACTCCTTTGCCTCAGTTAGTGTCTTGTTATCCCCATGCTCTTTAACTGCACAGGTTTGGCACTTGAGAGGAAGATTTTTGAAACCGTGGGATTTAATCTTTGATTACTCTAGTCTGAAATTTTATTTGATGTAGTTGTACTTATTAATTTTTCTGCTTTCTCTCTGAAAAATGATGATTATGCTCACCCAGCTAGATGTTCTTATATTGTTTATTTATGATGTAGAAATATAATCTAGTCAGCAAATATGTGTGCCTTATTATTCCAGCAAATAAAATAAAATAAAATGGTTTGAACAAATAAAAATTTAATTTTCGCATGCATTGAACAAACACTTCTAACTCATTTTAGTGTAGAATTTATTCATTATTTGGAAAACTGATGTGTAACATACTGAAGTTCTATATTGTTTGTAAGAAAATTATAAAAAAAATTATATTCACTAAAAGTAAAAAGGTTGGTGAGTTTTGCACAAAAAAAGATCAGAGTACTTGAATTTAATATAAAATAGTGGTATAAATATAAAAGTTGGGTTTTTTTTTTATTCGGATTTATTATTTTTCAACTGGTGAGACCAAAGTCATGATGGTCACCAGTATTGCATGATTCCCTCACATGGATAGGAGATCAAATAAGATATCGAGTAATAACTGCAAATATGAACAATTCATTTTATGTCAGGAAGAAGTTTTTGCCTTAAGCAAAGTAGTGGCGCAAAATTATTTCTGTAAATAAATTAAAATACAAAGCCATTAGGATTGGTCCATGGCGAGGGTTTGAGTAGTTTGTATTAGGTTGCGTGTTGAATTCCTACTATTATATCCACACAAAAATTTAAATTAAAACATTAATTACAAAGATTTTTTTTAATTCTACAAAGATTGGTCATACTCGTAGGTAAAGGCAGAATAACTTTTATTCCAACTTGTTATTGTAAGTTCAGTTCCTCGTTCTGAAAATCTCAAACTATGATTTGGGTAAAAAATATCTCTTGAGCTATTGTTAAAGCCATAGTTTTGGAATTTCAAAGGGAAACTGAAAACACTTATTAATAATTTTCAAACCATGTCCAGCTCAAAATCCGTGGCTTAGAACGGTGAGTTTAATTTGTGTTTTCTTATAGAATCCAAGTTAGCAAATGTATATTTTTTTGTTCAAATCACAACTTCATGTCTAATAGAACTATTTTTAAAACGCACCACCTGTAATTTTTTATTTTTGTTTATTTAGAATTCATCTCAAATTACGTGTATTAATAAAGGGAATAACATCTATCCTTTTAAAGGATATAAGCTTATATCCTTTTAGATCTTAACTGTTGATTTTCGTTCATCAACGGTTATAATTTATTGGATTAAAATTATTAATTAATTAATAATTAATTTGGCCCATTAAGTTTGACCCAATAGATTATAACCGTTGATGGACGGAAATCAATGGTTAGGATCTAAAAGGATATAAACTTATATCCTTTAAAAGGATAGATGTTTTTCCCATTAATAAATATTATCTGAGTTCGAAATCTCCCTGAACAACATATAAAGAAGGAAATTTGAACTCTAGGAATTTGAAGTGTAATCAATTTTTTATTATCAAGATAACGATCCCTGCTTCCTCTAGTAGGTTTTGTCAACATGTTACAGCTCTTTTATAGATACATAGATACATGGTTTTTTTTTTTTTTTCCTGAACAGCATATCCACCAATTGCCTCTTTTATGCCCCAAGTTATATTTGTTTAAAGCATGGTGAAGGAGAAAACGATACGACAAAAGTATGAGCTTTAAGCTAAGTAAAGCAAATTAATGATTCTTCTTCATCGCTTTGTAACGGAGTGGGGTATCAAATATATGGAAAGGCCATCATAAGGCCTTCCCAATGAACCAACTTTTTTTTTTTTTTTTGTTATTGCTTTTGTAATTGTTGTAAGCCAAGAAAAAACTTAGACTAATTTTATTTTATTTTTCTTTTAATTAGTATCTTTGTTAGCACCTTTTATGGGTCAACCCTAGGAAAGAAAATTCCCACCACTTGCACGTAGAAATTTTGAACCCCTATTGCTATTATTTGGTATAGAGCCTCTTCACTTTTGCTATAAGGAAAGACAGAATCTCGTTTGGGATTTCAGTGTCCCTAATCCCTATTCTAGATAAGATTTGGGTTTTGTTAACTTTCACTTTATTCAGGATTCGCTTATGAACTAATTAACAAAAGGGTATTTGATAGAGGATAAATTTTTTCTGAGAATTATGATGCGAAAGTCTTTTTTTTGGGAATATTACCAAACAACTATTTGGTAAGTCAAAATATTACCAGAATTTTGTCTCTAAAAAAGTGTAAAATTTTCTTAACACATGGTATTCCAAGGATACCGCCTCTTTGGTGGTGTTCTTGGATGACATTTTAGAAAAAAAATTATACACAAAATTAAATCTCGGAAATTTTTTCAAAAACCTTATATCAAACGTAGGTAAATGGAATTACCACTATCACTTTCACCAAAATCTCAAAAAATTCCTTTTACCAAACAACCACTTAAACTTTTGTAAACAGTGCATTTAAAATTACATTCTACATTTAAAATCACACCACTTTCAACAGTTACATATAAGCTTTATAACACAAAAACGGAGGATGCTCAGAATGTGTAAGTAATAACTAAAGGAAATTAATCCCTAATAGCTTACCAAAAAAATAAAATAATAATCCCTAATATATATATAACTTGTAAAGTTGAATAATTTTAGTACGATCGCCAATTTGTCTTGGATTAATACTGGTTCAAAGTACAATTTTATTCAATTTTTATTTTTATTTTGGGTAGGAAGTTGGAATTTTATTTTTGAGACACTAAATAATAATTTGACCCAACTTTAATAATTAGATTCTTCACTATCTCTTCCCATGCTTAAACGACAATTATTTCCCCTTAGCAATAGCAAAAGTTCTTACGTAACAGCAAACAAAATAAAATATTTGTTACATTTTTTTTAACAAGAGAAGCTTACCATTTTTAGGTCTAGTATATTCCTAATGATGAAAGACATTGATGTAGAATTTGCAATACAACAAATAGAAGTATAAAATAATTCTCAATTCTATAATATAGGTTTAAGTTTAATGTCTTTACTTCACTTATTCATAGTTCGGTTTGGAACATTGATTGTTAAATTTTTTGGTTTAATCTAATTGATTGAGTTTCCAACCCTTTAACTGCACGACTGTATTCCTATTCGTTATTTTGATGAGTAAGTTATGAATAGCTTTAAACTCAGACAAAGGGATATTATTATTTACCAAAGTGGTAGTTTACTTTATTTATGAATCTATTTTCCTTGTTAAAAAAAAAAAGTTTCAAACATACGAAAAGGAAGTCAACTTGAATTTAATCAATAATTGAAGGAGATAAATCAACGTAAAAGCAAGTATACATGAAGGGATGTTTATCATGTCCAAAATCAAAGACATTATACCATCATGAGTATGATATATAAGGTGATATGCATGAAAAAATAAAAAAAAAAATAAAGTTATAAAGAAGGCGAACACACTATCCAACAAAAGACTAAGTCTTACACGCCAAGGGAATTATCTTTTTATCATTTGAAAAGGCCATTCATGGTTACATTTTCTTTGCAAAGATTCACAAAATGACATGAATGGGGGAGAGAAAAAGAGAGAAAATATTGGGATTGGAGAGATAAAAGAGGATATGGCTTTTGAGTCACAATCAATGATTTGGATTCTGTGAGAAAAAAAACAAAAAAATCACATTAGTGGGAAGTGATATGTAATGTTAGTCGGTCCCCGGCGTGCCATGGAAGACAACTTGGTCTTACTCTTACTCCTTCCATATTTGCATCAAAAGCCCCACTCCTTTGGGACCCTCTCAATTGCCAGTACCCTCTGAAAGGGTAATTTACTTGAATAGTTTTAAAAGAAATCAAATAAATAGTGGCATTCAATTGAGTAAGAGTAACGAAAGTGTCACTGTTCACCCAGTTTTTTACCTAAATATCACGTGAATAATGTTATTTCCCAATCTGTCACAGGGCAAGTTCGTTACCTGGTGTAGCGAACTCGATTTGCTGACGTGTCACGTTTCTAGTGGACACCAAGTTCACTACACGGGATAGCGAACTTCATACATTTTTTTAACTTGGTATGTTATCCACTAGAAATAGAAATGTGACATGTCAGCAAACCGAGTTCGCTACACCGGGTAGCGAACTTGCCCACATGTCATATTGGGAAATAACACTATTCGCGTGTCATTTAGGTAAAAAACTTGGTGCACATGGATATTTTGGTCATTGTTCCTTCAATTGAACTTCACTGTCATACTTGTGACCAAAATATATGTACCAATTTTGAAAAGTTAATCAAGCTTGTAAAACTTGGTAGCACTAGCAGTCCAGCACCAACTCAATTAATTAGCCTCAACTATATTTCTTCTCCAAATTACCGAAAGTTCCCATAATAAGTTCCCACTATTGCATGTCAAAATTTTCAAAGTTGCAATCACGTAAAAGATAAAGCAAAAGTGAATGCTTCTGAAATTAAAGTACGACTTTCTTCTTTGTATCCCCAAAAAAAAAGTATGACTTTCTTTACTTTGCTTTTTTATTGTTTTAATAATAAAGTTTTATTGTTATTTGTTTATTCACGAAATCTTTCATTTTTCATCCTCCTCAAGTCCCTAACAGTTTATTTCTTCATGGGCGCATAGCTCAGTATTGTGCGATAATAGTCTTCAATCTACTTGTTAGTGTATGTTTTTTTTAATATTTTTATAGGGTTTTATGAATATAATGTTGTACGACGCTTCTTGTGTCATGTCATAGACACATAAACGTTACGTGTTTTACTGTATAGAAAAAGAGAAGAAAAAAATGGGTCTAGTACCATTTCGAATAAGTAGGAAAAAGAAGTTGTATCATGTAATATGACACTTTTATTTCCCATTTTATATGCTTCGTTTGTTGCAAATATTTTTTTTTTTTGTAAGCTTTGTTACAAATACTTTACCAGCATTCGATTTATTCTAAACTATATAATTATGCTTTTTAGACTATGACACATTTAATAGAGTAACTACTTATTCCAAAAGTTATTTATATATAAAGACTCTCACTTTGTCACTTTCTCAGAGTATGAGAAAATTCTCTCTTTCAAGACCCGAAACCATGCCACGGTATGTCCTAATCAAGATTGAATTTTGTCTGTATCTAAATCTTAAATGTATGTTTCGGTATTCTAAACTCGACAAAAGAAAGTTTTAATATATGTAATTATACAAATTAAGAAGATATAGATATGTACAGTGTTTTTTTCCAAATCAGAATACGTAGAAAGCACTGGATCTTGATATGTAAGATTTTTTTTTGTCATGGAGAAAATAAGAATTTCTCTAAAACTTATTATCTTAAATGATGTAAATAGTTAGCGGTTATCAGTCTTAAAGTTATTACCATCACATTATCAATGGAATTAAAAAAAATAACCAAAGTATATAATAAAGAATATCTATAATATAAAAGGTTTTTTTTTTACTAAGTCTTCAATATTTTATAATTTAGTTTTTAAATTTTGATTGATAATTTCATTGTGCCCACTTGAAACTTATTATTTTTGGTATACTAACTAAATTAACTCTTTGAGGTGAGTGGACCGTATGGTATTCTCGGCCCTTTGGTATCTCGATATCTCCACAAGATTTATATTGTAAAAAAAAAAATCAATTTTACTAAAAAGCTTAAGTTATTAGGTGAATGACTTTTAATGATTTATATTATTCTCTAGCACGCCCCCTCACACGAGAGCCTAGTAGGCTTGAAGAGTGAATAATACACGGGCCCATCTACATGTGCTAACAAACTCCACAATACATAATTATTTATTAATTAAACGAGGGGCGATGAGAATGGAACTCGTGACATCAAGGCTCTGATTTTATATAAAGAACTAGTTCAACCCAAAATCTTAAGTTGTTGGGTTGAAATAATTCTTTACACTCAAGCAAATATTTAATATTTTAAAGTTTTGATAAAAGTAATAATAGCATAAGGGGGATATTCATACTATCTCATTTTTCCACTACCATATACTATCATCCACTAATTATGTATTTTCGGAAATATATAATTATAATATTAATTTTTTTTTCTTCCTATGTCAGCCGACAAGTTTCTGATGAGAGGAAAAAATAACTTTAATATTATAACTATGTAATCACCGAAATGCATAATTGCAATGGATGATAATAAATAATAGTGAAAAAATAAAGTAGTGTGAATATCGTCCTCTAATAACATATATTGAATAATGTATCATTATTACACATCTGTAAGGAAATGTGTACATAGTTGTTCAAAGGCCCGCAAAACGTGCATAACATCTGTATGAGTCAAACTTTTTTTTTTAATTTGTGAAGGAATTTCAGGCTTCACATGCATGTTTGTGGTAGTGCTGAGAAGTGAGAACAATTCACTTTTAAAAACCAAAGTTATCCCATAATGTGGCCCTCGAAATGATTAACAATGGGTCACCATATTGAAAACTAATAATCATAATAATAATAATTATGACACAGTTTTTCCGTAACATCAAATTCTCACGGTCAAAATGTAATCCTTCTTCAGCATCAGAATAAGAAAGTGAGCTTCTCTCTCTTCCCTCGTCCAAATCAACATATATTTATGTTACGTTGTTACTTTATATATTCATTTTCGTTGCATAAAATTTTTAAATGAAAAGAAAAAAAGAAGAGAAATAAAACCGTTATTGAAGTTTTATTTGTGATTATCAAACATTGCTTTTCTATCGCGTGGTGGTGCTAACTTCGTTTCCTCTAATAATAATGCCAACCAAAGTGTATCATCTACTGTGTGATTGATTATGCAAACACTGTATATAAGGGAAAAGTATTTCTCCAGTCACACTGGAGATAGAGTTATCTCCAATGAGCTCAAAACGATGTCATTTTGGGATTATAAAATTAAAAAATTATAATGATAAAGACTGATATAACCCTGCAATATATTATAATTATAAAATCACATTGATTTCTGCCCCAAAACGACATCGTTTTGAGCTCACTAGAGATAACTTTATCTCCAGTGACCGGAGAAATCCTTTACCCATATATAAACTTTTAACTAATATTGAAGTTCCTATCATCCATTCCTAAAATACATATTTTGTAATACAGTCAGAATTTGGGTGTATTTATACTTGGATATGGAAAGGATATGTTGAAATTCCGAGTTAAGATTTATTCTTGGAAAAAAGATTGTGCATAAAGTTATTAGGTTTGGTTTAGTAGTAAGGGATTTAGATAGTTTATATTAGATTATGTGTTCAATTCTCACAATTGTATTAAAGGAACAAAGATTGTGGATAAAAAACCACATATCTAAAACTTTTGAATTCGAATTCTAAATATGTTGTTAAAATTTTGGTAGGGGAAATTTTTCTCTCTTTAAGGTGATGCTCAACTTGACTGAATTAATTAAGTAATTGATGAATTGATAAAGAAATCTATTAAAAAAAAAAAAAACCTAGCTCGTATATCATAAGCTGAACCCTGTACATTAAATTATATTTATAGTGAGGTTAGTTGTTTGGAAAGCAATTTACATAAAATTCTATTTCGATTAAGAATTTTATTCCTTTATTCTATTAATGCAGAGATGTTAGAATTTGCTGCTTTTGGGGGATTATGCCTCCATTTCAGTGAGATCTAGCCAGATCTCTTAAGTAATTAGTGCCACTGCGACGACTATGGCTAAGTAATTGAGCAAGATCCGATATTCCACAACTAGAACAATACTCCTATTAGATGCTGAAGATTATTGAAATCCTTCTTCTTCTTCTTTTGGAAAGTCAAGATTATTGAAATTCTAATAAGTAACTTAAATCTTAGTTATATACACAGTAAACAATCTTAGGACTTGTATTTAAGATGTAAGTAACCCGTTAATTAGTCTTTTTCTTAAAAGACTTCTATAAATTACTCAAAGATTAACTAAAAAACTAACATGAATCTGTCGTCTATTGGTTTGTAACTTTGAACTTCTCGAATATAGTATCAAGAGGTTAAATTTATGAAAATATTTTTAATATTTCCATAATATTAAAGGCAAAAAACTTAATTTATTGTTTTTTTAATAAAAAAATTACGAAAAAATAGTCGTTTTGAAATTAATTACGAAAATATAGCAGTCAAACATGCGCTACGGGGGCGTGACTGGTTGGAGAGAGACAAGCCCAATTTGGGCGTGACCGAGGAGAGAGACACGCCCCATTGGGGGCGTGTTTCACCAGGTGCTGCCACGTGGCACAAAAGTCAACAGTTTGACCGTGAAACTTTGGAAGTCCATAACTTTTGACTCGGGTGTCCGAATTAGGTAATGTTTTTTTTTATTCCACATAACTTTTCGAGATTTACGTAATGACACCTCATTTGACATATTTTGTCTCTCACAAAAAAATTGAATTTACAATAATGATACCATAAGAACGTTTAAACTCAAATTAATAAGCAGAAAATCACTGTTATGATTAGAAACATTCATAATAAAGATCCTTATTAAAAAGTTAAGTGAGTCTTTTCGTTTTATTTTGATTTTTAAGTTTTTGTTCGTGATTATAAAGTTATGTAATAAAACTATGTCGTTTTGATGTATTTTTACCAAAATCATAAGGATCTTTACTATGAATGTTTCTAATCATATTAGTGGTTTTATATTTATTAATTTGGGTTTAAACGTTCTTATGGTATCATTGTTGTAAAAAAAAATTTGTGAGAGACAAAATATGTCAAATGAGATGTTATTACGTAGATCTCGAAAAGTTACGTGGAATCAAAAAAAATATTACCTAATTCGGACACCCGAATCAAAAGTTATAGACTTCCAAAATTTTACGATCAAACTGTTGACTTTTGTGCCACGTGGCAGCACCTGGTGAAACACGCCCCAATGGGGGTGTGTCTCTCTCCTCGGTCACGCCCAAATGTGGGCGTGTCTCTCTCCAACCTGATCATGCCCCATATGTGGGGGTGTTTCACGCTTAGGTCACGCCCCACATGGGCATGTTTCTCTCCATTGGAACACGCCCCATGTGGACGTGTTTGACTGCTATATTTTCGTAATTAATTTCAAAATGACTATTTTTTTCGTAATTTTTTTATTAAAAGAGCAATAAATTAATTTTTTTTGCCATTAATTAAAGACTCAGTTTATCATTTATTCAAATTAAAAAAACGATATTCATTTAGTTGTGTTTATTTTAATTATTTCTGCCGCATGAATCTATTTTATTTTTTTTATAGTAAATTACTTAAAATATGCTCTAAATCAGAATCCAAAGACAACCCATGTTGCTGATCCTCCGAAGTTGAAAAAAAGTTATGATGATTAATCGTAGTGGATGTTTATTTTACTAAATAAATTGAAGCTAGACCATAACAATTATCACTTTGGCCAAAGTTTAGAGATATATCTCTTAGGGATATTATGCAGCCGTATGAGCGGCTCATTAAATAATAGGTGTAATAAGGAGCAATTCAAGATTCTAATCAAGCATAATTATGGATAGAATTCATCAACAATACTAATCCTAATACGACAGTATAGTAGACAGGTCATGACCCTCATCAGAGGGTCTAAAGGCCCATATCACATTATCCACAGGTAACTCCTATAAATAAGAGATAAATCCTAAAGGTACGTTACACTCTTTCTTACTGTAATGCTGTTACTGTACGCGTACACACACCCCTTTGGCTAATGTTATTAGTAGTCTATTGTGCACAATGATCTGCTTGTTTCAAGGTATCTCTTCCATAAATACCTTGAATAGGTCACTAGATCTAAGATCAACGTACCAATCTATTGGACTTCACATCTCTATCTCTAAAAAAAAATAGAAAACAATATCCATGTTAAGAGGAGAAGTTTTTAGAGTTTAAAGAAAATTAGAAAGAAGAGTATGAGTTAAAATAAAATAAAAATTCATTTTTTTAATAAAAGGGAGTACAAGTTGGTTCATTAATGAAATTTCCGTATAAATGATGTTGTATCTGACACCCCTGATCCAATCTTGGACACTTGTCACTACGTAGCTGCTGAGTGCTTAACGGAATTCCCACCAACATAGTGGCAATGATGAAGTTGTGCGTAATTCACACCACCATATATAGCGAAGTCAACATGTTTCTTGGGTCCGTCTATGTGTAAAAGAAGCCTCAACAAAACAAGGTACACTTTCCCCACCGTATACACTCGCTTGGCTAAAGAATCATATTAATATTTAGAAAATAAATAAAAAGTATATTTTGGGTTTAAGTTTAAAAAATAAAGAATATTTTAATAAAATTTATGATATAAGAAAAAAATATAATTTCTAAAATACTGTTTATTTTTAATTTCATTTTAGAATGGGATAGAATATTATAACAACTAATTAATGTTACTATCACTATTACTACCAATCAATCTTACAGTTAGATCGACTACGTTGATCCAATGGTTATATTTATTTCCATCTTTGTATGATTATGTTCCCTATATTTAATACTTTATATTTATTTTCACCTTTATATGGTTATGATTTTTCATATTTAATGTGAAGCTTTATATTTATTTTCACCTTTATATGGTTATGATTTCTCATATTTAATGTGAAGACATTAAATATGAAAAATCATAACCATATAAAGATGAAAATAAATATAGATCTAACAGTGAAATTGATTGGTAATAACTATTCAGAATGATATCGGGAGCCCAAAACCCTTTACGAAGGATTTATTCACCAATGGGCCAAGCGATAAACCACAATAAGTGGGCTGACACCACATCTCAGCCCAAAACCTTAAGGCCGTAGGTTTATGGGTCTTTTGCACTTATATAGTCATCATTTGATCTATGTCTAGCCAATGTGGTACTTCCAACATCTTCCTCTCAAGTATGAGACCTAACACCATGCTCCCCCTTTAAGGGCAACTTCTGCGGAAGTCTTTGGATTCGGAATGATATGGGGAGCCCAAAACCCTTTCCGAAGGATTTATTCACCAATGGATCAAGCGATAAACCACAATAAGTGGGCTGACACCACATCTCAACCCAAAACCTTAAGGCCGTAGGTTTATGGGTCTTTTGCACTTATATAGTCATCACTTGATCTATGTCTAGCCAATGTGGTACTTCTTTACAACTCATACTTGAATACTTCCAATAATAATATTAATTGGTTGTTACAATATCTTTCCCCTTCTACAAATTAGGAGATAATAAGCAGAAACGCTTTTCTCATAAATAAAATCACTTTTAGGACTCTTGATTAACCGTTTTTTTTTTCTGCCACAAATTGAAGAACATGGGATTTCAATTTATTTGGGCAGTAACAATCGAATTGGTCTAATCTTTTAAAAGCTGTTGTAAAAGTACTTCATAATTAAATCTCTTTTTCTTTCTCACATACATTTAGTTTGCGCCTCTCTCTAAATGTGACACATAAATAAGATACTAAATAACATGGGGAGATTTAATTCTCTCCATTAAAGAAATTCACCACTTGCAGACACAAAATCTTGATATGCTGATTCATAACAACTCAACCGGGATTCATTAAGCAGAATCTGCTAATTAGAGTATGTAACAAAGTTAAGACATGGTCCCAAACCCAGCTAAAAAGTCAAAAACTTTAAAGATTTATTAAGGTGGATTGAACCCAGTCACTATTTAAATAGTGAACAGTTAATATATGTAAGGGCCTCTGCCCCTGCTTGCAAAGGAAGAATGACAAAGGCGCAAAAGGGGGCATCATCACCTCCCATGCCATTAACACTGACCTCATTGATGTTGCTTCATGGTGGGCCTCCATTTCTTTACTCTCTACCTATATTTTTTTTTTCCCCATGAAACATTCAACCATAACACACTATCATGAATTTCCCTTCAGATTTCAACACATGGGCCCCTCACTAAAACATTTTCAATTCTTTTTCAAAGGCTATACAAATACAGTCCAGAGTATATACTTCATGTGCAACAGGTAAAGATGATCAAAGTGGTGTAGATGTAACAACAGAAACAATAAAAATAATAATTAATGGGCTTGAAGCGTGGATATGACACAAGCCTATTTTTTGGTCTGTGTAACATTTCGAGCACTGACGAGGGCGGTGAGTGATCGCCGGTGCAAAGAGGCACGGATAAGGAGCGGCTTCTGACAGGCTTCCAGTGTGGAGTTACATGCATGAATGAATCGAATCGACACCCGAAAGAGAGGGATTCCAAAGACTGTACAGATGTGAGACTGCACAGTTTGGAATAGCTTATAAGAATTAATTGGTAATACCTATACTAACAAGATGCATTTTCTTTTCGGTAGCCCGGAACTGAAGAACTCCATAATTAAGCGTGCTTGACTTGGAGCAATTCTGGGATGGGTGACCTCCTGGGAAGTTTTCCCAGGAAGTGTGCGAGTGAGGAAAAAGCACATTGAAAAGTTTCGTGTTAGTGTGTGGGGATAGTCATTGATTCTTGAAGCGGTCGGGCGTTACAGTCTGTCTCGTGCTCCTCATGGTCACTGAAGCTCTCTAATACCATGTAAAGAACTACTTTAACCCAAAATCTTAAAAGCTTTTTTAATGATTTATATTAAGGTGGATATGACACAAGCTCATTATTGGTCTGCCTTGTACTGCACAAGCCCATTTTTTGGTCAGCCTTGTGTTTTTCTTAATTCCACCTGAAAGTGGCAGCGGTGAGGATCGAACTCGTGACCTCATGGTCACTGAAGCTCTAATACTATGTTAAGAACCAAATTAACCCAAAATCTTAAGACGTTGGATAAGGACCTTTTTAATGATTTATATTATCTGAATTGATGTTAATTTTTGCTTGCCTATTTATCAATCTAGCTGACCATGTATAGCATTATGTTATATGGCAAAGCAGTAAGCAGCTATGCATGATTTGTCTTGAAGACATTTGTGCAAATACTAGGAGAAACAATGCTTCAAATCAGTAAACAACTAGATATAGTGCCAATATGATGTTCCCTAGTACCATGTGTGCTGCCACACATATATTTATATATCACACAGACACATATATACATATATATAGGGAAACATTCTCACGCTCTCTGACAGACAGTGACTATTGGATCAAGCACAGGCCAAGGTCACAGGTTTTATATTTTCTTAACACTATTAGCGCCGTTCTTTAGATATAGACCTTTGTCTGTGGGTCCCAAAACCCTTGACCAAAAGCCAAATCAATCCATTCACTAAATTCTCATTTCTCACTGTTCTCTTCTCTCTGTGTCTCTATCTCTACTCTACACTACACTGTTTATTATACCAACAAACTTGCAAGTACATACCCTCCACCACACACCACCTTATTCCTTCTCACGTTCCCTCCTTTCATTTTTTTATAAAACACATAAAGCAACTCCTTTTCACAAAGGTTTTGCCACAACAAATTCCCATCATACTCACCACACTCACTCACTGTGTCTTTCCTCTCTCTGTGCACACACACACACATCATCACTCTATATCTCTCTTTCTCTCTTCTGATCTCTCTCTAACCCAGACCTGTGTTCTGGCTTTGTACTATCTTGTTTTTCTCAATGGAGAACAACCCAGTTCAGCTTTTTCCTCATCTCACTGTAACACTCCTCCTTACTATGACTATTTTGTTTCCTTTGACTAAAGAAGCTGCAGCAGTTTCTTCCATCAAGACTGATGCAGAGGGTCTTCTTATGTTCAAAAAGATGATTCAGAAGGATCCAGATAGAGTTTTGTCAGGGTGGCAGATAAATAGAAACCCATGCACTTGGCATGGAGTGACTTGCACCCTTGGAAGAGTTACTCAACTTGATCTTAATGGGAATAGTAACCTTGCTGGGACTATTTCTTTTGATCCTCTGTCTTCTTTAGATATGTTATCCATTCTGAAATTGTCTTTGAATGCATTTTCTGTGAATTCTACTTCTTTGCTTCAGCTACCATATAGTTTGACACAGCTTGATCTATCCTTTGGTGGAGTTACAGGTCCTGTCCCTGAAAAACTTTTCTCCAAGTGTCCAAATCTTGTTGTTGTGAATCTTTCTTACAACAACTTGACAGGTCCTATTCCTGAATATTTCCTGCAAAATTCTGATAAACTTCAGGTCCTTGACCTCTCTTCCAACAATTTGACAGGGTCAATCTCTGGTCTGAAAATTGAGTGCAAGTCCTTGTTGCAACTTGATCTATCTGGAAACCATTTATCAGACTCATTTCCAATCTCTTTGTCAAACTGCACCAGCCTTCAAAATTTGGATTTAGCCAACAATTTCATTTCTGGTGAAATCCCAAAAGCTTTAGGTCAGCTAAACAAACTACAGACTTTTGATCTTTCCCACAATCAACTTACTGGCTGGATCCCTTCTGAATTTGGAAATGCTTGTGCATCTCTTTTAGAATTTAAACTTTCTTTCAACAACATCTCTGGCTCAATCCCCACTAGTTTCTCTTCTTGCACTTGGCTTCAGCTTCTTGACATATCAAACAACAATATGTCAGGTCAATTACCAGATTCAATCTTTCAGAACTTTGGATCATTGCAGGAACTGAGGCTGGGAAATAATGCTATCTCAGGGCAATTTCCATCTTCAATATCTTCCTGCAAGAAATTGAGGATTGTGGATTTCAGCTCAAATAAAATTTATGGATCTATCCCTAGAGATATATGTCCAGGTGCAGCCTCACTTGAGGAACTGAGAATGCCAGATAATCTCATCACAGGAGAAATTCCAGCTGAACTGTCAAAGTGCTCACAACTGAAGACACTTGATTTTAGTCTGAACTATCTCAATGGTTCAATCCCTGATGAGCTTGGACAACTTGAAAACCTTGAGCAGCTAATAGCATGGTTCAATGACTTGGAAGGAAAGATTCCACCAAAGTTGGGGCAGTGCAGGAATCTTAAGGATCTCATACTGAATAACAATCGCCTCACTGGTGGAATTCCCATTGAGTTGTTCAATTGCAGCAATCTTGAATGGATATCACTGACAAGCAATGGACTCAGTGGTGAAATACCACGTGAGTTTGGCCTCTTGACAAGGTTAGCAGTTCTGCAGCTTGGGAATAACAGCTTCACAGGAGAGATACCAGAAGAGCTAGCACATTGCAGCAGTTTGGTGTGGTTGGATTTGAACAGCAACAAGCTCACTGGAGAGATCCCTCCTAGACTTGGAAGGCAGCAAGGAGCAAAATCATTGTTTGGGATCCTCTCAGGAAACACTTTGGTGTTTGTAAGAAATGTTGGAAACTCATGTAAAGGAGTTGGAGGTTTGTTAGAATTCTCTGGAATTAGACCTGAAAGGCTCTTGCAGGTTCCAACATTGAGGACTTGTGATTTCACAAGACTCTATTCTGGTGCTGTCCTCAGCCTGTTTACCAAGTACCAGACTTTGGAGTATCTTGATCTCTCCTACAATGAGCTTCGTGGAAAAATCCCAGAAGAATTTGGAGATATGGTGGCTCTTCAGGTTCTTGAATTATCTCACAATCAGCTATCTGGAGAAATCCCTTCATCACTTGGCAAGCTAAAAAATTTGGGTGTGTTTGATGCATCACATAATAGACTTCAGGGTCATATCCCTGACTCTTTCTCAAACCTCTCATTCTTAGTGCAAATTGATCTGTCTAACAATGAGTTAACTGGGCAAATCCCATCTAGGGGACAACTAAGTACACTCCCAGCTACACAGTATTCAAACAACCCTGGTCTTTGTGGTGTTCCATTGCCTGATTGCAAGAATGACAACATCCAATCCATAACAAATCCAAGTGATGATGTTGGCAAAGGAGGCCATAGATCAGCAACTGCATCATGGGCAAACAGCATTGTCATGGGAATCCTCATTTCTGTTGCTTCTATATGTATTTTAATAGTGTGGGCAATTGCAATGCGTGTGAGGAGGAGGGAGGCTGAGGAAGTCAAGATGCTTAATAGCTTGCAAGCATCACATGCTGCTACAACATGGAAAATTGACAAAGAGAAAGAGCCCTTGAGCATTAATGTTGCAACATTTCAGAGGCAGCTTAGGAAGCTCAAATTCTCACAGTTGATTGAAGCAACCAATGGCTTCTCAGCAGAAAGCCTTATAGGGTGTGGTGGTTTTGGGGAAGTGTTCAAGGCCACACTCAAGGACGGGTCAAGTGTTGCAATAAAGAAGCTCATTCGACTGAGTTGCCAGGGTGATAGAGAATTCATGGCTGAGATGGAAACCTTAGGGAAGATCAAGCATAGAAACCTTGTCCCTTTATTGGGATACTGCAAAGTAGGAGAAGAGAGGCTCCTTGTTTATGAATACATGGAGTATGGAAGCCTAGAAGAGATGCTTCATGGGAGAATAAAGACACGCGATCGACGAATTTTAACATGGGAAGAAAGGAAGAAGATTGCAAGAGGTGCTGCAAAAGGACTTTGTTTCCTGCACCACAATTGCATCCCACACATCATCCATAGAGACATGAAATCAAGCAATGTGCTACTTGACCATGAAATGGAGTCCAGGGTGTCAGATTTTGGAATGGCAAGACTAATAAGTGCCCTTGACACACATCTTAGTGTGAGCACACTAGCAGGAACACCTGGATATGTTCCACCAGAGTACTACCAAAGTTTCAGGTGCACTGCCAAGGGAGATGTTTACTCATTTGGGGTTGTAATGTTGGAACTTCTTAGTGGCAAACGCCCTACTGATAAGGAGGACTTTGGTGACACTAACTTGGTGGGGTGGGCCAAAATTAAGGTACGTGAAGGGAAACAAATGGAAGTAATTGACTCTGACTTGCTTTTGGCAACTCAAGGAACAGATGATGAATCAGAAGCCAAAGAAGTGAAAGAGATGGTTAGATATTTGGAGATTACTTTGCAGTGTGTTGATGACTTGCCTTCCAGAAGGCCAAACATGTTGCAGGTAGTGGCCATGCTGAGAGAGCTTATGCCTGGATCAACTGAAGGAAGCAGCAACAGTGCTTGAACCATATTATTGTCCATAATTATTATTATGACAAGTGAAGGAAGATATATATGAGGATTGTAAGATTTTCTCTGCATTTGTTACTGAGTTTATTGTGCCTAGTGTTTCTCCATTTGTTGTGTTATTTAGTCTTTATTGTCAGTATAATACAATGTAACTTCAACCAATATTAACAATTGGAGTAATCTACATGTGAAATCAGAACCAAGAAGAGACTCATCATCAAAATCAAGCTGATATGTCCAATCAATTAAGGCAATTCACCAATCACACAGGTGATATATATGAAAATTAATGATGACTTACTAATTCACCATGCTGAGGTAAGGAAATTCAATTTATAACAATCTTTGAATCCAGTATATGGAAAGCTACACTAATAGATTAATTTGAGGGAAAAATTGAGGCATTCTTAAGAAAATATGGCTTGAGTTTGACTGCACTGGATTAGCCTCTAATTTTCTCAAACAAGGAGTTAGTTCAGTTGATAAGGATCGAATGAATCACTTTGCTTAGGTTTGATTCTTACTACCAGCGAGTTCCTCCTTTATAAGCAATTTTAAATACACGTAAGTCTATGTTGAGGCATGTGACAATACTCTTAAATATTTTATGTCAAATATAAAAACTGTATGTTTTCTTATTGTTATATCAAAAAAATATTTACGCAGTTAATAATTTCTGCATTTTCTATTAAAACAACGTCGTTTTGGGATTAAAATAGAAAAAGCGAAACCTTGTTATATACATAATTATCATGGAAATATAACCTACCATCAAAATGCGTCAAAATAATTTGGGAGGATTATTATTTAGTTCTAAGTCCGGCTTCGTGTTCTAGTTTGATGTCTATTTACTTTATTCCTTAATGTTGTTTATATAAAAATTATGATAGTATTATAATCATAACAAAAATGTAATGTGAAGAGTGATTGTGTTATTAAAAAAATATTTAGGAAAAACCTTAACCGAACAACCACTCTTATACAAAATAAAAATAATTCTAAATCCTCCCTATAAAATTTCCTAATTATTAAATGAAGAAAATTTTGAAATCTTTTTAATTATTAAATAAAGTATTATATGCTTTTTCTATTTTTCTAGATATTGAATTTTTATTTAATATTTTCTTTATTCAGTATTAGGAGAATGTTAAATTTTAAAAAGCTGAAAAAATAAACATATTTTTGTAATAAATTTATTACGAAGAGTAATTATTAAAATGACAAAAAAATGTAAGAATAATATCTGACAGTAACAAATTCAACATGACAAAATGTTTATCATTTTAAATAACACAACTAATATTCTTTCACTCTCACAAAGAAGTGGGACCCACACCTTTATTTTTTTTTTTGTCAACTCTCTCTCCTCCTTTATCTATCTCTTTCTCTCTCTTAAAATAACACAACTTTACATCCTTTAAAATGACACACAATTTACCCATCTAACATATATGTTTCAGGAGGATACTGCATACACCTGCGCTTATAAAGTAAAAAGGCAATTCAAACGGGCCGAAGCATCCGTAACTTCAAGACATGGTCCAGGATAAAGCCCACAATAATATTGTAATATCCCAAAAAAAAATAATAGTAATTTATAATAATAATAAAATAATAAAAATAATAAATGATAAATTAATAGTAATAATATATATATATATATATATATATATATATATATATTGTTAAGACTAATGATAAATTATGATTAATTGAATTATTAATTGATTGATCATTTATGCAATGATGAAAAAGATGAAAAATTAGTAGTAATATTACAATATATGATGAAGTTGATATTTGATTCAATTATTATGTAATTATATATTTAATTTGATTACTATATATATATTTTTTGGTGAAAATTTGATTACTATATTTGAGTTATATAAATTGTGTTTAATTAGGATTACCAGCTTTGCTGATTTTTGTGTTTGTGTTTGTTTGGCTGCAATGATACTTCAGGAAGCAGATTTTCAGTGATATAGATTGCAAAAGATGGGGCTAACAGTGGACAGTGAGAATAAATACTCAGAGATTTTTAGCTAATCCTAAATTTTATGTATAAGACATAATATCTGATTATTATAATATTATGAATGTAAAAAGAGCCTTGCACTTGTCCCTGTGTTACAAGTGCCGCGAGTGCGGCGGTAACATTTTCCAAATTAGTTTTAGATTAGCTTTCGCAACATTTATTAGATTCAAGTAAAATATTAAAATGTTAATTTTAGCAATTTCTTTATTTTAAAAATTGTTAGAATTTTTTTTCTCAAAAACTATTCCAAGGCATAGAAATAGAAAAGAATGTTTCTTGTCATAAATTGTGTCACGGAACAAAATGGTTGTCATGCACACTATTAACTTATTAATGTTTCTCATTTTGTATTTATTATCTCCTACACACTTAAAAGTATGTGGGGTTGTTTATCAAAAAAAAAAAAAAGTACGTGGGGTTTATAATTTTTTTCTCTCTCTTCTCTTTACATTGATCCCATATATTTTATGGGTGTGTAGAAGATAAAATTATCTGAGAAATGTTAATCCCTATTTATTAGTCAAAATAATTCACAATCAAAAATTTTACAGGTTCTTTCTAAGTGATTTTTTTGTCGAAAGTTAATCAAAATCGAACATGCATCCTGACTCGTGAGGTTGCAATATTTTATTAAATTTTTTAATAAAACCATAATAGTGACCAAGTGAGGAAATCCTTGTCATTAGTTATAATATTTTTATGTCTATACTATTATAAAGAATTTTAATGTCCAATTTAAATTAGCAGATGGCTAGATTCCAGTTTTAACTTCTTACGAAAATACATATTCCTCGGATCGGAGAACAACATCTATTTCTCCGACATCTTACCGCAGGGGGATGCCTGTATATTCATATTTGCAGCTTACGAATGTTTGTATATTAAGACGAAGTACCTAACCTTTTTTTTTTTCTTCCTCCTCTGGTCTTTTTAATGCAACACTGTAATCCATACAAATTAATAAGTATTGGATGAAACATTTTTTTAAGTCAATTATCGGCAATGAATAAAAGGTACATTAATTTGAACTAGATTTATGCTCTTGCAATAACTTTGTTGGGCTTAAGTATTTAAGAAAAGCCCAAACAAAAACTAGGTCCCCCCCACCCCCCAACCTCTCTATATATTCTATTTATAAGGCTCACTAGTCAATTATGAAGCACTGACACTTCAAAAATCTTGACGTGTTGTGTCCGACACTTCAACACCCGTTGTAGAAATTCAAAAAAAGGTTCAAAGGTTGTGTTGCATTGAGCTTTTAGTTCTAACTATTAGATTCGTTGGATTACAATAACCATTTTATTGAGTTTAATATAAATATTTGGGATATCTTATGTTTCTTTGCAAAATTTATAAATATTATAAGTTTAAATTCATTTTTTGTTAAATTATTGAATGTTAAATATAATATACACTAGATAAATTAAAAATATTATTTAATATCAACACGTGTCCTAACGTGTCGAAATCTAACATTTTTTAGAATTAATGTGTCGGAGTGTCGTGTCGTATCGTGTCACGTGTCCCGTATCGGTATTGGTTCTACATAATCAGCCAACACAAAAAAGAAAAAAGAGATACAACGCATGAGAAAAAAGAATTCATCTCTCTAAAAAATAATGTCGAAAGACTCCTAAGCATAAAGAACGCATGAGTATGATACATATGTTTTGGCAATAAGTAGTCTCATATATATTATGTTTTGCACCAAGCCATATATCTATCACATAATAGGAGTAGTGAGCGGTACAAATCCAACCCTTTGGAGAACACTAAATAGTTGTTAAGCATATACTTAAATATATTTGAAGAACGAGAGATTATATCATAGTCTTTTCTAATGGGAGTTTCAAAACCATAGGTTACAAAGACTCAACTTTCTAAGGAAATATTGACTTAAGAAAATTGATTTCAAGTTGTGGGTTTGCACTTAAACTAAGATAGTATTAGAGGTAAATCTAGCGGACCTTTTTACCAAGAGTTTTTCTGAACGTTACATTCGAGAGATATGTTACTTTTTTAAATCTTATAAGGATCCCAAACTTGCATCAAGGGAAAGTAAGATATTATTTTATTTATGCTTGTGGAGCATGACAATGTAACAATGTTGTCCTTTCTTTGAATTTTTTAGAAATATTGTATTATTTATTATTCATGTGCATAGCGTTTACAAACATACTAGATTAATAAAAGAGTATATAATCATTTGGATGCATTCATATAGAACATAATCATAGGATCTCACAATTAATGAATAAGTTCATAACTATTAAATAAGTTGGGTGTTATATTTAGGCTGTAATATTTTATGAAATGATTGTTCAGATCATTATAAAATAGTGATGTTAATTAATATTATTATTAAAAGGATCAAGAATAGATTTGATATTGCATATAAAAAAAGAAATAGATTTGATAAAGGTAAATTTATTTCATAGGATGTCAAATCTCCAATTAACAATAGTTATGTTATTACTATTAATTCCAAGTTTATTATAAATATGTAATTGAATAGTTTTCATTTTCTCAATTTACAAACGGGTGAGACTCGATCTATTGACGACCAATAACTCGATATATCAGGAATAAGATTTATTTATAAAATAAAATTTGTATGAAATATTCTCTTGATGTGTTTCGGAACTTGTATATCAAAGATACTGACCAGTACATATGATTCATTTGAGAAACTATTACAATCAAGAGAATAAATGTTTGATTGAGTGAGAAAAATTATCAATCAATTATCAATACTTTACAAAGGAGTAATGCATATTCATGCTATTGGTATTATTAATCGGAGTTGAACTTTGGGCTTTTAGTCGTGTAACACTAAATTAGTTAATCATTTGTTGATTATTAGGAGCCTTGATTAATAATAGATGGTGGATCTCAAGACTAAAAGTGGTTGGACATATATATCTTAGTCGACAAACGTAAAACTAGTGAGTTATTTGATCTTGGCCTTTGGGCTCATATATTACTCAATAGCAAGTGGAAAATTGTTAAAATTATGCTCTTGCAATAGCCTTATTAGGCTTAAGAGGCTCATGGACCAAATAAAGAATGAGGTTTTCTTTGAGAAGACCTAAGTTTTTTCTTGCCTCCCTGTATATTCTATCCATAAGTCTCATAAGTCGTGATCAGAAAAAGATAGAAATCCTAATGCCTGCAACTCTCACATCACTTCTCAAGAATAGTTTGGAACAATGTTATCAGACCCGGCTCGAACTGGCCGGTCGACTTGAAACCCCATGAATCGGTCATCTGACTAATTCTAATCAAGTATAGGATCGGTCATGTATCAGACCAAGTGAAAATTGGTTCGAACTAGTCGAGTTTTATCAAAATCGGTAACCCGGTCGAGTCATGCATTTTTATAAAAATTTAAAAAAACAAAAACCAAACTTGTCTCATCTTATCTTAAAAAAGTGTGGAACCCCTTTAAAAAAAATTGTAGTTTTGTTTGCTTGAAGTATACTCTCCTAAAGTGACAGCTTCAAAGACAGAAGCAATTTGCGGAATAGTAGATTAAGAGAAGGTGACATATTGATTCCTTACAAATCCATTTTTAAATAATTACTAGACATAGTTAGTTGAGGATATTTGGTAGAGGAATTATATATAGTTATCTGATACTTGAATTTTCTTTTTTCTTTGTTTATTTCTTTTACAATATAGTATATGTGGTTATCATGTACGACTTTCTTTTATCCCTACAAAAATCATATATGTTCGCAGCCTTGCATAATAATTTTTACATGTATTTAAGCATTTTTATATATAAAATATAGGTTTTCATCATGCGATTCAACAAGTGACCAACTTAAACCAATGATCTAATAACCCAATACCTCATTCGGATCAATGACCATGTGGAGTATGATAACATTGGTTTGGAAGGTCCATACATTCCGAGAGTATCTTACCAAGAGAAGAACTCATAAAAGATAACGAGGTTTCTTGCTCATCGATACTTCAACAAAAAAAAAAAACTCACAAATGACAAGGAGGTTTATTGCACATTTACGCTTAGCAAAGGTTCATAGTTTATGATTGTTAGACGATGATGATTCGTTACAATACAAACAAACTTTATTTTACATACTTTCACCGATCCAATTTTTCTTTTGGGAAAAATTATTCTTATGTTACATGTGGTAACTTTCTCTCTTACACACCCTTCGATAATTGTGCCACATTTTTCTTTTCTTTTCTTTTTATTTTTCAGATGGTGGAGCCCACAAATTTTTCTCTATGACATGAGATAATTTATCTCCTTTGAAATGAGATTAATAAAACCCTTTTCCTTTAGGTAAAATACTTGGATAATTTAGATGAAGATATAAATTCCAATTTTATTATCAATTGTTTGTAAAGAACTTTGGGATACACCACCCTAAAAGTTAGCTCAAATGGTGGAAGTGCTCAAGGCCTTATAAAGGCCACATTAGTTGTTCATCCAACCAATGTGGGACTATATATCTCAACACGCCCCCTCACACGAGAACTCATCAGGCTTGAAGAGTGGATAATGCAACAGGCTCAGCCTACCTGTACTAATAAATTCCACAAGAGAAAGTGGGGGACGGCGAGACTCTGATACCATGTAAAGGACCTTGGGATACACCACCCCAAAAGCTAACTAAAAGGGTGGAAGTGCCCAAGGCCTTATAAAGGCCACATTAGTTGTTCATCCAACCAATGTGAGACTATATATCTCAACACTGTTAAAAATAAATAAATAAATAAAATTCTTGTGTGGGATACGTATATTTTTTTAGAAATATTTCCCTCAGTTAATCGATTAGTGAATAGTCTAATTTAGGATAAATTTGGAGATTAAAACTTTAAACTATGGAATATGAACATTTGAAATTATAATTTAATAATGCCATAAAAAAATAGTGAACCAAAAGGGAAAGGGAAAGGAGTGCGTTAAAAGATGGGGAAAGAGGTGCACGTGGTCCCAAACATTAGATATGATTAACAGGGTAACCTGTTGGAGCGCCCTCCCTCTGCCTTCGCTCTTGCTTTGGTTTGAATTGTCAAGAACTATAACACCTCACAATTCTAAATTATGTAATTAAAGTATTAAGTGAGAAATTAAGTGATGGATTAGTAAAAATCCCAAAGATTAGGCCAAAATACAAAGAAAGGGCAAAACGGTAATTAGCCAACACGCAACCCTAGGAAGGTAAAAAATTGAGCAGGAGGTCTCAGATGATAAAAATAAGCCTGGAAATGGATTCAGAACGAAAAATTGAGTGGATAGGCAAGTTTCAGAAAAATCAGTGAATAGTGTTTTTCGCGGGTAAAAATACCGCAGTCAGATTGCACCGTAAAACGTGCCAGTGGAATTTTGAGCTCTAGGTTTCAAATATTGATTTTAAATGGTCCATAGGAATAAGAAATATGATTTCTGATAATATTTGATGAATTTAAGTCAGTTTGTGGAAGCGTGCCAATGGCGCGCGCAATAGCTTAAAATAGTGTTTTCTCCGAATTACCGGAAAACTCCGGATTCATCTGATAAAGTATAATTAAGGGACAATGGTCAATGTTAAAAATTAGAGTTTCTAAATAAGTTTTGAATTTATGAAATTTTAGTGAAATCGGAGAGAAATTCGGATGAGTTTTAAATCGCGTGGGACCCGCCCACTTAAGTTTCACTTAGCCACCTCACCACCTTCACTATTCATCATCCTCTCCTTTTCTTCTCTCTCTAAAAAACGCACATGCAGCCCCTCCCCACCATTTTTGATGCAAAATTTCCTTTGGCCATAACTTGGCCATTTCTCCACCGAATTCAACGATTCTTGTCTTGAATCTTGATGGAAAACACCTTCTGAACCCATTGGTACCACTATTGAGCCTTGAAACCGCGTATTTGGGGAGATCTGCACCAAACTCAGATCCGAAATTTTGGGAGAAAGTGAGTTCATGAAGCTTTTTCATGCTCCAATGGTGGAGTATACTTAGGTGGAGCCATATACCGTGCAATTGGGTAAGTTATTTCAACATTTCATTGGTTGATTTTTGAATTTGGATTATGGACCCTAAAGAGGGTTTTTGTGATATGTTGTGTTAGAGAGCTCAAATGGAAAATGTCTATTAGATGATAATGTCTTAGAATGATGTATTAATGCTAGAAATGCAATGAAAATTTTAAGCGAAAAAAATGGATTTTTAACTTAGGAAAAATTGATGCATGAAATGGAATTTTTGAGTTTTGTGTTAATGTGTGGTATAGTGAATTGTAGTGTGATTATATGATGTTAGGAAGTGATTATGTGAGTTGTGGGCCATAGGAATTGAGTGGAAATCCTTGGTTTGGACTAACCAAGATTAGGCCATTTATGTACAATTGAGCAAATTGATGTTTTAGAACACTTTGGTGTTGTGTTGTGTGATGGAAAAGTTATTAGATGGGTTGTGTGGTGATTGGCATGTGGAAGAATCAATGTAAAAATGATAAGTGTTGAAAGTGGCAAAATGTGCCTAAAGTGTAATAATTCGCAAAACGTTGCGAAAAAGTCGTAAAACCGTAAAACGGCGATTGAACTAGCCTTTGGGTAACCTAAGTAAGTGAAATAAAATGAGAAAGAAAATTTAGAAAAATAAAACCCAAAATAACACTATGTAGGCCGAACCCTTAGTGGAGGGGAGAGGAAATCTGACGTTTTCGCGTTTTGACGTATTTTGACTGAAACTGACGGCTGTGCATGGTTGTACAGGTTGCCGTACGTGGATATAAACTTGGAACAGTGAAACAGTGGATTGCCCTTGGTCCTGGATCAAGTGGATTGAGGCGTTCCCTGTGTATCAAGCTATGAGTGGAGTTTCTGCGGAGCTCAGTGGACGGATAAATAGAAAGGTAACCTCTTGGTACTGGGGCTTGTTCCCCTTTTGTGTTCCACCTTGCTAGTTGATGGCAATGGTAGGAAGTGTGTATGAGTAGTGTAGAACAGCATGAGCATGCATGTGCATTATCACAGTGGGTACTTATGTACCAGATCTCTGGCCAGTAGATATTTTTAGCCTTCGGGCAAGTGTTTCCGGACTACCACTGGATAGGTCTCCGAGAGGGAGTTCCAGTTGACCCAGGGTCGTGGTGTGTTATCCGGATAGGAGCACACTAGGTAGTCTCGGGTGTATATGGTTGGAAGGGGTACCTTGGTGGGTTGTTCTCTGAACACGCCAGGGGTAGTACCCATAGGCGTATAGCCGAGGACATGGCGTGGTATTGGTAGCTACCATCCCGCATGTCGTAGTTGTTCTGATATATATCCCCCTTTCTCTAAATCCCTTGCTTTATCCCGTTTTATAACAGTGATGTTGTTTTATATTATTGATATACATCGAAGTGAACCATTGGGCGGAGTTTTCTCCAGAACCTCTTGGTTACTGAGATATATTCGTATATCTCACCCCGTCTCGGGGCATTTATTTCAGGAGGTAGCAGTGGCACAGGAGTGGCGGGCAAGAGGCCCTTAGGAAGATCATGAAGTGTTGTCATTAATTATCCATGATCATGTCATTTTAGTTATGAATTCATTTGTTAAGTAAAGTTGTAATATGTGGATTATTGTAAATTGAAGTTAAAGTGTAAGTGTAATTGTAATTCAGTATTGTAAATGTACCATGGATGTATGTAATATGATGGAAGGGCTTTAGGCCTATTATAGGTTTATGATTATCCGTATTATGTTTTATGCATGAAATTGAAAGTAAACTGTTTATGTTTTAAGTGTATGCTGGATTGGGTTGTAAGTGCCCCAAGGCGTTGTTGGACCTTGTGTGTGCCACCCATTGGATTTTGCTGGATTTCAGGTGTAATAGTGGTGTTAAACAGGTTATGAAAATTTGGGGATTCTTGGAAATACAAAGGAAACTCTGGCGAATTTTCTGTAGAATTGGCAGTTTTTGGGTGAACTTTGGAGGAGCGTATCTCTCTCCATAGTGGTCCGATTGGGACGTGCCATACGCCATTTTGAAGCTTAAGATGTCCCCTATGTTGTGTCAAAAGCCTAGGTTCATTGGTGGTGTGCGCAGCCCATGGGGGCTGTTGTCACGCACTGCCCTGTTCTGGCCAGCACCAGTGGGCAGATTCGGGTCTGTGTTGGGAAATTAATTCCCGCTTCGTTACTTGGTCAAATTAAGCGTACGATATATCAAATCGAAGTTTGAGGTGTCTAGTTTATGGTGTAAAAGTTTGAGAGGCAGTGTCCTTGTGGTTAGGTGCAGTTTATTCCGTGAAGTTTGGACGTTTTAGGCTGTTTCGGAGTTGGTAGGCAATGTTGTTTGTCCAACTTCAAACGGCGATAACCGGAGCTCACGAGCTCGGAATTGAGTGTGTGATAGCTTGATAGAAAGGTAAGTGAATAAGGAAAAAAGATAACCTGGAGTTTAAGTTTGGATTTTTATTTTGTGTTCGTAGAAAAACAGATTGGCAAATCTTGTTAAGTGGTAAAAACGTAAAAGTGAGGAATTGGCTAAGTGGGTTTATGGGAACCCCTTAGTATCTTGTAGGTAATAAAATAAAGTGTATAAATAGTTAAGAAAGTCTTCCGCTAGTGTTTCAGTTACGGTCACAGCTTTTTATTATTACGCTTTTTATACTTTTACTGTTCGCGTAATAATCGGAAAAAGTTTATTCTCATTTTTATAAATGAACTGCTGTGATTGTAACTGCGCTTAATATCATAATTAATGTTAACAATACCGGTACGTAACGGGCTGTTACATTTTATGGTATCAGAGCAGTTTTGTTAGGGAACTCTGATAATATATATATAGATGTGTTATGTGCTACATAGTTGTATGTAGATTCTTATCGATTACTGTATATGTAATTCCTTAGTGTGGGTCTGATCAACCTACTCCTTTGTGTTACATGTGTGGTCATCGTAAGAAGCCTGCGTAGTAACCTTGGAGCACCGAATGTGAGTATTTAGCCTGATGTTGTGGCTGCAGTGTTTAACTGCTCCATGGACAAAGGATGGCAGTAAGTAAAGTATGAATATTATAAGGCATAAAAGAACAGACATATATATTATATCTGACTTCGATGAAAGTCAAGAGAAAAGTGTATTATAAGCAACAGTGGTGTACAATTTATGATATGTACAATATGAGCATAGACGAACTTTGCAGTACTATGAAAGATAAACATATAACAGAGATGAGCTTATGAGATTGGTGAAATTCCAAGTATATGTGTAGTATAGTAAGACAGTTATGTACAAGTGGTCTTGGTGAATAGACTTCATCAAGGCGAGAGGTTTTGAACCTGAAGAATTATTGAGAAAAGGGAACAGATATTCGTATGCGTGAGTTAAACACGTCATGTTTGATTAGCAGTTATGAGACCAGGACAAGTGCGGTGCACTTGAATGAATTGGGATGGTCCAAGCAGAGAAGCAAATAGAATATTCGATGAAATCCTACGAGATTTAACCACTTGAAAGTATGATGCTGGTAGATTGGTAATGTGAGAGATATTGAAATATGGGAGTAAATTCCATAAAGAGGTAGTGTTGACTAAACACAAGTGAGGTGAACTAAGGATGAGTATATTATTATGTGTAATATGTATGAGGAAAAGTGAAGGAATTGCCATGGATGACACAAGATCTATGTACCATGAAGACACTATTGCAGTTAGTGGAGGTCGACTCAGATTGGCAGGCGTATCAGTGATAAAGGAACAGGATGGTTGAGATGTACAGTCATTGTACGAAAGTAATGAGAATTGTAAAGAAATTATGATCTTATGGTATATGTATAAGTACTACTAAGAGTAGTGCGCTTATGAAAATGTTGGTATTTGATACGGAGGGACAGACAGAGTAGAGGTATTTTCAAGGTAAAGGGATATTTTACAACCACCAAGGGTGGAAGTGATCAGGAAAATTGATGAGTTGCTCTACAGTATTGAGCATATGTTATGTGAGCCGTAACGGGCAATGGACTGGAACGGTGGCATAAGTTATGAGTTATTGTTGCATAACAATAAGTTGAGATGGTATGATTAGAGAATGAGTGAAGGTAAAACTTTATGTGAAATCAAGTGATTAGTATAGGAACCAAGTGGCAATAAAGTGCGAAAGTCAGAGGTTAATGAAAGAACTGATGTGTAAAGTGTGCAGAGAATGGGGAATTATGTGGTTAGCAAGAGAGTTAATGTGTAATTCAAGATGAAAATGATAAGATTTGTTAGTGAACTGAGGTATAAATTCAGTGCAAGGATTGAGGTGAAGTAGTTATCTGTGATTCGACGAAAATGATTGGAAGATCCCTGTGTGATGGGAAATGTGAAACTTATACTGAGAGATTTGAGATGTGTACAGAACTTTGAGAAAATTTAACAATTATGGATTAGGGATTATGTTATGAACCATGGCAAGTGATTAGTCAAAGTAAAAGAGTAAACAATCTGTGAGAAGAATAAGCAAGGAAGAGATAATGGACTACGGACTGAACGGTAACAAGACAGAAGGAACTATTACGAGTTAGAAAACGTGTACGAAATTACGAAGAGAATGTGGATTATTATAACCGCGACTATGTTATAAACCAGGTCAGAGGGGTCACCGAAACGAAAGTAAACTTCCAGTGAGAAGAATGACACGAGAGAGCAAGATTAATTAACTTATATATAACAGGTGTATATTATACCACTACTACTAAGAGTATGGGGGAAGCCCATGTGATAATACAGAACAGTTTTGATGTTATATACAGAGGTGATACAGACACCAAATGAACTAGGTCCATGTGTGATCTGGAGTGCACGGTGTACCAGTTTGTTGTTATATACAGACGTATTATGAATATAAATTTCTCTGTGCACTGGGGGCATGTAATATGATTTGATAGTAGGAAGATCTCAGTGGGGCCTATGTGCTAGGAGTGTATAGCTATCTCGGTGCGGGTTAAGTTCCCGGAGTCTAGTAGTATTTGATATGAGTAATGAGAAACGAGGAAGTATTCCTCATTGGTGTAACGGTTAGTACGGTGGAGATAATTTATGTAATTGCTCAAAGAAGAAACATTTGGGGGGATGCCTTAGAATAGGGACAGCTAGTAGTAAGTTGTTTTTACGGCATGGATCATATGGGTGGATTCTCTGATCGGTGAGTCATGGCATCTGGGGCCCTTAGGACAGCAAGAGCTCGAGGGGTTTAACCTGTGAATGTTGTTACCCACTGTATTGGGAGAGTTTTTCCATATGGTTAACGCAAGATGCGAGGTTATATATTTGTAAATGGACAATAGTATGTCAGGTTTGGATATAAGAGTTGTGGCTTAGTGTGTAAGAACTCCGAAGTGTGATAGTGAAGCACTATTGTGGGTGTAAAGTAAGTCTGAGGAAATAAATTTTGTCTCTAAGTGAGGTAGCAAGTTAGTTGGAACCCTCGTCTTATGATGAAAAAGGGATAATAACGTGAGTTAAAGTTGACAGAATGAGTAAGTGTCCTTCTAGGAAGGCTAGTGATGATCAAGATTTCAGGTTAAAACAGTAAAGTGTGAGCCCTAAGGAAAAGATAAATTGAAATAGAGTCAAGTGCAAACGTGTATTCATAGATGGGAACTATAGTTGTAATTGATTACCAAAAAGTGAATAGCTTGGTTTTGCTGGTAAAGTAGGTTGAGAAATGTTGTATGTAATCGCATATGCCACTTATGGTGGAAAGTGTGTGGAAAATGCACCATGATTGATGATGTTTTGATTAAGTACTAATGAGGTATGGACGAGTGTTTGTGGTAATTTTGAATATTCTGAGAAACTGATATACCAACTGGCGGGGAATTATAGAAGTGGTGGCAATAATGGAATTGATTTTAAGTGATTTGATAATTAAGTGTCAAGGATTCCTTGTGAATAGGACTTGTATATGAGAGAGATGGCATTTTGAATAGTCCATCAGTTAATAGTGAAGTGGGTCGGAAATTGATTTGTTCCAAAGTGTTTAGTGGAAGTGAGTAAAGCTGTAAAGTAGTAGTATTTTGAGTTTGACATCCAGGATTAAAAGATGATGATTACGAGAAAGAGGTATAAATGAGTGGACCATATGGTTAAGTTGCAACATCGGAGTGGAATGAAAGTCGAAAATAGTTAGTAGGTGAAAATATTAAGCATGAGTCCTCGATATGGAGGTCATTGATGAGTGTTGTGTTTAGACCGTGAGAGGTCTGAGTATAGAATTGAGCTGACTGAGTTGATAAAGTTGAGATGGTTCAGTTAATGAAAAGAGTAATAGTGAAAGTAAATTATGAATATGATTACTAGATGGAAAGATTCAGGAGTGTGTGTGGTTAAAAGACCTTAAAAGGTTAATCGAAGAGATAAACTATTGTGAGGATTGTTAGTTTCGTATCACAAGGAGAAAATATAGTATTGAGTACCTAAGAAGAGGTAAAGACACGTGACAAGGAAAAATAAAGTATATAAGTATAGAATTTAACGTGAGTCAACTGTAGGAAACGACAAAGTGCCCTGGAAACTAGAAATGATGTGCTTCGGTGGAAGCTAAGAAAACAATGAAATCACAAGAGCAGTGACAGTAATGGAAAGGACTAGTATGTTTGAGTATTGTTGAAACAGTGAGGGCAGCGAAAAGAGTTAAGTGCTAAAGGAAGTGTGAAGATACATGAAAACAATTAGAGCCTATTATGGAAACAACTAGAGATTTTTGGGGACGGCATTGGGACAGAAAGACAGATGAAGATGAAAATGAGATGAAGTGAGACAGACAAATTGTTATGTGGTCGTCTATTACCGACGAATTGGTGAAAGTGTAACCGTAAGCCGTGAAGAGCTTGAAGTATTGCGAATTGAAGGTCGTTGCAGGATAAATGACAAGTGTAAAATGAGTATATGATGAACTACAGTGAGTGAAAAAGCAACAGTGGTTTAAGGAAACAATGAAAGATATAATGAGTTAAGGGGTCAGATACCCGAAGTTATCAAGTTTGTAAAGGACAAAGTAATCATGGATACCGCAGAAATGACATTTTCGATTACACCCCGTGTTACAGGACAGTTAAGATGTAATTTTGCGGACAAAATTCTAAAAGGTGGGGTGATTATAACACCTCACAATTCTAAATTATGTAATTAAAGTATTAAGTGAGAAATTAAGTGATGGATTAGTAAAAATCCCAAAGATTAGGCCAAAATACAAAGAAAGGGCAAAACGGTAATTAGCCAACACGCAACCCTAGGAAGGTAAAAAATTGAGCAGGAGGTCTCAGATGATAAAAATAAGCCTGGAAATGGATTCAGAACGAAAAATTGAGTCGATAGGCAAGTTTCAGAAAAATCAGTGAATAATGTTTTTCGCGGATAAAAATACCGCAGTCAGATTGCACCGTAAAACGTGCCAGTGGAATTTTGAGCTCTAGGTTTCAAATATTGATTTTAAATGGTCCATAGGAATAAGAAATATGATTTCTGATAATATTTGATGAATTTAAGTCAGTTTGTGGAAGCGTGCCAATGGCGCGCGCAATAGCTTAAAATAGTGTTTTCTCCGAATTATCGGAAAACTCCGGATTCATCTGATAAAGTATAATTAAGGGACAATGGTCAATGTTAAAAATTAGAGTTTCTAAATAAGTTTTGAATTTATGAAATTTTAGTGAAATCGGAGAGAAATTCGGATGAGTTTTAAATCGCGTGGGACACGCCCACTTAAGTTTCACTTAGCCACCTCACCACCTTCACTATTCATCATCCTCTCCTTTTCTTCTCTCTCTCAAAAACGCACATGCAGCCCCTCCCCACCATTTTTGATGCAAAATTTCCTTTGGCCATAACTTGGCCATTTCTCCACCGAATTCAACGATTCTTGTCTTGAATCTTGATGGAAAACACCTTCTGAACCCATTGGTACCACTATTGAGCCTTGAAACCGCGTATTTGGGGAGATCTGCACCAAACTCCAATGGTGAGTTCATGAAGCTTTTTCATGCTCCAATGGTGGTACACTTGGTGGAGCCATATACCGTGCAATTGGGTAAGTTATTTCAACATTTCAACATTTCATTGGTTGATTTTTGAATTTGGATTATGGACCCTAAAGAGGGTTTTTGTGATATGTTGTGTTAGAGAGCTCAAATAGAAAATGTCTATTA
Organism: Gastrolobium villosum; assembly: GCA_032173675.1. Classification (NCBI taxonomy): domain Eukaryota; kingdom Viridiplantae; phylum Streptophyta; class Magnoliopsida; order Fabales; family Fabaceae; genus Gastrolobium; species Gastrolobium villosum. Next base: position 152 of record JAVKPL010010398.1, on the reverse strand, counting down.
GATGATAATGTCTTAGAATGATGTATTAATGCTAGAAATGCAATGAAAATTTTAAGCGAAAAAAATGGATTTTTAACTTAGGAAAAATTGATGCATGAAATGGAATTTTTGAGTTTTGTGTTAATGTGTGGTATAGTGAATTGTAGTGTGAT